>OY744508.1:2099038-2567888 GCA_963556185.1 Pseudopediastrum boryanum | reverse complement strand
GGGGAAGGGGCAGGGGATAAGTATTTGAATGGTGTTACGGGTTTGAAGTGGGAGCCACGGGCTGAAGTTATTGGAGCTTGGTCTTAGAAGGAGGGTTGTTGTGAGTCAATTGTTATGCAATTATTATTATTGTTTTATTATCATTGTTATTATCAGTATTATCATTGTTGTTGTTGTTATTACACCTTAAAATCTTTGTTCGTTTGTTTGTATGGTGCCAAATTTTGTTTGTTTGTTTGTATGCTGCCATGGCGGTTTCCTCAGATGATTTTGGCAGGGATTCACATTATTAAAATAATTGATGTCTACCGTATGTTAACTCCATCCCTACATTTCTTTATCTTGAATACGTCAACCATTCTTGGTGTCTGCTGTTCTCCATGACCGCCCCCAATGCAGCTACTATGCAGCTAGCTGCATGTGATGATGTCTTGTATATTTACAATAGACCCCTTTTCCATATTGCTTGTTAAACCCTGAACCCCAGATTGCAAAGCCCTTGAGCCTCTACCATTGTGTTTTTGTGCTTGTAGATGATCGTCCGCTGCAGTTAGTGGCAGCACGTGATATGGGTCTTGCTGCTGCTTATGCATTGAGAGATCCGGGGAGATATGGGGGGAAAGGGAATTTCCCCATCGCAGGGGACGAGCTGACCCCACTGGAAATGTGTGAGGCATTTAGTAGGGCACAGGGGGGAATGGCGGTGAAGCACAGTGCACCCCCTGCTTGGATATTTTGGATATTGAGCAGGTGAGGGGGTAGAGGAGGGGGAAGGCGGTGAAGCTAAGAAGAGGAGGGGAGAAAGCAAGCAATTCCGTGGATGGGGCAGGGAGGGGAGAAGGGGTAGATACGTTTATACGTTTAAGAGTGGGGCAGGGGGGGTATGAGGTTGAATGCAGGGAGGAGAGGGGCATGGAGGGGAAAGGAGGGAGTAGTGAGGCAGTAGTGCGGAACATGCAGTGACATGATATTGCTAGCTAGTTCAGCTTGAAATGAAATAATAACAATGATAATATAATAATATAATAATATAATATAATATAATAATATTATAATAGCTAATTCAGCTTGCATTTGGCACACATTCTGATGCAGTGATTTTTACATGTCCTCCAGTAGGGCAGCGGAAGCGACGGGCTGAGAGTTCATTAAGATGGGCAGTGCGACGTCTTCAACAGGCCAAGCTCAGTACCACTGAACACCCAACGGAACTGGGGTGTGTATTATTGTGGCTAGCTCTCTGCCGCATCTTTCATACCATGCAGTGTTTTAGGCTGCAAATCAGCAGAGAACTCTGCACCATCGTAAATTCTCCTCTGAAACCCCGATGGATGAACCTAAAAGCCTGATTTTTTGTGGTTGTCCGTATTCGGCCGCAGGACTTATGGCGCATTATGCAGTCTTTTGAAACGCTGCACAACCCTAAACCCTTTGAACTCCCAAACCGCCCTCTTAAACCCTAACCCGCAAACTTTCTGGTTTTCTGTATCATTTGGCTGCAGGGACTTATGGCGTATCATCCAGTTTCTGAAGAGCACCGGCTACAAGGCAGATGTTGGCGCCTGCAGGGAGCAGTTCCCGGGGATTATGACATTCCAGGACTTCCTGGATGCCTCTGACTGGGGCGATGCCAGTAGAACGTATGAACAAGGGATCAGCTTTGGTGCTGCCGTTGCAGCAAGTGGGGGTGCTAAGGAGGCTAGCAAAGCCCCTAGCATGAGTAGCAGCTAGAAGGCCGGGGGGGGTTGGGGCGGTCTTTCCCCCCTTATCTGCGCGGTTCGCCCTCTCTCTCTGTCCCTAGTAGCTAGGGGTTGACGGCCATTCTAGCGGCGTGACAATCCACGTCTGCAGGGAGCAATTCGCAGGGATGATGACATTCCAGGACTTCCTAGATGCCTCTGGGTGGGGTGATGCCAGTAAGACGTATGAAGAAGGGATCAGCTTTGGTGCTGCTGCTGACAGTGCTAAGAAGGCCAGCAAAGCCCCTAGTATGAGTAGCAGCTAGAAGGCCGGGTGGGGTGGGGGCGGTCTTCTCCCCCTTCTCTGTGTGGTTCGCCGTCTCTCTCTGTCAATAGTAGCTAGGGGTTGACGGCCATTCTAGCGGCGTGACAATCCACGTCTGCAGGGAGCAATTCGCAGGGATGATGGCATTCCAGGACTTCCTAGATGCCTCTGGGTGGGGTGATGCCAGTAAGACGTATGAAGAAGGGATCAGCTTTGGTGCTGGGGCAGGGCGGAGTGACCTGCCAGATGATGTAAGGCGCACTCAATTGCTGCTGCTGCTTGCTGCAGTCAGTGGTGATGTATGTCCAATGCTTGTTTCAGCGCACCCTGGGGTGGCACTTGAAATGAAAATTGGATGATGATTTCAGTCCAAAACAAATTTCATTTTGGATGATGTGCCACCCCAGGCGCTGGCTCAGGCTGCAGTGGCGTCCCGCCAAACCGTGCAGCCGCCCCGGTTCTAAAATGCCTACTTGCCGAGCATTTGGCTGCCGTGCATGCCATATGGAGGACAGCAAAACGGCTGCATATTTAGCTCCAACCTTACAACAAATCCGCTGGCTTGCACGGCAATGGCACCATGACCGGTAGCTCACAAAAGGCATAGCTTGCATGCAGACAATACAGGCGCCTGCAGGCAATCATCGGGGCAACTCGACGCCTGGCACATACCATATCATGTGTATGATACCATACCACATGTAACTTGACACCTGTCTTCCATTCATGTAAGATATATCAAACATACCATGCATGCATCCTTCAGAGAACATAGGTTAACGAGACAAGGCCTGCCCCTCAACTGAACCACATGCAGGTCGGTCGGAGTCATGCTAGGGTGCTGCACGGCCCATAGGGCAGTGCAGTGGTCTCTCTTAACAAAAAGTGCCATTAGCCCCGCACCTCAAGCTGTCACAAAGAACAGCGGGGTGGAACAGACACGGGTTGTCATTGCCCTCGGTATGGCATGCTAGTAGGCATGCTACTGGGCAACACTTCGGCTGCTGTGCATAGGGGTACTCACTGCAAAAAGCTTGACATACTACATTGGGGTCTCCTCGCCCCACCTTAAACTCCCAGGACTATGAGCAGACAGTGTCTCCTGAAAATCACATTGACGATGACAATAGGTACTAAAGCAGATAGACTACTTGACAGGCTCCATTGGGCGGGGTGCCCCATCCTAAACCCTAAACCCTTTTCCCCCATCCCTGCCAGTAAGACCAACTTCATTGCTGCCGGCATACATCTGTGTTGCAATCTCGTCACCCACAACTGAGATGCCCCTCCAGGGTATAGGAAGTCATGGAAGCAAATCGACACACTACACTTCCTCGTCAGCCATACCCCACACCCCTAAACCCCCAACCCCCTCTACACCCCAGACCCACACCCACGCCCTCGTCAGCCACACCCCCATACCGCCCCCCCCCCCCCTCACTTGCCAGCCAAGCATCACAATCAAGAGGTCTACATTCAACTTCCTTCCTTCAATTATGGCACGTAGGAATCCCAGGGACTCTGTGCACAGTCTAGTGGACATGAGTACAAGGCATTGCATCCCCACTATATTGGTCCATTAAGCCCGCTGTCGTAAAAGAGACTGTCTAGCCAATTGACCCCATCATAGCTTTCACCTGACTAACTGTTAGTCAAGTGAAAGCTCTGGGGTCATTTCATCGTTCACTTGATCAACCCCGTTGCATAGTCGAGTAGCGTCCCCGTAGCATATCCGGGATGCTACGGTGAAGCAACTCGGCTATGGTATGGGGTTGATCAAGTAAAGCTGAAATGACCGCATAGCTAGTTCCCTTGACTAACTAACAGCCGGTTAGTCAAGTCAATCTCCTCAGCTCCTACGGCTGCATATATGTCATCAATGACACCATTGCAGCCAACGCAAAGCCAAAGACAGCTGTTGTTGGCTCCACAATGACAATAAAATACGGGAGGTATTGCAAAAAACAAGTAAATGCAAGAGCTAAACCCTAATACCACCACCACCATAATTCGGGAGGTGTTCCCGTCTCTGCTCTCTGCCTGCGGTGTTACTGTAGTGGTGTTACTTACACAATCTGAACCAAATACCACCAAGCTAGACTTTTATCCCATTAGCTCCCCAACCGACCACCAGCGTGAAACTCTGCTTGGCACCATGTTGCCAAAGCTGTGCACTGATCTAAGTCATAGTGCAGGGAAGCAGGAAGTCATAGGAGCATAAAAACAAACTACCCGCGCTATTCAGCCACGTCATCAACTCCTCCACCTCCTGATCTAAGTCATACTGCTAGTTTAGGGTTTAGGGCCCACTGTACTCGCCAGCGGCGCCTGCCAAGGGATTGCTTCCCATCCTTGACAATCATACCCACTTAGGGTTTAGGGTTCAAGGTTCACCCTAGACCTTAAAGCCTTTTGCTCCCATCCCTGCCAATAACACCAACTTGATTGCTGCCATCTGTGCTGCAATCTCCTCACCCGTAGGATCCCTCTCAAGGCTTTAGGGTTCACCCTAGCCCCTCCAGGGTTAAACCTTAAACCTTATAAGCCTATACACCCCTTTAACTCCCCTTCGACAGTCCACACCCATTCGCTCCATCGCCACATCCCTGTGCCCCCCCTCCAATACCCGCTCCGAGACCCTGAACCCTAAACCTTAAACCCTATTGCTGCCATCTGTGCTGTGACTTCCTTCCCCAGAGGATGCTTCTCCATCCAGATGGGGTTAGTGTGTAGTGCCGGCAGCCCCCTAGTGATAAGTGCGTCACCCAGTGCCTCATCCAGTGACGCTGCTACTGCCATTAGTGTGGCCTCCTGCCAGTGCCTGCCCACCAGCTGTAGCCCAGCAGTTAAACCGCTGACACCCGCATTGGGCCGTCCGACTGGTATGGTAAGGGCGGGGAGGCCCAAGAGGTTTGCGGGGGTAGTGAAGCGGATCAGCTTGGTGCATAGCGAGAGGTCAAATACACCTGCGGGGGTAGTTTACAAAGCATGGCGCCATGCGGTGTTAGGGTATTTGTTGTGTTTGTTTAAAACACTGTAGGTTTGGATCCTGGTATTCCCGTATTGTGATACAAGAACAAACATCAAAAATCATATCATTTTTGTATCATACATTCTTAGGACATTTGTTGCAGTGTTTGGCGTTAAGATGTGATATAGATGACTGGATAGCCGCCACAAGACAGTCCGGGCCCCCCCCTCTGGACGACTTGGGGGTTAGGGGAGGGGGGTCCAGACCCCCCCCCCCCCCCTGGACGAGTAACCCCCCCCCCCCCGGTGTGGTTAGACGCCAAGAACGTTACTTGGAGACCCAGTTAGCTCTTCCATTTACTTATCATACCCTGCTTGCAGCAATAGCGCTTCTGTGGGCACAATGGGGCTAAAGCCAGCAGCCACTCCCTGCCTGCCCTGAACTCCGCATTCCGCCCCCCCGCATTCTCAGGCCCACCCCCTCCCATTCCCACCCCCTTCTTCCCCCTCTCACCAGTAGTATGATCCTGCTAGCAGCAATGGTGTCCAACACCCTCACATTTCTACCTCACATTCCACCTCTCCCCCCCCCCCTTCCACCCCACCTCCTGACATTCCGAGCAACCATAACCCTTAAGGCCTAACCCTAAAACCCCAAAATATGTCAAAATCTGAAACTCCATTTCCCCTCCTCACCTGCATCGCCATATCCTGCTGGTAGCAAAGGTGCTTGCATGGGCACAGTGGGGGTCAGCAGCACATCCACCTGCTTGAACAGTGCCTCAAAGTGCTTGGCAGCTCTTGCTCTGATCCTCTGTGCTGCTGCATACTGTGCTGGGCTCATGTTCTTCACCATGTTGAGGAACACGGCAGCGTCTGGGTTCAACTGCATGCAGCAATGGGACAAGATGGACAATTAATTAATCAATTGATCAATCGATGGATGATTTAACTGATCAAAACGCATGACCAGCTATGATAGACCCTGCTTTCTCGTACGCACTCTCCCCTGCTTTGATTATCTGTATCAACCTCCGACCAGCTATCCCATCGGCCAAACCAACCAAGCCCACAGACACAAGGCTCCTAATTCCAAGTACGAAGCCACACAACCAATGGTGGAGTTGTCCACACACAAGCTGGGGCTAGATGTACACTAGGATAGTAGGATGGCAGAGACTTTGTTTGAACTTAGCACATGCATGGATGGATGATTAGTTTGCATGGCTACGGAGTCTGTGTTCAAATGCGGGAATGGCAAATGGACTATAGGATAAAAGCACCGCAGGGGGTTTGTCTGAACTAGACTTTGTATGCATGATCAGTTCGCATGGTTGCGGGGCCTGCTTTCAACTTCAGCAGTGACAGCTGCAGGAGGGAGGTAAGAACTTGCCAACGATTGGTAATCAAGCAGGCTCAGAGTGAGTGCAGTGTTGATAGCCCCCATACATCTGTCCAACTGTAATAGCCCATTAGATTGGAGATAATGAAAGGGAGGTATGGTATTGATGAGTAAACAATTGCTGATAGAAAACTGAGTGACAAACTAACTGCCAGAACTACGCACCTGCTTGCAGTGGTTAAGCAGAAGCCCACCCATTGTTGCATCCGGCTTGTAGGGGTTCAAATGTGCTCGTACGAAATGGCCTCTTCCTCAAGTCCAGACGAAAGGACAAGGCAAGGCCTTAGAGGTATTCCAGTGCTACCGACTGCCTTTGGCCAAGCGTTTGGCTACCCCTGCTGCTGTGCTAGGGTTTAGGGTTTGGCTACCCCTGCTGCTGTGCTAGGGTTTACGGTTTGACTACCCCTGCTGCTGTTCTAGGGTTAAGTGTTTCCCTACCTCTGCTGCTGTGCTAGGGTTTAGGATTTCCCTACCTCTGCTGCTGTGCTAGGGTATAGGGTTTGCCTACCTCTGCTGCTGTGCTAGGGTATAGGGTTTGCCTACCTCTGCTGCTGTGCTAGGGTTTAGTATTTCCCTACCTCTGCTGCTGTGCTAGGGTATAGGGTTTGCCTACCTCTGCTGCTGTGCTAGGGTTTAGTGTTTCCCTACCTCTGCTGCTGTGCTAGGGTTTAGGATTTCCCTACCTCTGCTGCTGTGCTAGGGTATAGGGTTTGCCTACCTCTGCTGCTGTTCAAGGGTTTAGGGTTTGCCTACCTCTGCTGCTGTGCTAGGGTATAGGGTTTGCCTACCTCTGCTGCCGTTCTAGGGTTTAGGGTTTGCCTACCTCTGCTGCTGTGCTAGGGTTTAGCGTTTCCCTACCTCTGCTGCTGTGCTAGGGTTTAGCGTTTCCCTACCCCTGCTGCTGTGCTAGGGTTTAGCGTTTCCCTACCTCTGCTGCTGTGCTAGGGTTTAGCGTTTCCCTACCCTTGCTCCTGTTCTAGGGTTTAGCGTTTGCCTACCTCTGCTGCTGTGCTAGGGTTTAGCGTTTGCCTACCTCTGCTGCTGTTCTAGGGTTTAGTGTTTCCCTACCTCTGCTGCTGTGCTAGGGTTTAGCGTTTCCCTACCTCTGCTGCTGTGGTGGGCTTCTCCATCCTGCTCTTGTTCTCCTGCACCATCTCCACCGCGAAGGTGACTTGATGTGCTACTGCCATTTCCTCCAGCTCTGGGATGGTAACATCCACAACAGTCGCACCAACACTCTCTGCAAAGGCAGGGGAAGATGCGATCAGATGGTATCTGGTGATGCGATCACAGAGAATGGGTAGATGGGGTCATACAGTATCAATAGGCACCCAATTATGCTTCATGAAATACGATATTAAAAGCGCCAGCCACCTCAAGGTGCCAAAGACAACCCATATTCTGTTCCACCTCGTTGTTTCTGTGACAGCTTAAAGTGTGGGGCATATGTCACTTTTGTGCTATGGCATATCATATCATATATCATGTGGGTTTGCAAAGTGTCACACTGGCATGTTGGGTATAACAGTATCATTAGTATATCAAGCACACACCATCTCAACCCTGCATCTTGTCCTGTGAGCTGACTGCTGAGCTGAAAGGGCTGGCAAGGCTGCTGCATCCTCATCGCCAACTTTCCACCTCTATCCCACCACACAAAAACAAAAAAACAAAACTACATTTTATTACATACCGGTACATGCGTTCACATATTATTATCATACATATAAAAACCAGCTGCAACCCTGGCCATGGCTTCAAATCTCCCCCACAAGGTCTCCCATCACACTACCCAGGCGCAGCTCTCATAACAGCCTAAACCCCAAACCCTAGCAATTCACATCCTAAAACCTCATTTAAAATACCAATAAGTTAATTCAAGTGATTACTTTATCATTTCCTCGCACCCCCACCCACCTAGCATTGCCAGCATCTTGCCGCACTGGTCCTTCACGGGCCCATCCGCATCATTAAACCATTGCTTGTAAACCCCCAGCTTCAACCCTGTGAGTGGCTTCACCTCCCCCACCACCCCCCGCTCCTTGTACTGCCACGGGCACAGCTGCTTAGGCAGTACAAGTCCACACCCCGCCCCGTCTGCTGCTTCTGCTGCTACCACTCCCTCCGGTGCGAGGGCTTGGGGCGGGATGCGGGGCCCGGCCGGGGCGGGGCCACAGATGGCTGCGTAGACAATGTGTGTGTCTATAGGGGTTATGGAAATGATGCCGGTGGAGGTCACGGAGGAGTAGTTGCCTACGAAACCGTTGTCATCCTGGAACAAGGGATTTTGGAACAGGGTTTATGGTTTAGGGTTTAGGGTTCAGCAATTGGGGTTTAAGTCCCAGCAGGGAGGAGTTGGTGGTCATGCTGCAGGTGATGGACAAGGTTGCTGCTAGTCTTGGGTTGCGCATCAATGCAAGCAAGACTGAGATCCTGTCCATTGACAAGGATTGGAAGGAGGGGGATGTGCCAGTGCAGCAAGGACCAGAGGTGGTTATCAGTGAGGGTGTGGTAAAAGAGGTGTCACAGTTCAAGTACTTGGGAAGTGTGCTTGTGACTGATGGCAGGTTGGATGTGGAGTTGAATATCAGGAGGGGTAAGGCTGTGGGGAGGTTTAAGCAGTTTGAAAAGATGTGGGGTACCAAGCATCTGTCATTGGCTTCGAAGGTGAAGTGTTACAAGGCATATGTGTTGCCAATTCTGCTGTTCGGGAGTGAGTGTTGGTCCCTGACCAAAGTGCAATCGCAAAAGCTTGAGCGGGTGCACTCTAGCTGCCTTAGGAGCATCCTGGGGGTCAGGCTGTCAGATCGGCACACCAATGAGCATATCAGGAAATCATGTGGGGTAGCCACCTTGTCAGCATACATCACAGCAAATAGGCTGAGGTGGCTGGGGCATGTGGGCCGCATGGAGGAGGGCAGGTTGCCGCATATTGCGTTGTTCTCTTCATTACATGGTGACATGACGAGGCCAGTGGGTAGGCCTCGCCATACCTGGGAGAAATGCGTGTGTGCAGATCTGAAGGTGCTTGGTCAAGATGAGGGGAGCTGGGAGGCTTCATGTCAGATTAAGAGTGCTTGGAGGAAGAGGTTGTGGGATCTTACGCACCCTTGGGAAAGCCAACGGTTAGTGAGGTGTAGAAGGCGCACTAAGCAAGCTATTGATAAGCATGTGGAGCGCTATGTGGTGCCTTTCAGTGGCTGGGAGGATGGTGGTTCACCAGTACCTAGGTGGTGGGAGCCACCTCCAGCCCCTACTAGGGTGGTGCTTGATCCTGCTGCCTCCCCGCCACCCATGTGTGATGGAAGTGGAGCAGGTTTTGGGTTTTAGTGGTGGTGTTTGTTTCCCCTTGGTGTGCACGCCGTTGCATCTAGCCTCAGCTTGTGTGTGGCAAATCCACCATCGGTTGTGTGGCTTCGTGATTGTGATCAGGAGCCTTGTGTTTGTGGCCTAGGTTTGTTTGGCCATTGGCATTGCTGGTCTTGCGTTTTGATTGATTGATTGATTGAATTGGGGTTTAGGGTTTAAAAGCTGAATGTGTGTGTGTCTATAGGGGTTATGGAGATGATGCCAGTACATGTCACGGATGAGTAGTTGCCTGCAAAGCTGTTGTCATCCTGCAACAAGGGATTTTGGAACAGGGTTTAGGGTTTAGGGTTTAGCAGTTTCGGGTTAAGGGTTTAAAAGCTGAATGTGTGTGTGTCTATAGGGGTTATGGAGATGATGCCGGTGCAGGTCAGGGAGGAGTAGTTGCCTGCAAAGCTGTTGACATCCCGCAACAGGGGTTTTGCAACAGGGTTTAAGGTTTAGGGTTTAGCAGATTGGGGTTTAAAGGTTCAAACGGTCAGCTGAATGGAGAATAATGGTTAGTTGCTGTCTTTGGATGCAGCTCGAGATGCGGGGCCTATGGCACTTCTGCTAGTACGCCATATCAAAATCTGTAATGATAAAACCTTCCTTGGGGCCGACCAAAGATAACAGCAACATGCCAGTACATACAAGCTATGGAATAGGAGACAGTGCATTCATCTTATAAATCAAGCTTGGACAGTCCCATATGGTCGGCGAGGACGGCGACTGTAATGCTCAGCACATATGCTAGTGTGAGGTCTCAACCCAAAGCACAAGACCTGAGCAAGTTCCGAGTTAATCTGCCCTCTAGGAGCCTGCTGACTGATTGCTACCAGCAACATTCTACTTCCCAGCACGCCCCCATCAGCCAAACAGAAAGCGGGCCAGCCCTGCAGCTAAAAGCCTTGTGGTGAACCCATGTTGTAGTGATGGTAGCCTGAGATATAATCCCCCCCCCCGCCCCCCCCCCCCTCCCCCCACACACCGGATATTCATATACAGTGTGGCTTAGGGCCTTAAACCCCAAACCCCCCAAACAAACCCCAGATACTTCCATACATGCTGAGCAAAATGTCCGCTTCAGGGTCTAGGCCCCTAAACCCTCCCCCTCTCTCCAACACCCCCCATATACTCACATATGTGCGGCCCAGTGTGGGTTTCAGTCCCGTCACGCCGCACAAGGCTGCCGGGATTCTGATGCTCCCCCCTCCGTCGTTTGCAATGGCGAAAGGCACCGCACCAGATGCTACCATGGCAGCACAACCAGATGAAGAGCCTCCACACATACGCTTAGGATCAGCGGGGTGGAGCGCAGTACCCTGGAACAGAAGGAGCATACAAATACGGTTACATTGGATTAGGGAATTGGGGTTTTGACCCCGGTGTGTTTGGTTGTTGTGGCTTTGGTTTTAACCTACACCTTACAACGTTTGATGTTTGTTTGTTACCTTTCATGATATGCCATAGCAAAAAGTGGCATAGGCCCCGCAGCTCAAGCCGTCAAAGAAACAGCGTGGTGGAAGATAACAGATCATTATCCTAAACCCTAAACCTCCGGGCCATGCCGCACCTGAGCGTGATTCCAGAAAACTTTCTTACTGGGGTAGGGGGAGTCATTGAAAGCGAGAGCAAGGCGAAGAGCTGGATTTACAAGAGGCGGCACCTTACCTCAATCTAGTACCTTGCTCATGTAACCCATATCATGCTCATACACCGAAAATCCTGAACCCTAGAAAGCCTAAGCCCTAAACCTTAGAATCTGAACCCTAGAAACTTCAACCCCTTGCACAGCACAGTCACTACTCTGCGTTGATGGCCGTTACACCCACTACATAACATGCAAACTGCCTTCTCTGCCATCCCTCGCATCGCTCACCCTAAACCCTACGACCCTAAGCCCTAAGCCCTGGACCCTAAACCCTAGAACCCTAACCCCACCTGGCTGGCATCAATGCCAAAAGGCATCAGCCCCAGCTCTTGCATGGATGCCTTTCCAATCAATATGGCACCAGATGCCCTCAGAGCAGCCACTGTAGGACAGTCCTCCTTCACAGGCGGCCTGCAACACAGAAAGCAGGGTTTAGGGTTTATAGGGATTAGGATTTAGGGATCTACATGGCACCAGACGCCCTCAGGGCAACTATGGTAGGACAGTCCTCCTTGACAGGGGCCTGCAACACAAGAAGCAGGGCTTAGGGTGTAGGGGTTAGGGATTAGGGTTTAGGAATCTACATGGCACCAGACGCAGGACAGTCCTCCTTCAGGGGGGGCCTGCAACACAAGAAGCAGGGTTTAGGGTGTAGGGGTTAGGGATTAGGGTTTAGGAATCAACATGGCACCAGACGCAGGACAGTCCTCCTTCAGGGGGGGCCTGCAACACAAGAAGCATGGTTTAAGCTGGGTACAGGTATTAATCAAAGCAGGGGAGAGAATGGTTGCACACGGCAGCTCACAGGACAAGATGTAGGTTTTAGGAGCCAGTGACCACTTGATTTGGGGTGGTGGATGCAACCTAAATGCACCCTGCTTTTCTGTTCCAGCACTGCATGACAGACCCTGCTTTCCTCATACGCACTCTTCCCTGCTTTTATTCCCTGTACTTAACCTCCAGCAGATTTGCTCTCAATGATCCCATGACGACTCCGCCAGAGAAGTGATAATTGCAATTGATGCCCACTGCCCCTATCAAACCTGTCATGTCGTCTCCAGGACCTCCACCTGTTACTGTTACATTTCATGACATGCCATAGCAAACAGTGCCATAGGCCCTGCAGCTCAAGCTGTCACAAAGAACTATCTTTGTCGCATCATTCCCCCCTGCTATAACAACCTCTACCCAACCTCCAAGATGCCCACTGCAACTTTCCAAGGCGGCATTCAGGTACGACGATTCGGTCTCGCTATCGCCTTTCGTATTGTGGTTCACCTCTTGCATTTATTTGTCCTTTTCAACCGATAACAATGTGAAGGGGGGTGTAGCATGTTCCTCTCACTCACTTTGGTGCTGCCACTCCGCAGGTGGTGGGATAAGGCACGGCATCAAAGTTGTCCTTGACCACATAAGGCACCCCATCCAATACCCCAAGGGGTTTACCAGCCTTGAACCGCGCCTCAGAAGCAGCTGCCTGCCTGTGAGGGAAACGACACACAATGCTCGAGTTCAGGGTTTAGGTTTAGGGTTTAGGTTTAGGGTATGACAGCAGCCTGACTGGGAGGAACCAACATACAGTAATAGGGAGTAAAATTACGACATCAGCCTGCCTGTGAGGAAAACAGCATACAATACTGGGGTTTAGGGGTAGGGTTTAGGGTTGGGGTTTAGGGTTATGACAGCAGCCAGGTAATAAATACTCAATGAGCAAAGCAGGTCAAAGCTGTGCAAGATATCTTGAGGTGGCGGGGCCATCACATTTTTTCTTATCCAATACCTTTTGTGGATTATGGGTAAGCACTGTGTGCTGTACTAAGGCCCGATTTGGTACAGTGAGATTCTGAGCAGTGTACCGTCGTGAGATTTGGAATGCATGACTCGACTAGAATGCTGTGAACGGAATGCTTTCACCGAGTTCATTATTGGTGGCAGCCCAGCTCTGCTCGATCTGAAGTTAGAGTGCACAAGGCTGCCCAACGCTGTGCTATATGTGTATGCTGAACGGCAAAGGCATGCTTCAAACGCAACGAAGATGCTTATACCGAACCACAGGTAGTACCAGTGCTGCACACGTTTCTTCCTGGCCAAGATCCCCTGTCACCCATCGGAAAAACAATCGGCGACCAACAACTAACATAGTATGTACAGCTTCGCGAAACGATTTCCATCTACTCCGCCTTCATACTACGATGGTGTCTTCGCCAAGGGGCCGCCCTCACGTCAGTGCTAGGTTACCGTTAGGATCCTAAAAGGGCCAACCACAAAACTGAGCCCTGGGAAACCGCGGTGACTGATCATATTAGCCGAGTGCCAAATCACATTGCCGCATGTACTCGCTTCTATCCTTTCCCTCACAATGGCCCTCTCGAACGCTTCGCGTTCAAATCGGGCCAAAAAGGGTCCGCATAGATCATGTGGAAAGGGGGATTCTGACAGCATAAAGATCCACAATAATTTATTTAAAAAATGCCAATCAATAAAACCGCAGAACCAGCTATGCCAAAAGGTCACTCAAGACCAAGCAGCACAGGACCCTGATGAACTGGAGTCACACAACCCCATGCCGGCCAACCATGCGGTTACCCAATATACAGGATGTCACATGTGCTTAGTGCCTTACCTGGTCTTCCTGATGCTGCAATATCTGCCTCCTGCAAACCCTCCAACCCCCCACCCCCCAACCCCCCAACCCCAAATCCCAAACCCCCCACCCCCAAACCCCAGCACGTCTATGGCGCACAGAATTAGGTCACGAACCAGCATGCTATTGCGCGCCATCCTGCAAACCCCCCAACCCCCCACCCCCCAACCCCCCAACCCCAAATCCCAAACCCCCCACCCCCAAACCCCAGCACGTCTATGGCGCACAGAATTAGGTCACGAACCAGCATGCTATTGGGCGCCATCCTGCATGAGACAAGTGCCTGTCTGTGCTCCTTAACCCCCTGAGCTGGTTCCCTTACACGTGTGCCTCCTGACAATCACTGCTGCTTAGGGTTTGGGTTTAGGGGTGCTACCTGACAGTCATTGCCCCTTAGGGTTTAGCATCTAGGGTTTAGATTCTAGGTGTGCTTCCTGAGAGTCAGAGCTGTTCTCTCATCCATACACTCTACCCCACTGATAAACACATCACGAAGCCACACTCTGTGTCTAAGCCGGAACATTGTTCTATGCCAAACCCCTTTTGGCACCCCCAACAGTAATGCATATCTGGCCATGGGATGCATTCTGTTACGTTACTTTGGCCTCACTTGCATGCCTTGCCACCTTGCCCTAATTCAGTGCAGTACAAACCCTTTGAAACTATAAACCCCATAGCTGCCCCTCAGTACTGCAAGAGCTCCAGCTCCTTACCTGCATGCCTTTACCCCTTGTTCTGAAAGAGTGTAAGAAACATGTTGTTGAATCCCTACACCCCGTCCTAAAACGCACCCCAACCCCTGCACCCCGTCCTGAACCCCACGACAATCCCTGCACCCCGTCCTAAACCCCACGCCAGTCCCTATACCCTGTCCTAAACCCCACACCAATCCCTATACCCCATCTTAAACCCCACACCAATCCCTATACCCCATCTTAAACCCCACACCAATCCCTATACCCCATCCTAAACCCCACCCCAATCCCTCCACCCCGTCCTAAACCCTACACCCCACCCTAAACCCCAGTCCCCTTCACCTGCGGATGTCCTCTGGGTCATACGCCACCATGTGATGGTACTTGGCATTATTGTCATCTAGGAACTTGATGATGCGGCTGGCCACCTGGCTAGGCAGGACATGATCTGATCAGCAGACCAAGGAACGAAACAACAACGAGTTAGTAACTGCAAGAAATAAACCATAGTACCACAGGCAACGACACCGCGTTTCTGTGCGAAAGGTCCCCAAACCTGGGATAGGGTTCCGAGTAGAGGACTAGATCGCGGTATAAAAAATGGTCCCAGGATGATGCGGTAGCTGTCCAATCTGATGGTCAGAATTGGCCGAGGACAGCACCAGGGCGAACATTTTCACCATTTTTTTCACCACAGGCGCTAGCGAGAGCAAGGTGTAGGCTGGAATGCACAGGGGCGGGCAGTTAGATGTGAGCAAGCACATTGGGAGCTAATAATGCAGACGGTCTGCCAACCTCCATATGGCACGGCAAGTAGGCAGACCAGAGTCCTGCATGCTATGTCTGGGCGCAGCGCACCTGCATGGAGAGAGTCCCTACTTTCGTGAAGGGCCATTCCCTAGTGTCCTAAGCTGCCTGGACAATGCACTACTTGTGAGCAAAAGAGGAGCCCAGCCCCAGATGGGTTGCTAAATTCTACGGTACCAGATGGTACCTGAGGTAAAGCTCTGCCTCGACTATACAGCGTGTCCCAGTGTCCACTTGGAATGCAGGCTACTCTTCAGTGGTCCAGCAGAAGGGCATGGTGCACAACAGCAACGAGGTTCCCCCAATAATCTTGTTGGTCCAAGATCTGAGACACAGTTGAGCGAATCCCATGATGCTAACTCCGTTCATGAGGCCCAAACTAAGCATGCTGCAGTGTTCACTGTCCAGAAGCTGTTTAGTACAGATCCTATTTAGACGGACTTACTGTTTGAGTAGACCCAGTGGTAGTCTCTGACAGTAGGGCGCACCATATGGGAAGTGCAGCACTGGGTGCTGAGGCCATGCTCTCCGAGGCCGCTGATGGCCTGCTTGAGCCTCTCATTGGTGCTTGACGCTGTGCACGGAGATGTCGCAATCTTCTCGCGTTCTGCGCTGTTTGGGACGACATAAATCCTGCGAAGCGGGGGGTAATGAGCGGACGAGCGCGACGAGGATACAGCATGCGGGGCACTGTTAAACGCTTATTACCTGGGTTTCTCGGGGTATGAGACGGCATCCAGCACCTACCGCAAATGAGTGGCCGGATTAATGCATGATTATGATCAGCGTCTTGCCAAGCGCGCTGGATGTGGTGGCACGGACAAAGATCAGCTTACCCGAGGCAGCGCTGACCGTTTGACGAAGAAGCTATAGATGTACGGGTTCAAAGGGGTCTTGGCCAAAAAGGCTAGGATTCTGAGGTAGGTTCCCGTCAAGCGTGGTCCTTCCGCATCTACCAACTCGTACTTTGCTTTTGCTTCTTCAGCTGGAGGAACCATTCTGGCCATTGCGGATCAAAACAGAGATACTACAGGGGACTGAAATGGCTCAGTCGTGGCCACTTCGCTCACAGCGGTAAAGAGCGAGACGTACTGCACAGATTGCAGCGTGACCTGTTCTCCGACCGATCGAATGATTCAGAATCGGATACTTAACAAATTCCGATCTTACTCCAGCCGTACGAACGTTCTCGAAATGAGGTGCACACGGGCTTCTACAGTCTCACCATCTGGTAGTGAGGGTGATGTCACTCCAGTGCCAACGGGTTACGACGGAGTCAGAACTCGGGTTGCCAAACGAATTTGGCTTGCGGAACAGCCTCAGCGGGTCAGACTTCCTTGATCCATGAGCGTATGGTGGCGCAGTTCAGCTCAGGACTTAAGGGATCAACGCACTCGGTCAACACGGCGACGCTCTCTGCACTGTGCATGCTTTGGGCATTTAAAGATCAAGGGTGCGTCCATTGAGGGCTCATAGAGCGAGTAACCCTTTTGAATACGTGTGGAAGCGCCTTTACTGCCCATGGCTAGAAGCCGAACACACTTGTGCTTCAACCTGCCAGTGTACATCAGACCAGTTGGTAGTGGTAACAGGCAGAATCATGTAGATGAATGTTTAAAACGCACAATCGTTTTGTCATGGTGTCTATGAAGGTCTTATCTGTCCCCCTCCCCTTCTGCACACTATCAATATGCTAAACTAGTCCTGGAGCTTGCAGTGGCCCAAGCTGGTGCTGAAACCCCCTAAGAAGGGCAGAAGCAGCTAGCTGGTCCTTCTTAAGGCCTTGCCAGGCAGTTTAAAGCCTTGCCCTGAGCAAGGCTTTAAACTGCTTGGCTTGCTGTTGACTGGGTCAACTGCTCAGCACGTGGCAGGTCGAAATGGGCTGGCCTGACATACATACATTGGCTAGCAAGGGATTCAGGGTGGGCTGATCGCAGCCATTGTGTTAGTTTTGGACAGGAACTTGAGCATGCTGTTGGAGCCTAAGTTGGCTCCTTGTGGGTGGCGCTGCCCTCACCGGCGCCCCACTTTGATGCTGGCCATTTGGTAATTGGTAATTGGTAAGGTGCCATGAGACCAAGTAGCCGGGAAGGTAACGGCCGCTACTGCTGTCAAGAAGGGGCAGCTGCTTCTGCGGTGGATGCAGCAGCTGGAGCAGAAGAGGCATCAAGAGCAAAGGCACCAGCTCTATCAGTACACCCACTCACTGGAACACCCTCCCCTTTGTGACTACTACCTAATTATCCGACATAGACCAAGAAACCTCCAGAAAATCCCCAATGTGCTGACCAACTGTGGGAGTTGGCACTAAGATGCCGCCTACATCTGCCTGCATGTATGTGTTTATGCCGTAATGCTGAGTTTGCCCTAGCACATTGCGCATCACCATGATTGGCACTCAGCCGACTTGCAGATGATCTTGCAGTGCTTCCTCTTGCAGACCTTCCGCTTCCAGGAGGCATAATGCAAGCAGTGCCCCCTTTGTTATTACATTTCATGATATGCCATAGCAAAACTGAGAGGCCCCGCACCTCAAGCTGTCACAAAGAACAGCGAGGTGGAACAGCAATGCCGTCCCTATACTGCTGGGGGATCACTTTGGCAACATACCTCCCTGTTCTGCTCAGGGTCCTCTGTGAGTGGCAACATATGCATGCACATGTATTATCAGCATCGGTACGATTCTGTATGCAGCTCCTTGCATATTTTAGGGCGGTATTTGTTCCTGGCTGCACACAGCACGGTTAGGCACAGTCTACTTCGGCAAGCATGCTGCTTCACCCCAGCACCGGCAGGTGGTCACCCTAGCAGCTCGACGCGCAACCGTGCAGGAACCTGGCCATATGGAGGACAACAGACCGCCTGCATATTTAGCTCCAACATACTTAATCTATGCATCAGCAGCACTTCGTCTCAGCTTAGTTTCCCCTCCGCTCATGTCTTCATTCACAACTAACGTTTAAGACGAACTCAAGCATACCCTATGGGCAATAAGGTGATAGTACTGCTTGTGTGCCCTTCCAGAACTGAGGTGCAAAAAAGCGCATAGGAGGTTTAATGTTACATGCTTCTTGCACCGGAGGTTTGGTACAGGTAATCAAACCACTCAGGGGAGAATGCGGACGATAAAGCAAGGGTCTATCATGCAGTGCTGGAATGAAGAAATTCAGGATGGGCAGCAAACAAACCAGGTTGCAACCACCACCCCAAACCTAGATCCACCCCTTGCACCATAATTGGGGTGTTTGAGAAGCGGCTCTTTGATCATGATAGGCGGCAAATTGCAAGCTGCTGGCTATCTTCCATGATCAAAGAAAGCTTGTTCACCCACCAGTGCCTATTGAACTTCCTCTCCACGGCTGATAAAATCTGCCAGCCCCTTTGCTGCACCTCCCACAATAGAGGCTGTACCCCTCCAACAGAATGTCATAGCCAGCCCGAAGTGGACCTTTTCAAAGGCCTCCAGCTGCTTTACATGCAAAGATTGCCCTCTAACCCCCAGTAAGAGAAGGTTTCTTTGCATGAAAAGCATCCCTTTGTCTGTCCCAGTCTTGGAAGGACATGAAGGCCTTGGGGAGGAGAGCTTGTGCAAATCATTAGATACCCCCGTTGTGACTGCTAGTGATGGTGCCCGGTAGAGGTGCTGTGACAGGTGCCATGACGAGTATGATGTCTCAATCTATCATAAACACCGTCTTGTCGCTGGCACTTACATTTCTCAAAGGCATATGCTCTAGAAAAGGTGGGGCAGGTGCATCAAACGCCTGCAGGCACTCGTGCTGCAGAAAGATCACTGACACCTCCCCTCCAGCACGGTGGTGATAGGCTCCACGAAGCCGCACGCCGATGTTGGTGTTGGTGACATCTGCGACGCGCCCTTCAGCAGCTAGCCCGCCAGGCAGCTGCGTCAAAGAGGGTGCGCAACTGGCCCACCGGCGCGTACCGCCCTCTGCGCGCTCCGTTGCACGAGAGGGCTGTCCGGCAACAATGAGAGTCCTTGTTTTCCTGAAGTTGACCCTGAAACAAGCCGATCTGGGCAACGACGGATGCAACCCTGCCTTGATTCCTGTGCGCTGCCTTCTCATTCTCACTAGTAGTTAGTAGTGACTTGTCACTCGCTGCTCGAGTGACCAGTTGCTCGAACCGGATATTTTCGCTCCTGGAGGCCGGAGGTCCTACGCAGTGGACGGACATACCCCTGTCTCGCAAAGTGCTGCTCAAAAGTACGTGTGTATGTGTGCTTGCATTCCAGAGGTTGCTACCAAACAACGCGATCGTGCCGCTGAGCGTGCTTGAGTTGGGCCCTTCTGAAAGCACTTGCAAGCAATTGGTGTATATCTGCCATTGATAGCTTTGCTGCTACAGTAATATCTAATTCCAGTCAAAGCTTCTCACTACAAGCACGGTTCACCGCGGCCACCAAGATTGCTAGCTGGGGTTCAATGCCCAAATAGACAAGGCGTAGATTAGCAAACACACAGCAGTAATAGCCAGCAAAGATTCACCATGTACTTGATCGATCTGAGCAACTACAAGCCTCCAGAGGAGTTACGCATCAAGCGTAACCAGTCGCATGCACTACGCGTTGAGGCAGCCAAGGGCTCGGAGGTAACTGGGACACGCAGCAGCCCTCGCACTCATGCATGAATGCAGCAAACCCGCAGCTGTCTGGTTCATTCTGTCGCGCTTCTGCCACAGTCTCAGCCTGTTTTTGCATTAATGTTTATTCTTGTCTCGTACCAGTTCCTGTAGTGCTTTTAGCCCAGCTGTGCCATCCACTGCAATGATACCACGCCTCACGTACTTCCCGCGGCGCGCTTATGCTTCGCCCTCCATAAAATCTCAAGAGGAACGCTCCTCTACTACCCACACAGGGTCACTGCTTGCATTCTGTGTATCAATATTAATATTATTAAATAATTAATTCATATTTCACATGATGGTCATACCACAAGTGCCATGAGACTCTGCACCTCAACCCTGTTACTTTTCTTCTTGCGTACCTGACTCATGCCTCCAAATTCCCCTCCCCCACCTGTCTGTAGGAGTACCGGCGCATGCAGTTCAACACAGACAGCGTTGACGAGGCCCTCGACCTGTTGGACTTCTCTTATAAGATCGTGGTCAAGGCGGGGCTAGCAGAAGATGGCACATACCTCCCCCGCTCCATCCACCCAGACTACAACTTCCATACCCCCCAGACTGACATACCCGCTGCTCGTGAGGAGGCGGAGATGGTGATGTGTGGAGCCATCGACCTGCTCATGAAGAAACAAGGTGAGCTCAGTGCTTCATGATATGCCATACAAATGTGCCATAGGCCCTGCACTTTAAGCCGTCACAAAAACAGCGAGATCTTGGTGTGTGGAGCCATTGATCTGCTCATGAAGAAACAAGATGAGGTCAATATTACTTTATGATCCCTGTAGTGTGTGGTGTGTTAGTGGTGGGTGTTTGTTTGGGCATGTTGGAGGGTTCGAGGGGGGGTGATGTGTGGAGCCCTTGATCTGCTCCTGAAGAAACAAGGAAAGCTCAATGGTGCATTGTTACATTTCATGTGGCGGATGCTGCACGGCCCGAAAGCTATATGCATGCTTTGTATATAATTATATGCATATAGTGGCAAGAGCATGCAAAACAGAGCACTGTGTTTTTGCCAAGCTCTGTTCCACCTCGCTGTTTCTGTACAGCTTGAGGATGCGGGGCCTCTGACACTTTTTGCCACGGCATATCATGAAATGTAATAAAACTATGTTCCTGCTGGTGCGGATGTTGCAGGCCTCATTTTTAATGACATCGACATTCTGGTTCAAATCAAGTGATATAGTAAACATACCTTTTTTTGTTAAAGAAATATAATAATCGTCCTTCTGGTACGGGTGCTGCAGGCCTTGTTCCCAATGACATTGACATCCTGGTGACGACCTGCAGCATCTTCTGCCCCACCCCCAGCCTGGCATCTATGGTTGTGAATCACTTCCAGATGCGGCCTGACATCCAGAGCTACCACCTTGGAGGAATGGGGTGCTCTAATGGGGTGGTGGCCGTCAATTTGATCCAAGATATGCTCAAGGTAGGGTTTAGGGCTCTGTTTTTCTATGGTAGGGTTCAGGGCACTGCTTCTCTTGGTAGGGTTTTGGGCACTGCTCTTCTTGGTAGGGTTTAGAACACTGCTTTTCTTGGTAGGGTTTAGGACACTGCTTGTTCTTGTAGGGTTTAGCGCATTGGGTTCTTGATAGGGTTTTGGGCACTGCTTTTCTTGGTAGCGTTTAGGACACTGCTTGTCTTAATAGGGTTTAGGGCATTCCTCTGTCAGCTTTTATAAAGGAAGGGGATGTCACTGCATGACAGATCCCTGCTTTCCTTTGTATAAATGAGATAGATCACTGCCCAGCCCTCCGCCCGTGCTTTCCTTTTTGCATCACTCTCCTGCTTCTAATAGCTTTACCCAACGGCTAGAAAGGGAGGGGATGCAGTGTCGCTTCCAGGACCTCGCCCTGTTTTTTATCCCATGATTATCCCCTGCTTTTATTACCTGTACCAACCAGAAACGAAGGGGGGATGTATTTGTCATTGCAATCACTGCCAAATGATTTCCCTGCATAATCTGAAGCCTGAAACTTTCCCATATCACTCCACCCCCCTTCCCCCTGCTGGCCCCACAATCTTTCACCACAGGCTCGCCCAAACCCTACTTTACGGTCTAGCATTTGAACCCTAAACCCTTAAACCCTAACCATAAAACCCTTGCCCTCCCACGCTCTGTCACTGCAGGCTCGCAAGAACGTGAATGCTTTGTTCGTGACCACTGAGATCATGAGCCCAGCTTTCTATCGGGGCCGTGACAAGCATCGCCAAGTGACCAACATGATCTTCCGTATGGGAGCTAGCGCTGTCCTCTTCTCAAACAAGCCTAAGATGGTCCGCCGCGCCAAGTACAGGCAAGTGTTGTTTATATTATGTTTCATGATATGTTAAGAGAGACCACGGCCCTCTGGGCCGTGCAGCACCCTAGCATGACTCCAGCTGGGTTTTTTAGTGGGGTGTGTTGAGTAAGAGCGAGTAATAGAGAGCTAGAGGGCGAGGCGAATGATGTGCCATAGCAAAAAGTGCTATAGGCCCCGCACCTAGAGCCGTCAGAAAAACAGCAAGCTGGAAGATCATACGGGTTGTTTTTGGGCACGTGTGAAGGTTTTTCTTTGTTTGTTGCTCAGCCACAAAATGGTGAAGTGTGTCTTGGTCGAATCGGGGTTGTAAACACTTGCCAACCATTCTTTAGGAGATCTCAAGCTTCTCACCTACATGGATCAGCTAGGAGACATCTCATACGTTTTGGGGTGGTGGTCCCAGCCTGAGCTATATGCCTTTTGCTATGTACATGCCATACCAGCCTGTCATGAACCACAATTTTATTCCCTAGCTTGCCCCTGCATGTTTGCCTGTACAGCCTCCCAATGCAGAGAATGATTGTACAACCACCCTTTCCACTCAGATAGCCTAAACCCTAAACCCTAGAACTACACCCTAAACCCACCCTAACCCTAAGTTCCTATACCCTAAACCCGGTGCTGTACCACTCCCTTGGCACTACAGGCTGCTGTACAACCACCGTGTCCGCATAGCCAACCTACCCCCTAAACCCTAATTTCCTAAAACCTACATTTTGTAAACCCTAAATCCCTAAAACTAAACCCTGCCACTCATTGTGCATTCCCTTGGCACTCCAGGCTGCTGTACAACCACCGCGTCCGCATAGTCAACCTACCCCCTAAACCCTAAGGTTCCTAAAACCTACATTTCCTCAACCCTTAATTCCTATACCCTAAACCCTGCCACTCATTGTATCTTCCCCTGGCACTACAGGCTGCTGTATAACCACCGTGTCCACCTGGCAAGCCTAAACCCTTTAACCCTAACTCTAGACCCTAAACCCTAACTCTGAGTCTCTAGACCCTAAACCCTGTGCTGTACCACTCCCCTTGGCACTACAGGCTGCTGTACAACCACCGTGTTCACATAGCCAACCTACCCCCTAAACCCTAACCCATAATCCCTACCCCTAAAACCCTTGCCCCTAAGCTCCTATACCCTAAACCCTGTGCTGTTCCACTCCCCTGGCACTACAGGCTGCTGTACAACCACCGTGTCCACCTGTCCAGCCGTGACCCCGCCTACCGCTGCATTTGGTACGGCCCAGATGCTGACGGCATCAACGGCACGTACCTCGGCAAAGATGTGGTCACTGAGGCCACCAGGGGTTTGAGCATGGCCTTGTGGAAGCTTGGGCCGCAGGTGCTGACAATGCGCCAGATTGCGGCGTATGTTGGGACGGAGCTGAGGCGGAGGCTGGTGCCGGGGGGGAGGAACAGTGTGGCGCCTTATAAGCCGAAGTTTGAGGAGTGTTTGGATCATTTCCTTATTCATGCTGGTGAGTCGAGGGGGGGGGGGTCGGAGGGGTATGTGCGGGGTGGGGGGCGAAGGGGGTGGGGGCAAGGGCAGGGGGAGGGGGACGGAGGGGTATGTGCAGGGTGTGTGTGTGGTGTGTGTGGGGGGGGGGGCAAGGGCGGGGGGGGGGGGCAATGGGGTATGTGCGGGGTGGGGGCGGGGGTGAGGCAGGGGGAGGGGGATGATTGGCAGGAGGGGGAGTGGGAGGACTTGTGTGTATGCCAGCTGCTTGTCAGTGATTGCGACTATGGGGGTAAAGGCTTATCCTAGTTAGTGTTTACGGTTTCAGGGGACCCTAACCCTAAAAATATGTTCAGAGGTCGTGGCTAGGGTGTCAAGGCTGTTCCTAAGTGTTATAGCAGCCTTCCATGCTAACTCCCAACCTTCAGGATTTCACTATTGCAGTGTTTTGCAGCTCTGGTATGTTGGGCGTGGGAATGATGGCGGTGATTGGAGTAAACCCTAAACCCTAGGACCTTGTGGGCGGCGGTCTGTATCTGAAATCAGAGACACAAATTCTTCTCATCTTGTCGTGTCTGATTCTTGAGAGGTGCTTTAGAGAGATGTGGTACCAGCTTCCTGAACTGAATGTGTTATGCTTTGAAATCTAGGTTAGAAGAATGAGTGACATAACATGCAGGAATTGGACCTTACTCACAACACATCTGACCTCTATTCTATCTGCTTTGTCCTTTGCAGGAGGTGCCAAAGTGCTAGATGGTGTGGGTAAGGAGCTCCAGCTAGGCCCTAGCTCCTTAGAGCCCAGCCGTATGGTGCTGCACGACTACGGAAACATATCCAGCAGCAGTACTTGGTATGCCATGGGCTACCTAGAGAGCGTGAGGGGGGTCAAAAAAGGGGAGAAGCTGCTGCAAATTGGGGTGGGCAGTGGGGTGAAATGTGGGGTGAATGTGTGGCAAGGGGTAAAGGATATTTGGGATGTGGAGCCTGCGTGGGCGTCAAGGGCCCCTGAGGGGAACCCCTTGGGGAAGAGGGGGGGGGTGGGGGTGGGGTGGGTGCTGCTGCTGGTGGCGCTGCTGCTGGGCCTGGTGGCCATGTATGTGGGCGCAGATGCATCGGGGATTACTTGGAAGGTGTGAGGGTTGGGGTTCGTTTTTGAACGACATGGTGCAGCAGAGGTTGGCGGGTGGGTAGGCGCAAGTGCGGAAGGGGCAGGTGCAGTGATGTCTGCGGAAAGCACGGTTGTGACAGGGCTCTAGTTATGTGTGGTTCAGTGATGGTTAGGTTTTAGGGTTTAGGCAGGACGGCTGCAGGGTTCATGTTATGTGTGGTTCAGTGAGGATTAGGGTTTAGGGTTTAGGCAAGCATGGCTGCAGGGCCCACAGCAAGCCGTGACAAAACACAGCGAGGTGGAATAGAATACAAGTGTCTTCGGCTGGAGGTGTATCTAAAAGTAAAAGCTGAGAAGAGGTGGAGATGTGGTTTGTGTATGTACGATCATGATGGGTGCTTTATCGCATATTAGCTGTTGCGGTTCGATTACAGCAGCAGCAGCATTATGACCTAAAACGTGCTGTGGGATGGGCAGTGCTATACCATAACATATGTGGCTAATTCATGATAATGAATTTTACTTCTGGGTGCATGGCTCATGGGCAAATCCAGGCTGTTGCTGGTTTCCACCTTAGCGTCTAACATGCATGCACATGACGGGGTATTGAAGAAGCCAGGATTTAGGGTTTAGGGCCTAAACCCTACAGGCACATGGTGGGGGACTGCAGAAGCCACGTGTTGGATATAGGACTATGGCCAGGGTTTAGGGTTTAGGATTATGGCGTAAATCCTATAGGCATGCACATCACTCGGGGGGGGCTCCCATTACTGGAGAAGCCAGGGTTTGAACCCAGCTCCTTAAGGTGTTAATTGGGCCAAAGAGTGACTGCGCTGCCCGGTATTAGTCTGCTTTCCAGAAAAGTGGGAAAGGCAGTGGTGGATCTGAGGACTTGTTGATTAGCAGCGAGAACTGGGGATTTGTGAAGACGAGTAATGAAGTGCAGGAAAGGCAATGGCAAAGCCCCTATTTTAAGCACCATTTTCATGTTCCTTAGATGTGATTTGGTAGAAAATCTGAAGCTGCGAGTGAGTTGCGGGGCCGTGCAGTTGTTAAGCACACGTCACCAGCTGAGTGACGACAGCGTTGCCTTGTATGTTGCGTGCAATCAGCCCATGGTTGCTTGTTTGGCCGTCTCAGCATTGCTTGGAAGCTCTGAAGGGTCTTATGGGGTTGATGCCTTTGGGTCTTAGGTCCTGAGGGTTTTAGGTGGTCTGCAGCTGGGTTGTGGTGGTAGCTTACAAGAGGTGGGGCCATCTGCACAGGGTTGACTCCTGGTTGACTGGATGGTTTCTGGGGTGACTCCAGGTTGACTGGATGGTTTCGGGGTTGACTCCTGGTTGACTGGATGGTTTCGGGGTCAACTGCTGGTAGACTGGATGGTTTCGGGGTTGACTCCTGGTTTCACTGGATGGTTTCGAGGTCAACTGCTGGTAGACTGGATGGTTTCGGGGTTGACTGCTGGTTGACTGGATGGTTTCAACAGGGTTGACTCCTGGTTGAGTGGATGGTTTCAGGGTCGACTGCTGGTTGACTGGATGGTTTCTGCGTTGACTCCTGGTTGACTGGACGGTTTCGGGGTCAACTGCTGGTTGACTGGATGGTTTCGGGGTTGACTCCAGGTTGACTGCATGGTTTCGGGGTTGACTCCTGGTTGACTGGATGGTTTCGGGGTTGACTCCAGGTTGACTGGATGGTTTCGGGGTTGACTCCTGGTTGACTGGATTGGTTTGCAAGTTTACACTTGTGCTTGATGGTTATGCAGGCCGCGTGTACGAGTCAGGAAGCCATTTGCTGTGTACAAAATCATGGAGGTTTTGCCCGTGGTTGAATGTCAGATTTGGTGTGAATTGGGTTGGAAGTATGAACCTTGGTGTCCATGAAGGCTAACGCAATACACATGGAGTGTGAATCGCTGGGCACGGGGAACAAGCACTCTGCTGCTTGCTTCTTCTCTAATGTGAAAGATGATTGGAGACATGGTATTGGAGATGGGGCCTTCACTTCTGTGTATGTGAGCCTCAGCTCGGAGCTTTTCCCTAGGTCCACCTGCAATACTGCTGTAGTTATAGTCGCAAATAGCTCAGCTTGTGTGTGGGCAAGTCCACGATTCGTTGTGTGGCTTCCTGATTGTGATCAGGAGCCTTGTGTTGATGGCATGGGTTTGTTTGGCCGTTGGCATAGCTTAGGTCTTGCCTTTTGATCGATAGATTGATTGATTGATACAGTCGCAGCATCAGAGGAGCTATGACACCAGCATTGTATCTGCCATGTTGATTGTTGTTGTATTAGCAGCCCTTTGCGGTTGCCACACCTTAAATGTTTGTTGTTGTTGTCTAGTGGCGTAAGGTAGTTTGACAGTGTTTTTGCTGTGGTACAAGACCCACTGTTAGGGCAGAGGCAGATGTTCTGTCAGGAGGTTTTGCTGTACAGTGTTTCACTCATGATGTGTTTTTTGCTATGCAAGGTGGCCTTCAGCCTGCTAAGTATGTATGCATGTTCCAGGCTTTATGGGGCAGGGCGACAATTGTACCTTCAGCAGGTTTATCAGCTAATTTATCATGCAAAGTGATATAACTGGTGGCACTTGTGAAAACAGCTAGGATGCTGAGGGGTTCCCTCGCACCGTTGTGTACACATACCTGAGTTTAGCAGCTATAGTTATGCCAGAGCCAGTTTGTTTGATCGTGAAATATTTTGATCGTGAAATGTCCATGGGGTTACGTGTTTCAGCATCTTTCTCCATCATCAGATTTACTAGGTAAAATGTCCCCAGACTGAGTGCCAATGTGGCAGGCCCGGGTTGGTGTGAAGATAGGGTCTGCTGCCCCTCAGAGCTACGTGGGTGTGAAGCAAATCAATTATCGTGATTTCTTTAGTTGCTGCTATTGATGAGGATCAGAGCTGTATGCTACCATATGTATTGCAAGCAGAATGTTGCATGGATTAGAATGTGAGCCGTGGAGATCAGTGACTGAGTTCAGATAGCAGAATGCAGCACATGGGACTCTTGCTTACTTTACTGCCTCGTACTAAAAGTGTATATCTGCTGCCAGGTATAGTCTGGATGCCATGTTGCAACATGTCCAGAACTATGGTATGCATATGTGCCTTTGCTTTCCACGGTGCATGCTTTTATGCAGACTACTTGCGAATGCGGATGATGTGTTGTTGTTGGCAGTTTCTATGCAGAACACTTGCGCATGCGGAGGGTGTGCTGTTGTTGCTATTGCGTAGTTCATTGGCCCAGACAGCTCACTTGGCAAGCCCCGGCAAGCTGCCTTGAAATGAAGGATTCCTGTGGCTAAATGAAAGAAAAACGTTCTTGATTATCATGATGGTTTGCTGACTGGTATCGGAGTAAATCACCTGCGATCTGATGTGCTTACTGTGCATGGGCAGCTTCCGTGTTAGAATGTCAGTAGTTTTTCTGGCATAGCCGGTGATGTTTTCAGGAGAAATTGTGTGATCATCAAAGTGTCTAAGTTGGGCAAGGGAGGCTCCGCCCAATAGCTGTCAAGCTTTCTGGGAGGTAGGTAGATAGTAACTATCATCCCCAGGCACAGCAGGGAAGTTGATGTAGAATTGTAGCATTGGGAGGAGTGCCCTCAGCAAGGCATGCTGTTGACTGGGTCAACTGGTCAGCACATGGCAAGCCGAAATGGGCTGGCCTGACTTACATTGGCTAGCAAGGGATCTAGGGTGGGCTGGTGGCAGCCATTGTGTGAGTTTTGGACAGGCAATTGAGTATGCCGTTGGAGCCTAAGTTGGCTCCTTGTGGTTGGCGCTGCCCCCACCGGCGCCCCACTCATTTGGTGATTGGTAATTGGTAATTGAGTGCAAGAAAACTTGATTATGCAAGTTTGTGCAGGTTGCCACCATGTAGGGCGGGCCTGCACACACCTATGAGCTGAGCTCTCGTTACTTCAAGCAGAGTGAGATTTATGAGGTAAATCACTGCACAGCTTTCGGGCCGAGCAGAGCAGATATGTTTTAACATGGATGGGCTGAAGTGGGATCAACAAGTAAGAAGTGGATGGATCATGGGGTTTATAGCCATTCGGCTGTGGCGTTAGTTGCAATAGGCGAGCTGTGAGCTAGCCAAGATCTTATGTAAATTGCGAAATACAGAACTTTGATTACTTACTGATGTCAGTTGCCGTAAAGTTGATGAGAAGAAGCTATTCATGGTAGTGAAGGCTTTCCCTGGCAGTCGGTGTCTTCGGTAAGAGCGGGGAGCCTCCTGCCTGATGACTACGTTAAGAGAGACCACTGCACAGCCCTGCCTGACTACTATGAGGCACCACTAATAAAATCAACAAGCCCAGATCGCCTCCGGCGGCGATGCCGCTGTTCTGTATTGAAATCTGGCTTTCCCTCCCGTAGTACATCTGGCCTCCTCCACTACTTGCATATGCACTCAGCAGATAAAATCCCGCAACATGACATGGGCTTTGATTAGTTCATAAACTCATGAATGCCGCGCTCATGATCATCACCTGCCTTACACATGGGTATATCTGAAATGCATAGACACAAGCAGTGCTTCACACGGCAGAACATCTGAACCGCATGACATGGTATTCATCCTCCTGCACTTCATAGTTAGCAGTACACTTCTGAGAGATGCAACTGCTCCCGAGAACAGCCATCCCATCCACCTGTTGCTGCAGCTAATAAGTTATGGGATCCACACCTAAAGCACATATATTTAACCACATGTGCAGGCTGCACCATACGAATACTTGCCTGATACATCTAACATGAATGGTCGGTGAAAGAAGACAAGAGAAATGCAAGCTACTCATCTGGCATCCCAGGCGTATACCATTTGAGGTCATTTACTGCCCACGGAGTTAACATCTCATCTACAACAGGGAATGCGCCATCGGCCAGTGGATGCATGTCGCAATTGTGATCCCACCAACACCGCACTGGCATGGGGGCAAATCTTCTACGGCCTCCCAGTCTTTCTCCCATATAGTACCTCAAGCAGCATTCACATTGAAAGGCATCACCACCAGACTGGTGGTAGCACCAACAGACATGAACGCAGACGGCGGCCACATACTTAACCAAGGCAAAGAAAGGATAAGACCAAGACCAGTGGAACAAAGGACCAGGACCAGAATCAGGACCAGGATCAGGACCAGGCCCAGAATCAGGACCAGGACCAAAATCAGGACCAGAATCAGGACCAGGATCAGGACCAGAATCAGGACCAGGATCAGGACCAGTGGAGCACAGGACCAGGAAAAGAGGAACCAGGCCAGTGAAACCAAGACCAGTCAAACGCCGAGCCCAAGAGTTACCACATCTCAGAGAAGACAGCAAGGGCAACGGCCACGGTGGTAGAAAACAGCACAGCGATTGCTTCCATCCTCCACAGCACTCCTTTCAAATACGATACGTTGCCGCGGTACCTTTTTCAACAAATGCAGTACCTTGGTGTCAGCAAACCAAGCTCTTGCCTATCTAGCTGCCCTCAACCACCTCCACCTCACAAAACAAACATAAACAAAAAATTTGTACTCGACACAGAACTATACAAGATATGAAATTGCACAAACTAGCAAGGGCTAATCAATTGTACACATACTACTCTCATCTGCGGAGCTGTTCTATGTCCTGGTGAAGTATCTTGCGGACACCACAAGGCAGGTGGAAGCAATCAAATGTTCAGTTGCTGTGGCAAGGTGCAGGTAATATGAGACAGCTAACACACCAAGTAACAACGCAGACAAAGGGTGCTTCATGGATGCTAAGCAACACTAGGTCAAACAAGCAGTTTGCTACAGTGCAGACACTAGCTAAACAAACAAACAAACAAAATTGTAAGGTGCGGCAACCCCAAAAAGGCTGCTAGGTCAAAACGACCAAACACACCATCGGATGGATCCATAAGCAATTCCACACCACCAACCAACCAATAGGAATACCCAAGCATACATCCAACTACGAGACTGCAACAAGTTTGCATCAGAGAAAGCTCCAGAATGAGCTGCCCGTGGATAAACTCAGCTTGTTTCAGTTAACTTTGTTGCCTAAAACATGGATGCTAAACAACACTACCTCAAACAAGCAGTTTGCTACGGTTGAGACACTAGCACACAAACAAGCAGCCATAACTTAGGCATCAAGAGGACTATCTGCAAGAGCTTCGGGACACCTCATGCTACAATGCTTACCGACTGCAAGGGTGCGGCCTCATGAGCCATAACTGACTGAACGATCACAAGGATCTGCACACCTTAGCAAACCGACTCTGGAGACCCAACTCTGCAATCATTTTGTGCAAGCTCCTAGCTGAGCTAAGGTGTACTGCAGACCTACCAACATGCAACAAAAAAACATCCTGCCACCCAGGGGGCCAAGTTTCAGGTTGAAGCCCATTTTCACATCAGGGCTGTAGGTACCCACAAACTTTACCAACAAACTTCACCTGGAAAAAATCTTCATGTGGCAGATGTTCCAAAGCACAAACCTGCTGCAATACATGGCAATGTGCTAATCGGATGCAAAGACTCAAGCAAACACATATGCACTGAACCACATCTCCATAGCCACTGCCAACCCATACCCACTGCCACCACGGACAACTGTCCATCGATATCAGTAGAAGAAAAAAATGGAGCTGGTTGGGGGACTGCTGGGGAACAACCAACGCTGCAGTCCCAGCCCAGATAATTTAAGGGAGAGGCAACTGAGGTTAACTGATGCCTAGCCTCGTGTCCGCTACTGTATCCACAACACTGAAACAAAGCGACAGTCGTATGCAAACAACATACAGACCACAGCCAGTGTACATTGGTGGCTGTGCTATATGGAGGTCAGAAGGACTGTACTCGCTTGCCTGCAAAAGTAATAACTTACGTAACCAGAGTGACACAAGGCGACCAAAACCAAAGCAGTAGTAGTTACACATCCGCACCCATAAACCAGAAGAGCAGCTCGCTCAGTCGGCCTACTTCCATTGCTAAATGCTAGGCAAGTAACTTGTCTAGGTGATGATGCGTTTAATTGGCCTCACAGTCAGCCGCCAAATGACATGCTGCAGCAATATGACCTTGAAACACCTTCACAAACTTTGCATTAAGTGGAAACAATACTCTGCTGCTAGTTCAGATCGGTAGTCAATATCCAAATCCTTCCCAAATAGAACCGGCACATGCAAGTCTAGTGCGATGGAGAGAAACAGCATGACCCATTCTTGCATTTAACGTGAACACCTTCCGTCACTTCTAGATAGCTTTACATGGGTGTCTCTCCGGGCATATCTTAAACCCTGTGCACAATGCAGCCATCCCTGCAGACGGAACCCCTTCACCTTGGTGTAATCATATTGATAGCTGACAGAACCATCAACCGCGGTACTGCAACCCAAGATTTTGAAAGTGCTTCAACTTGAACCACGATTCTGCATCAGCCACTGGTTCTGCCTTCATTCACTATTCATGTTAGAGGATATATCAAGGGTCGTCAGAGCTAGTAGCCACCGCTATTCATTCACTTGCACCTTCACCAGCCAATCAACCAAACCCTCTTGCCAGTTCTCTCTTATATGTTAAGAGAGACCACTGCACTGCCCTCTGGGCCATGCAGCACCCTAGCAAGACTCCAACCGGGTTTTTTAGTGTGGTATGTTGAGTAAGAGCGAGTAATAGAGAGCTAGAGGGCTGCGTTCTCTCTTATATGAGATAAATCACTTTACACTAGCTTTCGGGCCGTGCAGCACCCGCCACATGACTCCAACCAGTTCTCCTTTTGCACAGCACAGCGCAGCACTGTCAGCAGTAACGAACCCAGGTTCATTCTACAGATGCATCAATGCATCAGTTCAGCAGCAGGATAGCCATCAATCCATTATGTCCCGGAATACAATTGCAATCCCTTCACTGGGCTGCCTTCATCCCCTTAGAACAACACGTCAACTATTTACAGAGTCAACATGTCAACATGCATGTATCTGCCATGTGTGCCCATGCACAATATAATCACTTACAGTAAAGTGTCCTGCAGCAGCTTGGCAGATGCATGCTCATTGCTCAACCACATTTCTCCTGCACAGAGGGGTCTCCGAAAAACCTCCACTGGAGATCCCACTAAACCCCACGTGGCACGAGTGAGGACAACTCCCGTCATAATGTGCCCCTTTTCTCTTTCTTGCCCGGGCATTCACCGCTTGTCATGCGGTTCAGGAGGTATCCATGATACTTGTTATCATGTATGAATTCTTCCCCGACTGCATCTTATATGGCATTCTAGATGGCGCCTTGACCTGAATCTGCTTCCACATGAAATAGAGGCCAGCTAATACATCATAGTCATCAAGTACCCGCTGCCGTCATAAGTCTGTGCCACATACAAGACCAACAGTCCGTGAAAAGTCCTCCCAAACTGTGATTGGGATCTCATCCTGCGTCGCAAAAACTTCACAAAAAGCCTTGTCTGAGCCACCTGCTGGGTTGTCTTCCTTGTCACTGTCACATATTCATCATTGGATTATACTGTCGTGTGGTATTGCATGCACAAGCTCCTTGCAAAACAACACTGCAAGTTGGCTTTACGAACTTCTCTGAGTTTGACAGTACAGTGCTTTTCCCGCAGACAAATACACACATAGCAGACACAGTCGTGAACTATGCAAATCAATAGACATGAGAAGGAGATGTTGCAGCAGTCAGCAAGGCAGCTTGTCAAAGGACTGCACCACAACACAAGCTGATGGATGATCTGCCCACTAGCAGCCGATTTGATAAGAGAGGCCAGTGTACAGCGCTGCTCCAGGGCGTGCAGCAATCCTGAGCAGCGCTCCTGAGCATTTCTCAGAGTCCAGCCAGCATCAGCATCTCAGGCACATGGATTGCATGCTGCATTTCATACATGCTACCCACTCTAGCACCCACTTCCGTGTGCATCTCAATGTATAACAATGCTTTGCAAGGAAACTCCACAATGCACCTGATAAATCTCTGACCGTGGCGGCACACTTCCATCGGCGCCCATCAGAGGACTGCCTCTAACAAAGATTGGCACAATTCGGATGAAATACAGCCTGACATCCATCAGAAAATGTGATGCTTCGTTTCTTCGTTGTAACCTGCCTCTTTGCATTTCAGCACCTTCAGCCCTCTACCTGCATTCCCGCCTGCTTTGGATACCTACGCCACCCATGCTCCAGATGCTGCATTGTGCCAACAACACATCACCTCCCCTCCAAAGGTGCTAACAAAGCTACCTATTGCAATGAGTAAGTCCTCAGAGTTACCCTCAGAACCACCAGGTCACTTTATCACCTGCCCCGTCACCTGGGTGACAGTGAGTGACGGGCTCCAGTGTCACCAGCTTCCTCCTGGCAGCTCCCACTGCCTCAGCTCAGCACCTGCAGCTCCACAACCCCTGCAGGAGTAGCAGCAGCAGTGGCAGCTTCTCGCGGGCTTGCTGCAACGCTAGTCTTCATGGCAGTGATATCAGCAGTAGTAGCGGCAGCAGCCACGGCAGCAAAAGGTAGTGCCTTGGAACTAGCCTTTCCAGCGGCACCCTTTAGGCTGCTGGGAGCAGTTACCACCGGCGCTGCGGCATCAGCAGCTGCAGCAGCGGACGTGTACAGACCCTGATCCCCCCCACCTTTTTTCTTCTTTGAGCCTGCCCCATTCAGACTAGCTGCTGCTGCTGCTGCTGCTCCAGGTGCGTTGGAAAGCTTCCCGGCACTGCCATTAGTCGCTACAGCTGCCTCCAGATCATATTCACCGGAGCTCTTCCCTCTGCTGCTACTGCTGCCGAGCTTGCCTGCATTGGTAGTGACTCCCTTCCCACCACCTTTACTCCTCCTCCCATGCCTGTCATCCCTAACATCAGCAGCAGCATCACCCCTGATATCATCACAACCTTCACCACCACCATTAATGACAGCAACTGCTGCCACTCCACCCATGCTGAAACTACTTTTGCTGCTGATGGTGGGGCGGATCAACCCGGCGATGTGACTGCTGCTGGCACTCCCGGTACTGCTCCCTGTGCTGATCATGCTGCTGGTGCCGCCACCGCTGCCAGTCCCACCATCGCCACAACCCGCTGAGGCCGGACACGCTAGAGCCCCTTTGAGCAGCTTTGACACCATGCTGGCCAGCCCACCCACCAGCCCCATATATCTAAATACAATGTAGGTGTCCACGAGGCCGATCAGTGGGAACCAGTGGGAATGGGCGATGTAGACACGCTCCACATTGGCGCCTGGGCCACGGCAGTTTCCTTCCGCATCCAGGCCGCCAGCATACCTATACAACAATGTGGGCAACATTGTCATTTTGGGACAGCTATCTAAACAAGAGAGAGATGCAAGCAATGCAAGAAGTGCAGGGCATTTGTAAGGACAGCCATGATGCATTAAGCTGATAGCTACCAACCTTCCCAAGCAAGTCAGTGTCAAGGGGACCGCTGCCGATGCCGCCATACATTTATACTGCTGGCTCGTATGCCAGTGTGATGCACAGGAGACTGTGTGAACCTGTCTTGAGACTGATTTGGGTTTTGCATAGGGTTTAGGATTTAGGAATTAGCGTTCAGGAAATCTAGGGTTTAGGGTTTAGGGACCATGGGCAGTGTGAAACTTCAAGCTGTACCTCCGTTCCCCCTTCTGCCACCCAGCTCACCTCATCTTGGCGAACGCCAGGCTTCGTGAAGCATAAAGTGGGTTACAATAGTCATACAGGATCTTGGCTTGGATTGGGAACCACCAAGAGCTGCGGTAGTGTTTCTCCTGTATGCAGCAGCAATCAGGAACAACATGATGCTGATGATACGCACTGCACGATGCATTGCTGGCAAGATTGTCTAAAGAAGAGCAGGGGGCCAGTGGCAGTGCCACAGGACAGAGGATTAAGGTAAGCATTGGGAAAGGATTATGATAGATGGCCACAGCGGAAGCCAGCTGTATTGCATAGGGTGGGTCGTCCGTAGGCATGGGCATGCTGCCGTTATGGACGAGTGTAAGTTATGCTGTGCCCAATGAAGAGAAGTCTTTGATAACACAGGGTAACATGCAAGGTGTGGCAAGGCAAGAGGGCTGCTAGGTTGGACCGACCAAATGCAATAATCAGAGAGATATGAACCAGGGAGGGGGTTACTACTGTGCTGGTTTGCAAAGCTTGATAGACCTTGATAATTACCGGTAATTAAAAAAGAGTGCTGACACATGACTAATCGTTCACCTCCCAGCCAATGATTCCCTCATAAATTGCTGATATCTCAAGACATGTTATAAGATTAGCATGAGTATGGGACTGACATGTTGATCAACACAATACAATATGACAATAAAAATGCGAAGGGCGGCAGAGAGCATGCTGTATGATGTTGGCATGCTGTGGGAAGTTTCTGTGTGTCAGGAGAGGAAGAGAACTATGCAGAGAAGGGGAAAATCTGTCTTGCACATGTCAAGGGAGTAGCCCCTTACCTAGCATACATAGACATGCCCACTTCTATGCTTACCTTCTTAGGCAATGGGAAAAAGGGCGCCATGCCAAAGTTGAACGTCTGCTTGCCCTCTGACTTCAGCTTATTGATGATTTCTTCTTTTATCAGCCGCAGAGTACCTACAGCAGTAGCATGAAAAGCAGGGCACTCAGCTCTCAACCCCTACTTAAACCCTACTCCTAAATGCATGGAAATATAAGGTGCCACTGAGGACTGCTAAAGCCAATGCTCCCTCCCACACACACCCCCCCCACCTCATCCCTCTCTTCTGTAGTGCATCGAAGGATTGGCCAGCTGGCAACCTTCAGGATACGATGATTCGGTTTGTTATCACCTATGGGATTCCTGTTTACCTCTTTGCATTTATTCGTCCTTTTTATCCTTCTCTTCTGACGCCACTGCCCCTTGGTGCAGCTGTCACCTATACTCTCACCAAGACAGCAGCAGATAACAAAACAAAAGCAGGACAGCAGAAGAAGGAGCAGCAGCAGGAGAGACAGACCATTACTGCTAACAATGCCCGAACTAAAGCAACATTAGAAAATCCTTATTCTCACTGCTTGCACCTGCTCTACGACTCCCTTCACTTGTGCACCCATCCTCGCTCCCCCCATTCTCCGCCGACTCCCATTTGTCAACCACTATCAACTGTTTTCCCACCCCCCACCCCCACCCCCGCTATCAACCGCTCCCCCACCCCCAAACCCGTTATCAACCGCTCCCGCCATTCTCCGCCGACTCCCATCTCGCTATCAACCGCTACCAACCGCTCTCCCACCCCGTCTCACCTGTCGCTGCTCCCATCCGCATCCTACAGACAGACTCCACGTATCCCACCGTTACTCCCCCCTCATACAAAGGGTCCAACAGCACAAAACCCGCAAGATCTGCCCCTGCTGCTGCTGCTGGTCCTGCTGCTGCTGCTGCTGCAGGCAGCTCAGCGATGAACAGTCTTATGTCTGCATGCTTTGGCAGCAGCTGATCTGGGCTGTAGTCGATGTGGCGGCAGAACATGCGTAACATGGTGTCTGCTACTGCTTTGGCGGAGACCCACTCCTCTGCGAGGAAGCAGCAATGAGTAGCAGCAGGTGTTCCGTGGGTCAGTCCACAAACCGTAAGGAAATACGTTAGGTAGGCGCTAACAGCTTCTTGGCCTCAACAAGGGCCGCACTGCAAATGGAGGTGGAGGGGGGTGGGGAGATTGGAAAGAGGGTGGGTTTGGGAGTTTGAGAAGCGGAGGGACGGGCTTTCTGTGAAGGGTTATCTATGTGAGAGCTGTGCCAAGAGTAAGTGTGCAGCAGCTTCTTGGCCTCTACAAGGGCCACATTGCGGGAGAGGGGGAAGGGTTTGCAAAGCAGAAGGGCGAGGTTAATGTTACGGCTGCTCCTTAGGACTGCATGACATTCAAACAAATGTGGATTTCCCAGCCCATGTGGAGTTCCCAGTCCAGTTCATGTGAACTTCCCAGCGGATGCTGAGTTCCCAGCCCGTACCTGTTATGGTTCTGAGGCGCTCACACATTTCCTTGGTCAGGTCTGCAGCCTTGATCTCCCGTACTATTACCCCGCTTGCACGGGCATTGCGGGCATCCCTCCTAAGCTGTCTGGTCCGAGCTCCATAGGCAAATTTTTGCACCTGAAGCTTTGGCTCCACTCCCAGACCGTCCACCATCAACCCCAGCTCAGACAGTATGCGAGCATAATCTTCGCAAGCATAACCAAAACCAGACGTTTGAGTGCTCTGAGAGGAACATACGAGTAAGATCTGCCCACAATGCTGGGTCAGCGAGCGGGTCACCGCAGACAGCCGTGACGGACCGACAGCAGCCCGTAATCCGGCAGTACACGATGGAGCCGAGCCCCGGGACGAAGTAATGGAGAAACTCTGGGTTGATTAGGGTGGAGCAGGCAAGTGAACCGCTGCCATGCTGCCGAAGGTACGGCCCAACATGCGACCAGATGTTATGACCTGTGACAGACAGAACCCGAGGGTCAGCTGCTAATGCGCATGATGGCTGGTTTGCATCCTCCCGTGCCACTGTGAGCTACAACAGGGCATGGACATTGCAAAGAACACGTGCGGGTCTTCCTGACGTTGCGACCGCAGGGCGGGCTGTGATATGTCGTCCAATAGTATGCTAAAGCGCTGGCAGCTTACCTCCATCAGCGCCAACGGGAAACGTGAGCGGCCCTCCGACTTCAATGGTGCAGTGATCCCTGTTAGAAGACCCCGAGCAGGATCCCTTTTTGCTAGGTGCGGAGCTTTCAAGCGGGCTCCTAGGAGGCTTGGATGGTGACTTAGAAACAAAAAGCAGTACTACGCTCCAAAGAGCCGCTGCTGCGATATGCAGGGGCATGCCTAGAGCTATTGAAAAAGCCAAGACCACTTGCATCAAGCGAGTGACACAAGCCGAGGCCATTGATGCAGCCTCAGTAAGTCCAATGAGAGGCCTGGAGCGTGGCTTGGACCCTTTGGACGGGCAGTTACAAAAAGGGTCCTCAACTCCTCACTGATCGCTGTCGACCATTGAGTGAGTTGAGCCAGCAAGCAGGAGGGAAACAAAGTGCAGAAACGCAGGTTGTGGTCACTGGGGCCTATCAAAGCCTCCTGGACCCCATGTGGCACAACGTTCTGATAGTGCAAGCGCTGGTGAGGTCTAGCTGCCCGCGTGGCAAGCAGAGGTAGTAAGTAAAGCCGAAGGCTTTTATTAGTACCTCTGGTGGCAAGTGATAGCGAGTTACACCGCAGTGCGTCTGCTCGATATGTTCCGCGCTTGATTGTGACGGAGCATACCCACCTTCGGTAGTTCCCACTGTGTGCATGCCTCCTGTTGCGTCGTACTCTCGCCGTAACACTAGTCGCTGCACAGTTCAGCCTTTCTTCTTTATGTGTATGTGTATTGTCCACTGCGGAAGGAAGAATACCCGGATTTCACCGGCAGTCCATCCCTTTCAGGAAGACCACTCAACTCCCTGTGGTACACAACTATGGGTAATTTACGTGGAATGTGAATACCCAGATTTCTTTACCGAACATGCCCCCAGCTGCCACCAGGGAAACATGCCCACAAATCTCGCCCGCATCGAGATTCGAACTGGCTACCTGAGGAATACGAAGTGATAATCGTACCCCTAAACTACTGGAGGCCAGCGGTAATCGTACCCCTTTATGCTGGCAGCCGGCAGGACATATGCTAGTTCTCACCTCGCTGACCGAAGTTCAGGTTGGACCGAGCGCACATCAGGAGACTAAGGAAACTGCATTTTCCTTCTGCCTCTAACCGGCAATACAATTGCTACTGGGACGTTCAGCGTCAGTGCAAAACCCTACGTCTGCTTTGAGCTGGAGTCATTTTCCACTGGCAAAAGCACTGGCGAGCTCCCCGCGGAATCATATGACGTTACTGGAGCGGCCTGGCTGCATTTCTTCGTCGAGCATGTACATGTAACTATATGGGCAGCCTATGAGCTCCGTGCACTAGTGGTTTGTTCCTGCTGTTACTGGCACTGGTTATTATTATTACATTTCATGATATGCCATAGCAATAAGTGCCATAGGCCCCGCACCTCAAGCTGTCACAAAGAGCAGCGAGGTGGAACAGAATACGGGTAAACTTCGACATGTATGACAATATATGCATGCCTAAACATGAGGTCCAGCAGCTAGGTCAAAATCACCCAAAACCTCCACTGCCCCAATGGGGTTAAGAGCCTCCCTCCTACTTAAGAAAGCAAGGAGGGCTTGTAAGCCCGGGTGCAAGCAATAGTTGGTAACAAACCCCATTGGTTGGACCTCACGCCACATCAGAAGGGTGAGCATAAGCATTCCTAATCTTCCAAGCAGCTGCAACATATTTAGCTATACACTTAAATGCATGCTTGAAAGGGCCATATACTAAGCCAGACTCCTCATCGACGTCTACACCCCAGAACTCTTCATTAAGCATGCTATGCAGCTTCTCCTCATCAGATTTGCCATCCAATATCTGACATTTTGCAGCAACATCAGGGTCAGAAGTCAGCTTCTCCCACAGCTTTTGCCTTTGTGCCTGGTAAACAGGACAGTCAAACAAGAAGTGTTCAGGAGATTCAACTTCACCTCCCAATTCAGGGCCAAGATCACAGGACTTGCAGCACTCCCTACGTGCACTTTGCCTGCTAGCGCTCTGCCTACCGAATTTTGCTGTCATAGCGTTGAGAGGAAGAATACCTGCACGCAGCTGCATAATGAGTTCCATGCCTTTGCTCAGAGGGCCTGTGCACAGATATGGCTGCGGCTTGAAATAATTGATATCGTCATTGTAATGCTGCATATATGTCGCTAAAGTAGATTTATTCCTAGCACCCTCCTCCCGAACAGCCCTGTCTCTTTCATATATACTCCACCTGACATATGCCCTGAAGCTAGGTAGGTGTCCCTCTCTCACTCTTGCTTGTAAGGTTTCCTCCTGCATGCCTAGTTCAGCCTTGAGTTTATTGAACCTCTTCTGCCAAGAAGTATAATTCCTGTGGCTTGGCCAAGATGCTTCAAGTGCCTGCCTGCTAAAGCTAGTAGTATCATTTTGCTGTAATTTGAACCACCATTCAACCTTCCTCTGGTCCAACCAGCTAGATAGAGGTCTAACACCAGCTTCTGCCCTCAATACCTCATGGCAGATGTTTGGCTTGCAATGCAGTGATCTCTTCAAAACCTCTATTTGGATCTTAGACTCTATGGTATTTGTCTGCTGGGATGATGCCCACCATACCTCAGAACCATACTCAACCCTTGGTCTTATCAAAGCCAGCAGCATGGCTCTCTTAACCTCAAAGCTTACATGACGATTCTGGAAGAATGTTTGCAATGCATTAATGGAGGCTGTAGCTTTTTCAATCATACCTGCAATGTGAGCGTCCCATTTGCAATCACTAGTGAAAACAATCCCCAAGTATGTATATGCATCTAGTACTGGCAAATTCTCACTGCTAAAACTTACCTTTGGGGACTCTTTATTGGGGGGCAAAGGACCAAACACAACAACAGCACTTTTAGTTGGGCTCAGCTTAAAACGCCACTTACGACTGTAGGCATGAATCGTGTCAGCCATCTTCTGAAGCTCTTCCTGCGATTCTGCAAGCCCTACAAGGTCGTCAGCGAGCATTAGTGCTACCAACTTTGATCTACCTTCAATGTTACTCTCATCAGCCCTTCCTATGCCCTGTTCCCCACTACCACTATTATCTACCTCTTTTGGTAGGGGAACCCCCGGGTGCTTTTATACTGGTTAGTGGGGTTTTACTGCCAAATGCCAGATTCTCACTTCAGATGGGGCCCCTTGCGGTGTTTTCCGCTTTGAAAGATGTCCCAGTATTAGATACGTCCGTTCAGGGTGTCCCTGCAGATCTCACATGGCACATCATACCCAAGCTGCTACTTTGTATGGGGCTCTAGTCTCAGGAAGTATAGCTAAGGTTGAGGCAAGCCAGCATACATTTACCATGCAAGAGATGCCTCGATGCAGCCCATGCTCTTTGCCAGTCCCATGTATCAGCCATCACCTACTGCTGCTGGCCCTACTCCTTCCTAAGACACCACATGCGCCCCACACATTCCTGCTCCTCCTCCTTACCATCAGCTGCAAAGACCTCAAAGCAGACTTCAGCAACATGACATGGTCTTAAGCACAGTTTGACCTTGTGCAAGAATTCCTATCATTTGCCATCCTAAAGCACGTAACCAGGACTGTGAGGGTTTGGTAGAGTTGGAAGCATCTTTCGCAACATGAGTGAGGCATTGCATTGGTTGTAGAAACCTAACCCCAATTAGCTTCCACCATCAGTAGGCAGGCTGCAGATATGCTTGAATACAGTCTTGCATCCTGCTGATGTTGCGGGTTTGGGTTTTAGGGTTTAGATCTGCTGTCTGGTAGGGGCTCAGTTGCAGAGCGCACAAGACGAATGGACACAGCTAACAGCGGCAGCCAGCCAAGCAGCCCATAAGGCTGGTCTAAACCTCAAGCCTCAGCAGCGGCGCCGAGATTTCGCTATATCCGATGCGACCTTGCAGAAGATTGAGCGGAAACATGCAGCACATGCAGCGGTGCTGTCCTCTCCTAATGATGCTACCAGGGCAGATTACAGGGAGGCCAATAATGCTGCTAGGCGAGCGGTTAAGAAGGATCAGGAGCGGTACTTCAAGCAGCAAGCGCTGTTTGCGGAACATGCTCTAAAAGCTGGTAATCTAGCCGTGTTCCACAAGCATGTCCAGCGGATCTTCAAGGAGCAGCAGGGCAGTAGCTCTGCTGCTCCTACAGCTGTGCTAGGGGGTGCTGATGGCAAGCAGCTGTTCCAAAGCAGGGAGGAGGTGGTGAAGTGCTTTGCTGAGCACTTTGCTGATGTCCTCAACTGCCCTGCCAAGCTCGACCAGCAAATGCAGCAGACCATTGAGGAGTTAGTGCAGAAGATGGAGGCAGGGCAAGGTGCAAACCAGCAGAGTGAAGCAGCAGCTCAGCCACCTACTGTGCAGGAGGTTGAAGAAGCTGTCTTTGCCTGTCGTAATGGGGCAGCTCCTGGGGTTGATGGTATCGCAGCGCCTATGCTAAAGCTCAGTGGGACCATGCTGAAATGGTTGCACAGGGTCATTGTGGCGGTGTGGGAGTCAGGGAAAGCGCCAGTGGAGTGGAAACGTGCACTGTTGGTGGCACTGTATAAAGGCAAAGGAGAGCGCAAAGTGAGAGATAGCTATAGGGGGATAAGCTTGCTAAGTATACCGGGGAAGGTGTATGTCTTGGTCATTTTGGCTAAGATCAGTTCTCATATCGATGCACAACTGCTTGATAACCAGTCTGCTTTTAGGAAGGGGAGGGGCCTCACTGATGCTCTGTTCACCATACGCCAGGTCATCTCTAAGTCTGTAGCATTCGATCAGCCTCTATTCATGGCTTTTGTGGATTTGCGTAAGGCATATGATTCTGTACCGCGAGACACGCTATGGCGCATCCTGCAGGTGTACGGGGTACACACAAAGCTGATAGAGTTGCTGATGGACTTGCATACTGGCACACAGGCTGCTGTTAGGATGGGTGGTGTGGTGTCTGAGTGGTTTGATGTGCATGGCGGGGTGCGGCAGGGATGTGTCATTGCTCCCTTGCTGTTCAACATCTACATGGACTTTGTGGTTCGGCAGGCAATGGCTCAGATGCCGGAGGGATGTGGGGTGAAGCTAGCCTATCATGCAGATGGGAAACTTGAGCGTGATGGGTGTGGTAGTGGTGGGTGTGTGGAGCTGTTGTCTGTTCTGCTGTATGCAGATGATATGGTGTTGCTAAGTCCCAGCAGGGAGGAGTTGGTGGTCATGCTGCAGGTGATGGACAAGGTTGCTGCTAGTCTTGGGTTGCGCATCAATGCAAGCAAGACTGAGATCCTGTCCATTGACAAGGATTGGAAGGAGGGGGATGTGCCAGTGCAGCAAGGACCAGAGGTGGTTATCAGTGAGGGTGTGGTAAAAGAGGTGTCACAGTTCAAGTACTTGGGAAGTGTGCTTGTGACTGATGGCAGGTTGGATGTGGAGTTGAATATCAGGAGGGGTAAGGCTGTGGGGAGGTTTAAGCAGTTTGAAAAGATGTGGGGTACCAAGCATCTGTCATTGGCTACGAAGGTGAAGTGTTACAAGGCATATGTGTTGCCAATTCTGCTGTTCGGGAGTGAGTGTTGGTCCCTGACCAAAGTGCAATCGCAAAAGCTTGAGCGGGTGCACTCTAGCTGCCTTAGGAGCATCCTGGGGGTCAGGCTGTCAGATCGGCACACCAATGAGCATATCAGGAAATCATGTGGGGTAGCCACCTTGTCAGCATACATCACAGCAAATAGGCTGAGGTGGCTGGGGCATGTGGGCCGCATGGAGGAGGGCAGGTTGCCGCATATTGCGTTGTTCTCTTCATTACATGGTGACATGACGAGGCCAGTGGGTAGGCCTCGCCATACCTGGGAGAAATGCGTGTGTGCAGATCTGAAGGTGCTTGGTCAAGATGAGGGGAGCTGGGAGGCTTCATGTCAGATTAAGAGTGCTTGGAGGAAGAGGTTGTGGGATCTTACGCACCCTTGGGAAAGCCAACGGTTAGTGAGGTGTAGAAGGCGCACTAAGCAAGCTATTGATAAGCATGTGGAGCGCTATGTGGTGCCTTTCAGTGGCTGGGAGGATGGTGGTTCACCAGTACCTTGGTGGTGGGAGCCACCTCCAGCCCCTACTAGGGTGGTGCTTGATCCTGCTGCCTCCCTGCCACCCATGTGTGATGGAAGTGGAGCAGGTTTTGGGTTTTAGTGGTGGTGTTTGCTTCCCCTTGGTGTGCACGCCGTTGCATCTAGCCTCAGCTTGTGTGTGGCAAATCCACCATCGGTTGTGTGGCTTCGTGATTGTGATCAGGAGCCTTGTGTTTGTGGCCTAGGTTTGTTTGGCCATTGGCATTGCTGGTCTTGCGTTTTGATTGATTGATCTGCTGCCAGGACCCACCAGACTAGACTGACTAATACGTCTGCACTATCAGACAAGAGCCCATATGAATGCCTTGGTGCAGGGCTCCACACCTTAACTTAACTTAAAAAGTTTTTGTTTGTTTGTTTGAATGTCATGCTGCCCTCCCTCCTGTACATCATGGCACAGGGACCTCTGATAAATGATGAGATGCTCAGTATGATGTAACTCCATCCTGCTTGGCACCTTGCACCTGACTAAGTATACCATTCACCAAAGGACCAGCTGTGGCCCAGGCAGTTGCTTGCTTTTCTTGCACCACTGCATCCGCAGAACGTGCTAACCACAAATAGCAGTGAGGTGGTGCATTCCAATCACTGGCGTCACTGGCCATCTACTTTTCACATGCTACTGTCATGCTGTGCTGTCCCCACCCCGCCCCACCCCGCCTACAAAGACCTACAGGATATGCTGTGCCTGAGTGTGCCCCTGCAAGCAAATTGAGATCACTATACTCATATCGAGGGTTTAGGGGCAGCGCTAGGCTTTATACTACATGACCACAGCATGGAAGATTATCTACTGGTACCGCATGCTCACAGTACTGCCTTGCTACTTGCCGTGCTATTGCTACTGAGGTATCGTATGTTTCCTGCTGCTGGCTCTTCATCTCTTCCCGTCATCCTGCAGTTGAATGTCTGATGTCATTAGGACTTTCCATGAGCCATAGCAAAAAGTGCCATAGGCCCCGAACCTCAAGTTATTGATGTTACTGCTGTCGTCAATGAAAGCCTTTGGGAGAGCTTGTCCACTATAGACATGGCTCCCCTGCTGCAAAGAAGGGACTCGACCTGTGCTGACCACCATATATTCCTGCAAGCATGGAGGCCTCCCTCCTTGCTGGTCATCTGCGCTGCAAGCTCCAGGTCTTGGTGGCAAGCAGCCCTAACAGGCAGGGTCAGGGAGTCCTGCAGCATGTTGCTGTTCTCACATATGACATCATAGCAAAAAGTGCCATATACATGGGATTTTTAGGCACGTCATACAATTGATCAGCATGGTAGGTACCATATACCTCTGTTGCATGGCTCTGCTTGAGGCATGTTCACCTTTTGTGGTATATGTACTGGTACTCATTTTTGCCCTCGGGTACTGCAGCAATGAACACACGTGCAGTTCGGAGTTTGGGCACATGTCATGCAAAACTGAGGACGCGTTGTGCCAGCAGGGTGGTGAAGGTGCAGCAATACCAGCAAATAGAGAGAGAACTACGGGGAGAAGAGTGGAACTTCTACCTTACCAGCAGTACCAGCATATGATGGTTTTTGCATCATCAGTAGCTCCTGCAGAGGTCGAATTATTACATTCGCCATAGCTGAAATGCCATAGCAGAAAGTGCCGCCAAGGCCTCGCACCTCAAGCCGTCACAGCATACAGCAAGATGGACCATTACTTTACACAGGTTGTCTTTGGCATGCAAGCATGACAACATATGACTCGACACCCAAAACCTCCACATTAGGTGTTATCCGTGCATCAGCAAGTCCACCACCAGGCATAGTAGCTTTCAACTCTGCCCTTTGTTTTGCAAAGTGTGGTCTGATCATACTGTATAGCCCCCTTCCCAGCCTGTATAATCTGGACGTTGCAGCAATTCTCCATCGTATCTGAGACTTGCACTTTAATGCAGTGGTGCTGCTGCTTTTGTGTCTTGGTACACCCCCCCCCCCCCAAGCAGAGTATGACGTCCTGGTGAACCAGCTGCTGCAGAAGGCAGAGGGGTTGCCTGCTGTAGGGGCGCTGGTCCTGCATGAGAATCTATGTTAAGAACAGATAGTACGATTAAGTATCGTAGATCACAGGAATCAAAACTCGTTCAGCTCAGCTGGACTGAGCTGGTCCTGGCGATGCCCCTGCGTCTGCTCAGCCCCTCCCTGTGCCTTGCCAGCGTCTCCACAGTGGGGGTGGCAACTAGCTGCGCATTGAGGGCCTAATCGCCTCAGGAACAAGGCCAGGTCTCCTGACCTCAGTTGCCTCTCCCTTAACTTACGCAGGCTGATGACTGTGGCAGAGGTTCTGCCTCTTCCCTAGTTACTCAACTAGCCTGGGGTAGCTCTTCTTCTTTCCTTCTGATGCTCAGGCAGCAGGCGGGAGCTGTCTGACAAGCGACAAGCTGCTCTACGGCTCGGCCTGTACAAAGGGCAGGAGATCTGATACTACAGCATGAGCCTGATCTTGCTTCAGAAGACTGTAACAAGGTGCACGCCCTGCAGCAGCTGGTTCTGGAGTCAGTGATTTGGTTGCGCTGCCATGGTGGGGGCTCACTAGAGGACAGGGTGCAAGAGACTGGATGGGGCCTGGTTTGGTGGTATATCACAAACAAATGAAAGAATCAATGTCTCGGTGCTTTGCAGCAATAAAAACTGTCTGTCCGCTAGAGCTGATGCACAGTAGAGCTGTTGCTGTGCATGATACTGAGTCAACAAGAGATAAAGTCATGCTCTTGGCTTCATGTGGCCATATCTTTGCTGTACTGTTGTTTCTACATTTGGTTTGCTGCAATGCCTGCCTTAGCGGCCTCCCGGGGCATGGTTTTAGCTCATCCATTCCATCACCTACATGCTCGAGATGCTGCAAGACAGTTGGAACTTTGCATGCATTTAGTTTTCCTTAGGGTGTGGAATGTTCTGTGATCCAGTGTTGTTGTCAGGATGCACAATACTAATGTTGTATGAGGGCTTAGGGGTTTGGCAGCACGGTCGCCATAGGAAGAATGGATTTAGCAGTTACTGCTCATACTGGCTGAGCAGTTTGTAGGTTTGTAAGCTTGCTCCTAGCTTCATGTGGGCCTTTTTCCCCCTCTTCTCTGCGTGGACCTCTCTCTCTTGCTGGCCCCGCCTTCTTTGCTGTACTGTTGTTTGTAAAAGGGGTAATTGCACAGCCCCCCCTTCCCTCTTAGCATCTGGGCCATGGTTTTTGGGCCCAGCTGGATGGTCAATGCAAGGTGCTGCCTCTGGGACTTTGCAGGCATTTTGCTTAGGGTGTGGAACAATCTGTGGTTGATGGCTGTGGTCAGATTGCACAGTACTGAGCTGTACGGGCTATGTGAGGCCCTTTCCATTTGGCAGGGCATCCGCCATCGTAAGTGGCGCTACTCATGCGGCTACTACCTTTGTCAGATTAGTCTGGGACATATGCAGTCCATGCAAGCAGGGTCATCTTGCTTTATGTATCCAAGACGAACGGGTGCATGAGGACAAATGGGCGGCTAGAGTGTATTCTAAGAGCATCTTCTTGCAACTAGTGGCAATACCAATTACCAATTACCAAATGGCCCTGTCAAAGCGGGGCGCCGGTGGGGGCAGCGCCACCCACAAGGAGCCAACGTAGGCTCCAACGGCATTCTCAAGTTCCTGTCCAAAACTCACACAATGGCTGCCACCAGCCCACCCTAGATCCCTTGCTAGCCAATGTATGTCAGGCCAGCCCATTTCGACTTGCCATGTGCTGACCAGTTAACCCAGTCAACAGCAAGCCAAGCAGTTAAATGCCTTGCTCAATACTGTATCAAAGACGCCCGAGCCGCCTTAGTTACCTGTCATTCACCACCGGAGCGTCTTCAACTCGTCTTTGTGCAAGCATGGTTTCCCACTGCCATCGCTGCATGTCCTGCACTGCAACTGCATGCGCTGTAACACCTTCAATGTTTGTTTGTTGTTTGTTTCTTTTGCTACACCAACTCCAGCATTGAAGGCAAGCGGGCTGTAGAAGTTGAGGACAGGAGCAACTATCCATGAATCAATCAATCAAAACGCAAGAAAATTTATGCCATGGCCAAACAAACCTAGGCCATGAACACAAGGCTCCTGACCACAATCATGAAGCCACACAATCGTTGGTGGATTTGCCACACACAAGCTGAGCTAGATGCAACGGCGGGCACACCAAGGGGAAACACACAACACCACTAAAACACAAACACTTCCATCACATGGGTGGTGGGGAGGCAGCAGGATCAAGCAACACCCTGGTAGGGGCTGGAGGTGGCTCCCACCACCTACTATCCATTTGTTGGGGATGTGTACCGGTGTGACAGGGAAGCAACTGCACCCTGTTGCTTGGTCTTTCCAAGACTCCTGACAGAGCTGATATGAGTAGGTTTGGATCTCTAGAATGCATGGCCCTTGCAGCGTCATGCATGAGATTTTCCTCATGCTAATTAGGTGACAAGACTGTGACAAGGTCCTCTCCTGCTGTGCAAGTAATGGCCGGCTGCAAGAATGACGTTTATGATCCACTTTACTGCAGCTCTGCCGATGCCTTGTTATAGCATATCTAAGGTGTTCCCGTTTCTAGCGGAGCTTTTTGGGCACTGGTGTAGAGAGCAATGAGACGCCCATAGCCACCAAGTAGCTGGTTTACAACATACTCATTATGATACTGTACCCCCTGCTGACAAGCGCTCCTCCCAGTGCTGCTGGAGAGTTTCTTGACGCTTCTGCCACTCAAAACTGGTGGCTGTGCCCTCCTGGTTCTCTCGGATGATACGGCTTACCTTACGTCGATTTCTTTTCCGATTCCCTCGCTGAGATGGACGTGGAAGCTGCCCTGGACGTCTAGCACGGGTCTTCTTGGTTAGCCTGTGGCTGCTTGACTGCTTCTTGTGCACCGTGCTCGCCTGAACGTCCGGGGACTAAAGGACATTATGCCAATCAAGCTCAGGAGGCATGACTAGGATAGCGATTGGACCCAATGGCAATAAGTTTGGAGCGTAGCAATATCGTAAATGTCTGCCAAGGCCTTTTCTTGCTTCATGAAAGTGGAGGGCATGCAGGTCGGTCGATAGGCAGACAAGTACCACCATCGATAGAAGCGAAACACTTTGCATACCATGTTGGCGCAGTCTCAGGTGCCTTACGTCCGGATCAGCGGTAGGCAGCGCTTACCGAGTGCCTCTAAACCCCTGGTATTTACTCCGCTGCGCGACGTGATGCGATACTGATGCGATACTGACTGTGTCATACCATTGAACCATAAGACCTAGCCTAACTGCTCAGCTACCTGTCCTGACCTCAGCTGCCTGTCCTGACGTTACCGGTACGCCATGACGCGCCGGTACTCTGCGTTTGCAACGGAGAGAGAGTGCATAGAGTGGGAGCGCCCAATCAACCTTTAAGCAGCTGCCAGCCACCTCACCAAGTCTCACATGTTTCCAACATTGAACCAATTGAACAATCCCTACTCCAAAGTCCCTTGCGTCGCACCTACAGTCCTTTGAAGGGACAAAGAGCAGAATTCTGCTATCAATCTACCAAGCGCAGCCTGTGACATCCTTTTAAGTGATTAGTGACTGAGTTTCTGGTGGGCGTTGCGTCCTGCCAGGCTGGTCTTCCTGATTCATATCATTGGAGTCAAACAACACCTGCGAGCCCTTCAGCGACTACGCACCTTTTGTGTGCACTGAGACAATGGACTCCATTCAAGAGGGCTCTGTCAGCATCAGGCGTGAGCTTGATGGTGCAACTATCCTGCTTACTGGAGCCACTGGCTACGTCGGCAGTGTTGTTCTGGAACAGCTTCTGAGATGCAGCAGTGTCGGCCGCGTGTATTGCCTCCTCCGACCCAAGAAGGGCTCTTCAGCCCAAGCGCGCTTGCAGTCACTTTTCCAGACGAACCCATTGTTCCACCTCGTTCGAGATACCCCAGCAGCTAATAGAGCAACCGCCGTCGAGGGGGACATTGGCATGGAGGGGATTGGGTTGACCCCAGAGAATCGCTCCATACTGGAGGCTGAGTCGCACTACATTATCCACTGTGCTGCAGACATCGCTCTAGAAGCCGATATTCAGGTACGCGGGACCAGATAGTCAGGCAACGTCATTTATTTTGGGCATTGTAAAGCTCGACCGAGGCTCATATGTTGCACCCACCTATTCCTACCATTCTATCCATTAGTTAAGAGAGACCACTGCACTGCCCTCTGGGCCGTGCAGCACCCAAGCATGACTCCAACCGGGTTTGTTAGTGTGGTGTGTTGAGTGTACCATTAGTGTGTACCTCACTATACCTCAATCCAGTCGCAAAATGCTTGCTTTGCTGGGCAGCAGCCTGCTGACAGTGTGCTCGTTCAAACCTGCTGCCAGAAGGTACCACAGCAGCATCAGACCGCTGGCATCAACTAGCACAACCCAGCCATATCTTTCCAGATTCATGCCCCATTATCAACAGCTCCCTGCATGTGGTCTGCATCATGGACAGTACACCCCTTATGCATAGTCCTGATCTTGAGACTGGAAAAAGAGAGCTACCCGTGTATATGGCACTAAACACTAACCCTTCAACTAGCTAGTTGACCCTGCCAGCAGTTGCATGCTTGTCCACCACACCCATGCATATGTTGCCCCCATATGGCCATTAAGATTTAACACCACCAACTGTATTCCCTGCCGTTTGTCCGCACAGGACACCCTGCGTCACAATGTGGAAGGCACCAGGAGTTTGCTGCAGCTTGCACTGGGCTGTAGGAACCTGCGCTCCATGGTGCACACCAGCACCGCCTATGTGAACCTGCACTTCCCTCACAGCTCGCACATCCAGGAGGCCATTTACCCCCTCATGCATGATGGCATGGAGGTGGATGCTGAGGAATTGGTCCAGGTGAGGACTTGCTGCAGTTTCAAAAGATGGTCATAAAGCAAGGGAAATTGCCTCTTGTTATCACCTTTCATTATATGCCATAGTAAAAGGTGCCATAGACCCCGCACCTCAAGCTTTCACAGAAACAGCAAGGTGCTCTTGATAAGATAAGGTTGCTAAGGGTCTTTGTGGAGTAATGCTGCACCGCTCTTGCAGAACTACAGGTAACAAACCACCCGCACGAGTGCAGCATCAATCGCAGGACCATCGCCCTTGCCCAACTTAGGGCTGTTGGTTGCATTTCATGTGCTGCATCATAGGCTGTGGGCCTGTATTGCAGCAGCATTTTAGAGCTGTTGCCACTCCTGCTGTTACTGCCTTCATCACCTGAACCCAGCAAGCCAAGGTATCATGCCATTGCTACATAAGCACCCAGAACAGAGCAGCGTTGTGCATATGTTAGAGGATTTCAGGACATGCAATCAGAACCCTGCCTGCCTAGCCATGCGCACAGTCTTCCTCATAAGCATTTTGAGTCGAGTCATCCCTACTGGTGACTGAGGGCCCCTAATGTACAAGAATGCATTGAGATTCTGGGGCATCTGCTCTGGCTCCCAGCCAGCGAACCAGGTTGAAAAACAACCTCCCTCACCACCTCTATCTCCTTGCCGCAGGAGCTTCTGAGTGGTGACAATGCAGCAGCCAACAGCCGTGCCCATGAGTACCTTGAGCGCTGGGGGTTTCCAAACACCTACACCTTCGGCAAGCACCTAGGCGAGAAGGTTGTCCGCAACTTCCAGCGCACCCATGGCCTGCCCATTGCCATTGTGCGCCCCTCCTTGGTCTCCTCTGTCGCTTTTGCCCCTCTGCCCGGCTACTGTGGTAACCTTGCCGGCCCCAACGGTATCTGTGCTGCCCTCGCTACCGGCTTCTACAACAGCACTGGCGCCGTCCCCTTCCATCCTCATCGGAGGTGGGATGTTGTAGGAGCTGATTACGTGGCAGGGACCATCATTTCAGCAGCAGCTGTCACCGGTGTGGCCCGGCTATCATCATCATCAGAAGCAGCAGCAGCAGCAGATGTTAAGGGGAGTGTTAAAGTTCTCACTGGCGAACACCTTCTACAAGCTGCAGCTTCTGCAGTTGCATATGATGCTGTTGGTAAGGGCATCAAGCTGGACCAGAAATCCGCCAAGCTGCCTCCAAAGCTGCACGTTCGCACTAACCCCGGCAGCAGCTGCAGCAGTAGCGACGAAGTACTAGACATCAGCTCCCCTACCCAGACTAGGTCCGGCATCATTAGCTGCTGCGACAGCCCCAGCATGAGCAATGGCAGGGCCAGCTTGGACGATCCCCATGCTGCTGCTGCCCAGTTGGCCAGCGATCTCCCCATCTACCATGCCGTTGGCGGAAGCAATCTAAGCACAACCTTCCAGGAGGGATGGTCACACTGGCTGGGCTTCGTGCAGGACCACCCTCCTCCCTACAGGCTGACATGGGGCCTGCCAGGTCAGATCACTGATGATTTCCAGCCCAGCAAGCTGAGGATGCAGCTCAATATGAAGTGGACGGCAGCCAAAGTTTCCATGGCAGTCTTCCTGCTCAAGTGAGTGTTTAGCTTCTTCTATCTGCAGTGGCGGTGGTCACGTACCGCATGCAGTGCTGGTGGTCCTAATCTATTCAATGATTATTTCAGTTTGTTTGCTCAAGTGCGTCTTTACCGGTAGGTTTTACCTGCAGGGGCGATACTCATCAATTGCATGCAGTGGTGGTCTCATGAATTTCGATGAGAGCTTCAAAGCTATGGTAGTAGGGTACAACGATCCTTTCGATCTTGGGGCAAGTTTCCCCATTTGTTATTGACTGAATAGATGTTCCAGAATGTTGATCACAACAGCAGCTTTGCAAGCTAGGCCTTTATTGACCTTACCAGCAGACTCCCTGGTTGTTCGCATATTCAAGATCACCAGAAGACTTTTATGTGCAAGGACCCGCTTCAATCTGGCCTGTGAACGGCACCAGGAAAGATGTGGATGGACCTTGCCTCTCCTGGCTTTGTCACATTACACCTTTTCTCGTCTCTACTTGCAGGATGTTTGGTATGGAGCGACTTGCTAGGGCCCTGGCGAACGGCATGACCTCCTTCGAACTCCTCAACAATGACAAACTGGACAAGGACCTGATCTTTGACCATCACAACCAGTACGCCTTGGCTGATAAGGTGGATCTTGAGGATTCAGCTGACTTCCCCGTCGTTTGGCCGCCCAAGGGGGTCTCTTTGACCCGTGACGGAAAGCTGATGGCTGGCTGGGCGGAGGGGCTCAATGCAACCCAGAAGGCGCAATGTGAGATGAATCCCGAGAAGTACAGTCGGCTGATGATGGTGGCAGCGTACAAGCACATATTCAAGCTAGACATCACGGAGTAGTGCCGCTGCTTGGGGCGTGATGTCTGCAGATGACCGGGAAGGGGATGCAGGCAATGGCATTGGCAGTGCAGGAGCGCTGTACCAGCAGGTTGTGAAAGCACCAGGTGTTGGTGGATGGTTCTCAAATGTGCAAGGCAGGTGCTGAGAGGTGCAGTGGTGCAATAGTTGGGGTTTTTGTAGAGTTAGACTGCTCGTGCAAAGCATTGAAGCACAGGCACGTGCATGTACGTTTGTAGGCAGGTAGGCAGTTGGCTCCTTGCGGGAGGCGAACCACTTAAGTCAGGGTTTCATTAATCTGTGAATATCTTGGTATCTATGCAGCTTGTCTATTACGGATCTGTGTGAGAAATGCTCTGCCACACAATGTCCTGGTGGGCTGAGCCTGCTCTGTTGAGATCCTCATCTCTTTCTTGTGGCTGCATGGGTTTAGGCAGTAAGACTGCAGGCAGCCTTCCAGCATAGAGATGAGCAGCGGCAGTCACTGTGAAGTAGCGAGTGTAATCCAGAAGTACATTGAAGTGCCTAGTAGCGCAAGACGATGCATACACCGTTCCCCTCTTTGTGCCTCTCTGCTACCAGTTTGTATCAACTGGAGCAGTTTGCTCATCGTTTGGCTTTGGCTAGCAACTCTATGTATCATCTTTGGAAGGTGCATGGCTCGAGGGCATCTCTTAAGTAAGCAGTATGTGGGATGTGCTGAGTAGTGCATGTCCCAGAACAGCTTCTGGTGGCATTGCTATTACCAGCTGCCAACCCAGACCTTGCAAAGAGGGGACGCTGGTGCTTGGGTATGCGTATGTACCCTGTAGATCTGGATGTTACAGGCACTCCTGGTATCTCAGTAGTTAGGTTAAGGTTGTTGTGGTATTGATGGAACATGCTGTGGGCCAAAGACCTTGTGTTTGTGCCTGTGACCGACTAAGGAAGTGATGTTCCTGGATCCTTGGGGTCTGCTTACTCAATGTTGCCAAGGCAATCTTACCGCTGCTAGGACAAGTGTCGATCTCAGCTCAGCATTTCAAGCTATGCAGGGGTTGGGTTGTTTGTAGTGATAGGCTCTTCTGCTTACAAAGCAAGGAGTACTTCTCAATTAGGCTTTGGGCATGGGCCTCTCGGTGTTCTTAGGATATTGGACATCAATGTGCTTCTCAGTCATCAAGTTATGGTCGGCTCTCCCTTTCAGTCTTTTGGCTTGACAGGGACGTGTGTGGAGATGAGCTATGGTTAACTGTGGGCTTGCAAACTCCAGGATTCTGCTAAGGTTTTGTTGGAGCTGGGTTGTGCTTTTGCAGTTATAGCAGCCTGGTACCTACAACTGTTTTGTTGTAGTAGAAATTCTGCGGCACACTGGGTGGAAGTGCATGTTCAGATTGCCGCGTAGATGCAGTGAATTTAGACAGGGAGATACGGAGGTTGGTGGCAAGCAGGGTCAAAAGGCTGGTGCTTGCATGCTATGATTGCATCCATCAGATTGCATGCCAGGCGCATTCACAAAGTACGCGGGTGGCTCCTTGGGAGTGGCGCTGCCGCCCGTGGTGCCCTACTTTGATGGTCTTTTTGGTCATCTGTTGATATCTGGATATCCCAATGGTGTTGTTTCTTTGAATCCACTTTGAGAGATGCTCTGGCACACAATGTCCTGAAGGGCTGAGCTTGCTCTGTTGACGTTTTTTTGTGATTGCGTGTTTTTCATGCTTGAGGAGGTGGCTCAAGCTCTGCTATCAGGTTTGCTTGAAAGCAATTTGAGCGTAAGAGGTGAGGGAACACAGACGAGGGCAGCTCAGGAACAAGCTATCTGCCTGTTGCAGGTGTAAGCTTAATTTTTCTTTCTTTTTTGAGAGAAATTCGTAGAGCAAACAGGCAGGAGTGTACTAAAGGCTACAAAGAGGTGTCTGTGCAAATGAGCAGGGTAGGAACTGATTGCCATGATCAGATGCGATTGTTTTGCTCTTTGCATCAGCAAGAGGCTGGCTATGTTCTGATGGTAAATCGCCGAGGACTCTTACAGCTACAAGGTGCCCCCTTGCCATGCTAGCTGCATGTATGGGCAAAGGGGAGACATTTTCTTTCTGACCAGAGAGATACTGACTGTTCATGGTCTACATGCGCGGTTTATAGGTTAAGGCCGTGTTCCTCAGCAGCAGCTCAGTTTGGTGCGCGTGATGGTCCATGTGATGCCCCAATGCATGCGTTCTGTGGCTGCTGATGCAGCAGCACTTTGTTGTATTCTTTCTGCATAGAACTGCTTTTGGAAGGGTTGATGACACCGCACAGCAGTAGCAAAAGGTGTATTTTTTTATGGCTATTGTTATTGGCTTGCGTGTCAGCAGCTAGCTATTGAACATATGGCAGTGCATGGAGTTGCTTAAAGGCATGCAGTGCATGCAGAGAGTTGCATGTAGTTGCTTGATTGAATGCAGAGAGTTGCTTTATGGCAGTGCATGGTTGGGGTTGCATGAATGCTTGATGGCATTGAATACTAGTGCAGGGCAACTGCCCAGCCCGAATGAATAGCCATGGCTGACAAGAGCCACAGAGGCAAGCGTTGCATTACCAGGTGTTTCCCTTGAATGATCCTCCTGATGGTTCTGATCATCACGTGACGTGTCTAAACTGAGACTTGATCAATTTTGGGATCCCCCTTCTATGCATGTGGGGTTGCTTGAAGCAGCAGTATACCTTCTGTAGCTTTGTGCAAACCTGGGGTTCATAGTAAGTAGCAATGCTACTGGTAGTGCTTGTTGCACTTATTGTGCTTAGGCATGCTGTGGGCTTGTTGTTTGCAGCATGAGACTGAAGGTAGTAGATGCATGTGGAAGAATGAATGGGGAAGTGTAAAAGTGTGATGCACATTGGAGGAATGTTGGCATTGATATGGGTAGCTAGTTCACATGACGAAAAGGCTATCGGTGCTTTCTTGTGGTTCAGCAGGAGTGTCAAATTGCTGTACGTTCATTGCTGTAGGTTCGTTGCTGTAGATGCACTGGCCCAGAGCAGTGGCAGCGCAGTTGTGATGGATTAATTTGATGTCATGGTAGCATAACTCTTGTGCAGTCGGCGGTTGGTGTGGTTTTGTGAAAAGAAATTCTATTGAGGCGAGGTGGCTACAAGTCGGTTACTACTCAGTCCTATGGTTTTGTGGCTGCGATCATGGCCAGTGTGCTTGCATGGCACTGTGCAGAGATACATTGGCACACCTGGCAAGAGTCAATGCCAGGGCTTCTGGTGACACAGGGCAAAGCACTGGGCAGGTCCATGGCTTCTATGTGGATGCAGCTTTAGTGCCGCATGGCTGAAGCAGAGCTAGCCTGTGGTTGGTGGGGTTCCAACAGGCACAACTTCGGCAGCTCATGTTCTGGGTGTTTTACAGGGCTTGCTGTGCTCACCTTTGTGAAAGAGGTCAGCATGGCAGATCACCTGCTCTACTTCCATGAAGTTGACCCTGAAAATGCGGAGGTGTGAGGTTGTTTCTGATAGCTGAATTATCAACCTTCGAAGGAGCTATTCGTCTGCACCAGTCAGTTTGGAAGACAGGTCTGATGCACATGGTTTTCAGCAGCATCTGGCTATGGGTGAAGAGAGCCACAAAGGCAAACATTGCACTACCGCCGGGGGTTTCTGTTGATTTTCAGTTGGGTGATGCTGGGTTCTGAGCATCATGCCTCGTGTCTGATCTGAGACTTGGTAAATGGTTGAGAAACACTATCGTATGCACTTGTGGTTGCTTGATGCCTTTTGTAGCTTTGAGCAAACTGGAGGTTATATAGTACCAGTAAGCATCATTGCAACTAACATTTGCTGTGCTTAGGATGTTGTTAGCTTGTTGTTTGCACCTTAAGATCTTTGTTTGTTTGTTAGGACAGGATCAATTTTTGTTCGTTAGGACAAGTTAAATGTAATGGAGGGAGAAATATATGATGGGGCAGTTGGAAAGTGTGCTACATACAGGCGGGACTGACGGTTGGCATTGGTAGAGGTAGCTTATGTACATGAGAGGCAAGGGCTATCAGTGCTTTGTTGTGGTTCAGCAAGAGTGTCAAAGTGCTATAGGTTCATTGCTGTAGGTTCATTGTCTTAGGGTCGTGGCAGTGAGTGGCAGCAGTCAGTTGCTGATGGATTGGACTGTAGTCATGGTAGCACAACATTAGTGCAATTGGCCGTTAGCGTGGTTTTATGGCTACATTTAAGGCCAATTTACTTGCACGGCACTACGCAGGAATGGTTTGCCATACATGGCAAGAGTTTATGCAAGGCTTGTGCAGCACCCATGGTGTTGTATTTCAGTGCAATACCGCCTTCACTCTTCCCGAATTCTGGACCTCTTGCTCCTGCTGCTGGGCTGAGTTCATCTCTTGCTCTTATGGCAGCTGCAGTTCCTAGGCTGCCGGGTGCGGATCCCGCTGTTGTTGGTGCTAACGCTGATGGTGGGGTTCAGACAGCATCACTGTGTTAGTAACACAGACAGAGCTTGACAGCCGTTGGGGAGCCCCTGTCCCGTATTAAGTACAGCAGCAGTACACCCTAGCTTTTTCCAATCTTATCGGGGGCTGCATTCACCATTCATGTTGATTATATCAAACAATACAAAACTCAGACACTGTCTCTTTCAAACAAACAAAAATTTAAGGTGCGGCAACCGCAAAGGGCTGCTAGGTCGAAACGACCAAACACACCATCGGATGGGTCCAAAAACAATGGAATCCATACCACCAAGCAAGAGGAATACCCAAGCAGACATCCAACTACGGACACGGCAAACAAATCACCAGCAGGAGACTGATGGGTGTATCCAAATCAAACACAATCCAGAGCACCAACCAAGCAGGATGTCCAGTAAGTCCACCGCATATGTACCACCCAAGACGGCCAGCACACCAACCAAGGCGAATACCCAAACATGTAGCTATCTAGACTTCAACCAGTTCCTCATCAGACGAATCACTAGGAACATCTGTCTCCGACTCCGAATCAAACAGATCCAAATATTGACCTGCCGGGAGCAAGATATCCGGTAAGTCCACCACATCAGTACCACCTACCCGCCCGCCCGCCCGCCCGTAAATTACCCACCCGCCTATGTTATCTGGGTGGATGGGTGTGTCGCCAGAACTGCGGGTGTGTCGCCAGAACTGCGGGAACTGCTGTAGACGTATTATAGGTCCATTCTCTCGGCAACACACATTTACAATTAAGTCACAGTGATGCCCAGCCAATAGACATACATACACTTTCAATACGCTTCAAGGGCCAAAATCCTCTGTGCTGCACCCTGCTATGGGTACTATTATTACATTTCATGATATGCCATAGCAATAAGTGCCATAGGCCCCGCACCTCAAGCTGTCACAAAGAACAGCGAGGTGGAACAGAATACGGGTAAACTTCGACATGTATGACAATATATGCCTAAACATGAGGTCCAGCAGCTAGGTCAAAATCACCCAAAACCTCCGCTGCCCCAATGGGGGTAAGAGCCTCCCTCCTACTTAAGAAAGCAAGGAGGGCTTGCTATGGGTACTACCGGTATTCAATACATAACATAACATAACAAACATTTAAGGTGTGGCAACCGCCAAGGGCTGCTAGGTCGAACCGACCAAACACACCATCGGATGGATCCAAAACACAATGGGTTCCATACCACCAAGCAAATGGATACCAGGCAGGTATTCACTCATCTAGAGGACTTCAACCAGTTCATCCTCTAATAATCCGTTCCGTGCTCAAGTCACGCACATTTGTCATTGGCAACCGTTCTTTTTACTTGCAGTACAAGTATCTGAAGTGAAGCCGCTCAAGCTGATCAATAACAGCAGCACAGCCAAGTAGTAACAGCACATTTCTCTGAAACACATGCCACCAACCAGGCAAGGCATGCATTGATGATGGACTCAAAACAGTACTGACTTGCCAGCACTTACTACTTTGCATGATATATAAACTAGGGGATGCTGCTGAGGACAAGTCAGTTGTCACACCTCCTCATGCAGCCAGGACCATACTTATAATAGCAGAGAGCAAGGGCAGCCTTGCTTGAAATACCAATAGTGTGCACACTAGGGCAATTCACAAGCGAATTGCTACAATGCTGGTGTCACAGCTCCACTGATACTGCAACTTCTACTACAGCAGTACCGCAGACACAGGCAATAGCTCTGAGCTGAAGCCCTTTCTCAAATTCTCCAGGAAGGGAGCATGTTCACTTGTGCCCACTTATCAACACATGTGTATTGCAACAGTCTTGATTGACAGTAAATGCTGCCAGGTGGGGATCAATCTGCCAGCCCGCATCACACTTACGCCTGACTTTTTTGCCAAACAGCAGCCATTATCACCACAGGCAGAAACTCGCTGCCTGGCCTTTTTAAGTTTTAACAGCTTCAGTACTTGCACTTGCGGCCTGCATAACAATCAAACTGAACATGACCAATACGCCTTAGCTTGCATTTATTCTTCCAACATTGTATCTTCAATCACCATTCAGAACTAGTAGCCATGCCATCCAGCATGACCTCACAAACACTGCATCATCAGCACTGACGATCATGCCATTGCATTGCCATTGGCATATCAAACCACGAGCTACAAACGTGGTTTAGGCAACATATCGGTAGCAGCTGGGCCTGTTTGAAGGCACAGCTAGCCGAGCAGCGAGCCACAGCATGATATCCAGCCATGGTGGCTCCAATGATTACCAGCAATCAGATTACCAGCTAGCCTCGGAGAAGGGCAGCATCCCACCAAATGTCCTCATCAGCTCGGTTGCTGGAGCAACCACAGCCTTTGCCTGGGCATTGACTGAGAATTGCTTTTTGAATGCCCCCTGGCCCATGGCCCATGAATTAGGGAGGCGGCACCACCACAAGAACAGGGGTTTTGCCCATGGCTGCTAAACATATCATAAAGCTTGCAAGGAAAGCAGCAATGATTGACAAGAACCAACTTGGCTCAGAGCCATGCTCCTGAGGATGCACTACTACATAATCTGGTAGATTCCAAAATGACCAGCATGCAAAGCGGGTGATCACATGGACCTGAATGGCACTCACGTTGCTATCAATAGCTGCTAACTCAAAATAACTAAATGTACACAACAGTGCTGCTTTACTACAACATAGATAGCCTCCAAACAAACATATCAAAATTCTTCCATCAGCCTCAGCCCAACAGTCTCATACCACCGCAGTTACTACTGTGAAATAGCCTTAGGCCATTACTGGCAACTTCATTTTCATCATCAACATGCATGCAATGCTGGCGTCACAGCTCCACTGATGCTGCAACAACTACTAACCGAACGCTATAGCAGTACCACAGATGCACGCATGCAAGTACCCTTGAGCCCAAGCCTTCGAGTTCGTCACAAAGAGAGCATGTTCTATCTTTCTTACATATCAAAATACACATACAAGTGCACTGCATTGGCCTCGATGGACATCAAATGCCACCAAGTAGCGTCCATGAAGCAAACCAATTTAGTCATACTCACTTGCACCTCACTGACTTCTCCAGAGCAGCCTCTACCACATGAAGACCCTCGCTCCATTTGAACGTGTCAAAGAGCTTACTTATTTGTACTTGCAGCCTGCATAACAAGATGACTGAGCCCAGGACCAAGATACGTCGACAACACTTGACCTTCGTGTGCATCCGTTCCAATATCGTATCTTCTTGGAAATCAAACAGGATAGCCCATCAATCAAGCATGACCTCATGGACAAGCATCACCAGCACTTTCCAATCATGGTAGTGCGTGGTAAAACGAGTGCACTGCATATTTATTTTCAGTTCAGTACTCCATTGGCATCAACATACGAGCATTTTTAGCAGACTTGCAACATACTGGTAGTAGCTGGGCCTGCTTGGAGGCAGCAGCTAGCATGAAACAGCATGAAACCCAACCATGGTCGTTTCAATTAATACCCCGGAGAGCAGATCATTCACCAACTAGTAGCCTTGAAGAACGGCATCATCCCACCAAAGGCCCTCATCAGCTCAGCAGCGGGAGGAGCAGCATCCTTGGCCCCAAGTGCAGATTGCTGTGTGAAGGCCCCTTGGCTCATGAAATAGTCCACAATGTGGTCCAGGGCCTTGAAGGGAGTAGGGCCAGTGATGCGGTACATGACACGCAGTGGAGTCAGCAGCAGCTGGTGTGCCTGGGCCAGCTTGTGTGCTGTGACATGGCGCAGGTAGGTTGGCACTAGCTGGAGGAGGGTCTGCTCCCCAGGCCAGGCAGTGTGCATGGCAGCAGCCACCCCATCAACTATGACCCTGCCGGAGAGGGTCCAAGGGCTGTACAGGCCACTCTCAACGGACTTGGTCAACTGTCACCGGTTGAGGGGCAAGAGGAGGTCAGTAGGTGAAGTAAGGAGTAATAGAGGATGAAGTTAGTAAGTGGAATGATGGATCTGTCTGGGCTGTAAATGTCACGTACCTGCAGCTAGGCGGAGCAAAGGTGTAGGGAGCAATATGGTCTGTCTTGAACCTAGTGCTGCACAGAGTAACAACACGCTCAGTGTGATGTTGTTCAATAATACTTCTGCCAGGTGCCTTTGATTAGCATATCCTAATAGCAACAGACAAAGGATGGAAAAGCGTAACAAAGGGAGTGAGCACTAGAGTTGGGGCTGTTCTATGCTTACAAGTGTTTCCATGCTCTGCAAATGCAGGGATGTCACAAGATGCACATCACGAGGCAAAAAACCAGGACACCGTCCACAATGAACCACGGAACCTGATATGCAAGCTATCTGCTACTAATATCCCCGATTGTAATCCGCCTGTGGAGTTCCAAGGTTCTGCTTTATGCCATCTTCTCCACCTGAGTACTACCAAGAGATAGCATACGCACGGGCCTCCTCTGATTTCATATACAAAATTTTGGAATTATGAGAGGTCCATCAGAGGTACTGCCATGCACACTGTCACGACATGTACGGGCGGCATGCCCCTGCCCCTCCTTAGCCAATCATGTAGCAGTGTACACCTGCAAGCACTACCGCTGACCAATGACAGCATACTTACTTGGATGATTGTGGCGAGCCTCATGTTAGAGTCCCCATTGTTATCAGCTTGCAGCCACACCTTGTCCCCAGGCACCACGTGCTGAGCCTGCCTGTAGCACCTTGTCCCAGTGGCAGCAGCAGCACCATTCGCACCCTTCTCCTCCTCAGCAGCACCACATAGTACCTCCAGGTAGTGCTGGGCAGACAGGGTCAGGGCAGCAGCCTTAGACTGGTGAGGTGGGGCGCCGGCATCAGCAGTAGTGAGGGTGAGGTACTCCGCCACAGCCACTGAGTCCTTGTGTGGCACTAAGTACAGATCATCGAAGAAGGGTTTGCCATTGGGGCCCATGGCGAGGACCTTGTCTCCCACTTGCACTTCAGTCATCTGTTTGGGACCGGAGGGGGTCTGGACGGTGGCCCAGGGTGGGAAGCAATCACCATTGGGGACACCCAGAACGAGGTTCTTGGCGTTTTTACGTGTTGCCACGCAAGTGACGACCATGCTCTCAGTAGCACCAGAACCTGAGGTTATAACGGTGCTGCCGCTGGTAAGACCCATATCAGTGAAGTACCTGTGGTGGCAGGCAGTAGATAGTGCATGAGCGGATGGGGCATGGTGGCATATGCTGCACTAGCAGAGTGGTCCACGAGATGATGGGCCAGTAAAGGGCAAGAGTCATACACCAGTTCCAATTGACTTGCTTGCTCATCGTGCCGTTGCCATCGATCCTGACTGATTCTCAGATATTTTCAAGGACCTTTTGTCCACATGATGCAGCATTCCGCCTGTAATACTATCGAGGATGTCCCTTACTTGCCATCGGTGTTTATAGTGAATGGCCCAATCAACTCACCAGATCAGCGGGCCGTAGTAGCCCTCTGAAGGGTTACTACCATTAACGGGCAAGTCCGTAGTCGTATTGTAGAGAAAGAAGGAGCATCTGACTTGAGGTTTGACGGCAGCGAAGGAGGTGGGGAAGGCAGCTCCCGCTAGTGCTGCTGGAGAAGTTGGTGGCAAAGGAACTGCATCGCTCTTCTTGAACTTGCAGACATAGGCTGAATAGAGGGACACTGTAACGGTCTGAGAGATGCCCACGAGTATTGGAATAGTACCAGCAATCTGGTTGCCATCCCATCCCACCCAGAACAACACGCAACCAACTCCTGGTATGAGTCCGACAAGGTACTTGGCGCCCGGAGTGGTGTCTGCTGTGGTCCTTACGGCCAGCTCTTTATCGGTGCTTGCAGCAGTTGCCCCATCGTTAATTGCAGCTGCCCGCACTTGAAGAACATCATCCTTGCCGCATATCGCGGCCTCCCACTTAGCCTTCAACACAGCGGGTACGAAGGACTTGGCCCCAGCAACCCCGGTGGTCGCTGTGAGCAGGACGCAAAGGACCACCGCGAGGAGAGGAAGCTGCATAGCACTAGTTGCCATTGCGGTAGTATGTAGTTGCAACTCTCCGGCTCGCAAAGAGCTACTCAAGTAACTGCACCTACTCGTACTCTGGAGGCTGGGTACTACACGGGTAATCAAGTAGGGGGCAGTGCAGACAAAACAGGGCCCTGGAGGCAGCTAGCAGGCAGCCCCCAGGTGTCGACTTCGACCCCGTCACGTGCTCGTAGTGTCCCTTTGCTTCCGTTGCCGGTGTTTCCTTCCGCCCAGTGAGGCATCAATCAGAAAGTCATTCTTGAGTGCCCAAGATAGAGTCTCACAATGGCTGCCAGCAGCCCACCCTGGTCAGCCCACCCAATAGTCATTTGTAACTGCATTGATGCATAAAATAGATCACTGCACACTCAGCCCTTGGACCGTGCAGCCCCCTCCACCCGACATATATGTTAAGAGAGATCACTGCACAGCTTTCAGACAGTGTAGCACCCGCCACTCCTGACATATACACAAGCACTGTCCCACTGGGTCATCAGGCCGCCAGTCAGCCATTTGATCAGAGGCGGCCCCTCCCCTGCCCTCCCGCCTGATTAAAACTTCCCCCGACTGCTCGCACCTTCCCCCAGCGCTGGAACCTTTCCCCCGCTCCCACACTGCAATAGCATCTGTCCCTTCATGACAATAAGGGTTACAAAATGGCCCCACAAAAGGAGGATCACGGTGTTGCCCACTGTCCGTACATATGGGGGCACTGCAATCTAATCATACCTCCTGTCCATACAGAGTGGGGCGTAAGTGACATGCCCTTGTTAGTGTCTTGCAAGCCCCAGTGGGGAACTTTGAGGTCTGTGAGAGGTCCAGATATTAGAGTTGGCCAAAACCAGTAGCAACATACAAGTTGCCTCTTGTTGCGGGTGCTGCACCATCCAGAGTCTGTGCAGTACCCCTCTCTCAAATAACCAATAGCAACCAACACTACTTGATTTTGTGCAGGCTTTCCACCAGCCACAGAATCCCATGAAGTCACCTCAATGAGGACGGACTGTTCTCAAGCAGCTCATTGGACACGCTTGATAGCCGCAACAACAAATACAGCAACTAGCAACAAATACAGCATAATAAGTTTGTAGTCAAAACAGTGTTTCAAAGACTGACAAGAGATTTGCTCCATTCAAACGCTGCAAACCTAGACCAAGCAACTGCAGTGTCTCTTTTGATTGCAAGCTAAGAGCAGGCCGCCACAGAGGATTGCAGCCCATTGTTTGTGGCAGAACCAGCCAAACAGAAAGAGTCTCCAATAGTCACTCTCTGCATGCACTCTTCCATGTCAAGGCAGATCCCAGCCCCCCTTTTACCTCTCCTTGCCCACTTCCTGAGAAAGAGTCGACCCTAATAGCATCATGCATTGCCATGTCAATGCTATAACAGCAGGTGGCACACCAGTCAGAGGCCGCGTTCAAGAGACCAGCTTGCAAGATGTCCTTTAATCAGCACTCGATCAAACAGGGCCCCCTCCTGGCGCTAAAGCTTACAGACCAATGCTGCCTTGAGCCCCCTTGGGTAACCTGTGCTGCTCCTTGTCATTACCACAGCATGGAAGCAGCAGTGCAGGTGTTGCTGGTTAACTAGGTGCAGCGATAGATGCCCCTTCAACATGTACAGAACGGCTTCATGTAGTACCTGACGTGGCGGCTACACATCCTGAGCTTTGAGGAACCCGAAGCCCACAGCTCAGACAAGTGACCACGCGTCAAACATAGTTTACGGTTTAGGGAGTATGGCTGGAGGCTCATTCAATGACCTCAGCCAAATGCGGCGCCGATAGCCCCTTGGACTCCCACCATAGAACTCGGGCAAGCGCCACTGGGAAAAGGGAACATAGTCGCCTTCATCTGATTATAATTGAAGATGTTACTGATCACCGGACGCCTCACACGCCATCCACAAGACACCTGATCATTTGGCCGGACGCCTGCGCCGCAGTTAGCGGTGGTCTTCAGCGGAGACGCGCCGGCGCTATTGAAAACCTCGACCTGCACCTGTCCCTTGAGCTGGAGTGGGCTGCCGTTGTTGTTGCGGATGGTGACTGTGCCGGAGATGTGGAAGAGGTCGAACTCCCGGTTGCCCTTGATTGTCACGGCAACGCCCTTGCACGGGTCAGGAGGAGCACCTGTGGCAGCAGGAGCAGCATAAGAGGGTAGAAAGATTAGGCTTAGGCTTTCTAGTCGGCTGACATTCATGCATTAATCTTTGCAGGGGATGACAAGGGGAGAAGCAGCCCTTGTAGCAGTGAGCAAGTGCAGGAGGAGTAGCAGTATGAGCAGTGCCCCGCAGTGTACCAGATTACTATATTACCAACTAGCCCAGAAGGGCATCCCATGGGAGCCAATGAAGGCTCATATATAGGGCCGAAAACACGAGCACCTAACCACTCGGAGTGCTTCTTTTATAGATTTGCCTAGCAGTGTAAACAAACAAAACAAACAAAAATTTAAGGTGCGGCAACAGGTGGTATCGCAGGTAATACCTTTTCTGGGAGAAGGCACAAGGTGGCGATCAGCGTTACCGGAAGCCAAGTTCAAAGATAAGTTTCGGGGGTGGCCCAACCCTCTCTCTCATTAGCTCAGCATTGCATTTTGTGTATAGTATGCTGGAAAATGTAATTCGTAGAGTTTGGCGCTTGCTTTTGAGTGGGTATTACGTGGTGTCGGAGGATTGGCCAGCTGGCAACTTTCGGAGGTGGCATTCAGGTACGACGCTTCGGTCTCGATTTCGCCTTTCGGATGGTGGTTTAGCTCTTGCATTTATTCGTCCTTTTCAACAGGCTCTGCATGGCCACAACATAATCATGATGGGTTAAACAGGATCGCAGCTCCTGACAGGCAACATGGAGCACATTCTGAGCCCCTAGGTGACCTGGCACATGGTATTGACATGTCATGAGTGTGCTGCAGTTAGAGTAACAAATCCTGTCTCATGTTGCAAGCTGGGAGCCATATGCTTGAGATTGAACATTTCAAGCATGTCAAGTACTGTACTAAGAGAATTTGAACAGGGAGCGGCCCTACTTACAGATTGATATCAAACAAACAAACAAAAACTGAAGGTGTGGCCACAGAAATTTACGGTAATGGCTACACTGCTCATACCTTACATTGGACATGCATGGCCATCCATAAACAGGGGGCATACATGTGGGCCCCGAAAGCTGCCAATGAGCTCATTGAGTGATTTAAGTAATGTACTTACATGCGCCCTGGGGCCTTGCGACACCAGTACAGAATCCAAAACCAACTCCTGCCCAGTCAACCACAGCCTTCTGGCACAGTTCGTTAAACTCGCCGGTGTAGAAGCCCATAAACGCATTGCTGTTGCACTGGTTGAACCCGGTGCGCATGGCTTGGCCGCAAGGGCTTAGATCAGGATTGCGTGCGTCGTCCTGACACTTCCCATACGCAATGGCCTTGCATTGGTCCAGAGATACGCTGCCTATGCCGCTTCTGGAAGCTTTAGCTGGAGCTGTACCGCCATTGCAATATCTCAAAGCGGTATCGCACGCCGACTTTGAGACTTCCTTTGCAAAGGTTGAGCCCTGGGTCTTGCATGCGTCGCCGTTTGCGGTACATGTGCGGGAACCATCACACTGGCAGTCATTCACGCACTTGCTGCCAGAAAGCGCCTGTTCATCGTAAAGGTAGCAGGGCTCCTTCTTACAGGTCGGGCCTTGGCTGCTTCCGGCTTGACCTGCATTCGATCAACTTAGCCAAGTGAGTCGAGTCGTGAGGGATCCTTGGGGGCAAGCAAACCCAGAATCACCTTCAACACCGACGAACAAAGCTGCACTCAGATAGCACAGCACAACGAGCCCCAGGGCAAACCGCGTCGGAATCATGGTTATCGTGTTATCGCTCGTCTGTTCAGCTCGCTCTCGGCATCACATGCTCAGCGTAGGCACTGTGTCTCGTAGATCATAGAGTCTGCACGGAATAGTGGGCCGTGATTGTCATGCTACTGATGGTCCTGGGCTAGTGATGGACCTGGGCTAGTGATGGTCTCACCTCCGGAGGTACGGCATTAAGTTGAGTCACTCGTGAGTAGATTGCAGGTCATTTCAATCTAAGACTTCAGTATGCTTGCAAGATCAACTCTCGAGATTGCAAAAGTCCGGCTTTTAGGCTGAGTTCCACCGTCGATGCTCTAATGCCTTGCACTGTCTGCTGACCCATCTGTGACGATGAGCAGTGACTGGCGGGTCACGCAGCTCGGGATGCGCGATAGAGACATCCGCAGAGATCAGAAATTCGCCTTGATGCATTTCAACATGCAGCATAACCTCAGCAAATACATCAGATGCTGCGGCTTGACCGCACCTTGACGACCTACTCTATAACGGAACGGACCAACAACAGCCCTATGATCCTGCTCCTACTGACTCCTTTGATGACTGAGAGGCATAATGCTATTTCCAGAGCATGAGCGTAAACCCCTGTGGGTGACAATAGGACCAGCGGAGCAGCAACCCGCTGCAGTTCTAACAGACAGGTCACGAGCCAGAGGCATACGGAACTGCAGAAGAGCTACCAGATCCAGGAGGAGAATGCTGGCCAAGCAGTCTGCCACCACCACACATAACCCAGCCGGATTCTGCCCACGATCTCTGGACACAATGCATGCACAGAGGAGCTGCAACAGGAGCTTCAGCAAACAAAACAAATGAACCATTAAGGATTTCAGCAATCATACATGTTTGATATCTTCAACAGGATGCAAGTCAATGACCACATCCCTCTCGCAAAATGTTCCTCCCAGATAATATGACAGAACACCGGTTACACACTGGTCCAGAAAGGCACAGCCACACCAAGACCAGATAGTATGTGCTTATCTTCATCTCAACGCCTCAAGGCTGGGCTATAGTACATTTTGCCTCTTTATGGGCAGCCCACCCACCCCACCTCCACTAGCCCCCCTGACACCCCCACCTCCTGGGGCTGCACCTCTAAAGCTCTGTCACAGTGGCCTTACATCTATATATGAGCATCAGGACAATTGAACTAGATTATGTTTACGATTACAATTACATCAAAGGGGGCGCCCGTACGGAGCCAACGTAGGCTCCATGGGCAGAAATACTGGAACTTGGTCCATCAGAAGTGACTGTCTCAGCAATACCACCTCTTGTTCCAGAAGAAAAGGTATCAAAAGTACGACCTTGCCATTCATCCCTGAATAATGACCTCGCCATTCATCCCCAAATAATGAACTAGCAGGCTGCAGGGTCCCTATTGCAGGACGAGATCATGGTATTGATGGCCACTGCAACTTGCAGGACGCAGAAGCAACCACATACCAGTAGTTGGTTGCTGCCATATAAGGAGCTTTACATACAAACAACCATATTGCCATGTCCCCTGTGTTGCATACACTGCAATGTCACCTTTTATGCATTTGGAGTTGCTGGCCTTGGAGTGGAAGCAGCAGCTCTGCAACTACATGCAGGTGTAGGCTCCAGCAAGTACAGGTCTGAACCCCAGCAGAGATGGCTGTAGGCCCTTTAGAGCCTCTCTTCTGGCTCCAGGCTTTCCTCTCCACTCTTAACATTTCACACGATCCGTAACCTCCTGGCATCACCTCAACAACATGCATCAGCAGGGTTTTGACCTTAGATCACTTCCCAGTCTCATGTCTTCATGCAACTTTCTTAGATATATCAAACCTAACCCCCTGCCCAATCTGAGGTCCACCATACCCAGACCTCTGCATCCTAGGCACAGGAGGCCATGATTGCTGCCAGACATGGTGTGTTTGGTCGGTTCGACCTAGCAGCCCTTTGCGGTTGCCACACCTTAAATGTTTGTTATGTTATGTCATGGCCAGCTCCCACCTACACACTGCTAGACTATTGCTGCTGCCACTGCTGCTTGCCCCCACATTCACCTGCTCATCATGTTGCCACTACTGCTGCTGCTGCTGCCCTCGTCTTGTAACTGCTGCTGCCGCCGTTGCTGCCCTCGTCTTGTAACTACTGCTGCTGCTGCTGCCGCCCTCGTCTTGTAACTGCTGCTGCCGCCGTTGCTGCCCTTTTCTTCCAATTGCCGGGGTTGCTGCTGCCGATGCTTTTTTGCACCGCACATTCGCCTGCTCTAGCTCTCCCTCTTGCCGCATGGTGCTGCAGCGGTCTTCTTCCTGTAATCGCTGCTACTGCTGCTGCCGTGAACCACCTCTGCTTCCAGTCCCACCATCACGGTGGGACCAGCCACCAGGACAAAGGTGCCCCCAGGAATGCAGGTGGGCAACCTGTCTGCTGCTGACACAGCCCTTGCTCTCCCAACACAGCACCTTCGCCTCCCCAAGCTGCTTCGAATTACGCTGCTGCTCCTGCTGCTGCTCCTGCTGCTGCTCCTCCTGCGCTGCTGCTCCTGCTGTCACTGCTGTAGCTCCTCCTGCTGCTTTTTCTGCGGTGCATGCTGCTTCCGGCATTGCTGTTGCTCCTGCTGCTCTGGCCACTGCTGCTGCGGCTCTGAAGACACCACTGCTACTGCTGTTCCTCTTACTTCCTGCTACTGCTCTACCCCTGACTGTACCAACAGCAGCATCCTTGGCGTGCACCATCACAAGGGTGCTCCCAAGACGGTGCTGCAGGTGGGCAACTTGTCTGCTGCTGCTAGTATGATATTAACATCCACTGAAGGGTAGCGCTGCAACAGCTTCACGTTTTGGGCAAAGTCGCATGCACACAACAGCATGAAACCTCCTTCAGACCGGTATGTCTTCCCCATGGGATGCATAAGCATTTACAATGCATGCCTGCTTCCAAAGGTTGATTATCATCCCCTACCTTTTACAGGAGCACTTGATACTGACCTCAGTCTCCGCCTGCCTCAAGAGTCAGATATCCCCTAAGGATCCCCTCATACGCACAGAGACACCAAGAAAGAAAAACACCCTGTTCCAAGGCAGACAATGCCCTCAACAAAAACAAAAAAACTTATTCTGCTTATTGACTGTGCTTTGATTGCCTTCCTTTGAAGCTTCTTGTATTTACTTAGAGCTTCCACTCCAGGCATGCCTCTATCAAACATAACCATGCATAGACCCCCATCTGCCATGTTCAGCAACATACCCACCTTCCAGTATTTGTCCTCGTACGTTCAGTATGAGTGCCAAGCATACCCTGAGCAGGCAGTCCAGCCTCCCCCTGGGGTCTGACAGCAGCGTGTCCCAGATGCGCACAGCATCAGGAAAGGGAAACTCCTGGGTCAGCAGCAGGGTGATCCACCGGAAAGCAAAGAACTGGGGGTCTACCTGCAAGGGGGGGTGGAGGGGTGGTGGTGGTGGGGGGGGGGGGCATTTGGTTGGGCTGGGCGGGGATGATGGCGGCAAAGGCAGCGGATAGGGTGTATGTGGAAGGGGTAAGAGAGTGGGAATGCGGAGGCCCATTTGGTGTTTATGTACATAGAACAGCGAGAAGCACGTCAAAAGCGCTGCACAGCCTGGTTGGGGATGTTGGGAGCACATGTATCTAGTCTACTTAGCACCACAACTGGCAACAAAGCACATGGAGAGGGAGAGAAGTGGGGCAGAAGGTGGGTGGTGGGAACAGAAGAAAATCCTAGGTGTCAGAGAGCGAGAGGAAAGGGTGGTCAAAGGAATCAAAGTGGGCAATGCACCGAAGGAATCAGATGGGGTAATGGGCCGATCTGGCGGGGCAAGGGGGGGTTTAAAAAAAGGGAGAATTTCTCCCCAAACACTGCCCATCTCATAAGGATGCCCCATGCACTTGTTCTTCTCATCTCCTCAGCATTGCCATCCCTCCCCAAGCTCCCCCCTTCCCCGGCCCCAGCTTCTCCCAACCCGCCCTGCCTCCCACACACCCTACCCCAAACTGCCCCCATCTCCTTCACCGTATCCTGACCGGGCTGTGCAGCCAGTTTGCAGTGTTTATCTTCCAACACCGGCCCATCCAACACCACCGCCAGTATAGCAGTCGTTTTGCCTCTCCTGCTGCTACCTAAGTTGCACCAATTCCTCCACCCGCCCCCAAAAACTTGCCTACACCCTTTTTGCCCCAAACACTACCCATGCCTACCCACTACCTTCGTCCCTCTTGCCCCTCTTTTGCCCCTCCTTGTTCGCCCCTTGCCCCTTCCTTGCCCACCTTGTCCGCCCCTTGCCCCTCCTTTGGCCCTCTCTTGCCCCTCCTTGTCCACCCCCTGCTCCCCTTACTATAGCTCCCCCTTTTCCAGCCACCCTCACCTTATTTTCAGCCAGATGTGCAGCTAGATCCGGGTCATGTGCCTTTAACAGCGCCACCAGTTTCTGTATAGTAGCCTTAATCCCGCTGCTGCTGTTATCCAGCTGCTGGCAGAAATGGTCCCGGAACTCCGAAATAAGGTCCACAAAGCAGTAGAAGGCGTCAGCCTCAGCATACCTGGCACTGCTCTGGTCAGGGTCGTTCTTGAACATATAGTACAGCGGGGCAAACAGCTCATTCATGCCCTGCACATTTGAACAAGGTAGGAATGCAACAGGTTTAGATTGAATGTCATATCTCATGTACATTCTGTGTTCTCACGGTTTGCGGTAACATAACCCATGTACTGGTTCACCAAAATTCTGGCAGTTGGGGTGAGTGCCCTATTGAGCTTGGTCCTTTGAGTATAACCGCAGCATTGGACTCCTGATGAACTTGCATGCAAAGGGTCTTATTGTGATACACCGGGTGCAAGCATGCATACTAGTTATACCCGCCATCTTTCCAAGCTCTTCGGGCAAGTGATGTTATAATGCTCAGCCAAAGAATCCTGTTACCACTGCATGACCGGGCCCCGCCTTTCTTTCCGGCACCCTTCCCTGCATTAAGTACACGTTTCCAAGCTCCAAAGTTACTACAGACTACCACAGAGCAGCAGATACACACTGGGGCTTCTTTATCTAGTGGTATGCCACGAAAAGCTACAATGATGTGAAGCTGACATCAATGGGACCATCATCTTCGTCCGAGGAGGCGGAAGGGTGCGCAGGGAAGGGGGTTGTGGAAAGGGGGGGAAAAATGGGGGAGGAAGAGGTGCTGGAAAAGAAGGGGGGCAGGGAGCAGACGGCAGGGGGTTCAGGGCGGGTGGAGACCAATGCGGAAAGAGAACGGACCCTTTCAGGACAGGGCTCAAATCCACCATCAACATCTGTATAAAAGTACACTATGTTTGGCACCTGCGTCAATAGTGAGGGGAAACTTGGACAGAGGAGGAGGGACGAGAAAACAAGCTGCTAGATCCGACCTGAAGACGAAGAGAAAGAAAGGGTGGGCAGAGATGATTAGGAGAAAGAAAAGGAAGAATGGGGTGTGGGATAGCAGGGAAGGCGGGGAGGTGAAGGTCATTCAATGCAGGGATATGTAGCAGCAGCAGCTGCTGTGAAAGATATGTAGCAGCAGCAGCTGCTGTGAAAGATATGTAGCAGCAGCAGCCCCCGGTTGCGGCATATGTACGTACATTAGCAACTTGACATCTGCCTCTGTGATGGTTAACTTATACCCCTGGTTCCCCAAGCTGTTGACAGCACTTCCCCACCTGTATGTATCTGAGCCCTGGGTTGAGTTTAGCATACATGAATAGACCCCGCTTCATGTCCCTCCTGTGCTCCTCGGCCTCTGCTGACTCCCCACTGAAGAAGTGCATGTCAGGGTGGGTGCGCATCACATCACGGTCTATCTGCTCCATAATCTCATTGTCCTGCGCAACATCAGCAATGCAAACACCAGCTTTTGAGTGTGTACGTATTCAGCAGTGAATACTTAGCAAGTTTTCAGGGCAGGAAGGAGGGGGATGGAGTGGGAGGCACGGGGCTTGCATCCATAGTGAACGCACAGTCTTGGCTGAGAACTGCCCCTGTAGAAGACATGAGGGGAGAAGTGATGCATTTCTGGGTGGGTGCGAACCACATCACAATCAAATTAATCGATGATTTCATTACTCTGTGCAGTATCAGCATTGCGTAAACCACCTTTTGATAAAACCCATAGCAAGTGCACAATTCGAGTCCATCTCCCCCGACTATCAAGCCAGAGTCTTAGTCCTGCCTACAACGCACCCTGGTCAAGTCCATGCATAGTGTGATCGGTATGTGATGTTACCCAATTGCTTACACCTCCATGCATACAGCCATGAACTTGACCATGAGCAAATAGGGGCAAACGATTTTGGCCAACGGCTACTAGTGCAGGATGTCCTTCGCCATACGTAAAGATTACACTGCTGTCCTACACTGTGTCTCATGGTTCAAACCCAAACACCCCTCTGCAGCTCTAGCTGTCCATGCCCTGCCACCCACTTCTCTTATTGGCAGAGGGATGTGCACATCCTAACCCGCCATATACAACATGCCCACACTTTTGCACAGTACCCATCGCTCAAGCATCTCACCTTAAAGAATGTATGTCATTTGCTGGTGGCTCCAAGAGACAAGGGGTGGTCTTCTGGCTCTTCACCTTGGAGAGGGACATTCACAACAGCCCCCTGCAGGCAGGTGGTGGAAAAGTCAAACAGGGCTTACCACGGGCTTCGCCGCCCGGCTCGCTATGTCAAGATGTTCATATTGAAGCTGGAACGGTGTGAACGATCTATCTGCTATCTTTCACAGTAGCTTGGGTGTGTCATAAACATGGCATCCGCACCCCCTTGCATAGCCTGTAGCAAAGGTGCCCTAATTAACAAGCATAGCAACGGACAACTCAGCAAGCAAATGAGCCACTGAGTGTCGCAAGCTCCTTGCTCATACAATGCATGTGCAAAGGCTAAAAGAAGCTGCCTCTTGTATCACCCCATAGTCAGGCCACTTTCGTGTCTGAATCCAGTCACAAAAGTCATGGTCGGTTGAGAACTGGCAATTCTCAAAAGATGTCCTCCGTCGAGAATCAATTCTCTGCTGCTGCTGTCAATGCCGTGGCTCCCATAGTTGCAAAAGCAATATGCGGGCTGCCACCATCCTATTAATGCCTCTTAGACCTGGCCGCCCAAGACAAGATTTGGGCGATGATGATAATCTTCCACGCCGCTATGGTAGCACAGGGCTGCATTAGGTGCCATCGTCACTCTTCGACCCCCTTGTACTAGTATCCTGGTACTAGCTCCTAACATACTAGCCTCGCTGTTAAGTTGCTCCTACATAGTGTAGCATAATGAAGTATCGTGAGCAATCAGACAGGTAGGAGGCTATCTTAAAGATCCAATCTCGGACCGGTCACTGGAGTCATGCTTGGCTGCTGCACGGCATAGATGGGCGATATTGTAAGATACGCTACGATGTGTTACGACTAACATACGCAGTTGGCAGAAGCACCTCCACAAATGCATTGCAATAATTTGCGATATGTTGAGATACGCTCTTCTGACACAAAGACAAGAAGCCACTTTTATTTGCTGTTTAAGCAGCTGCTCCTGTCTTTCCAGCCCATAACTCCGAAAGTCACCCTTGAGCGCCTCCATTGCATCCTTCAGCAGTCTGCCTGCTAGCAGTTTGCGACCGGGTGGCACAAAGCCAGGTGCCTCCTGCAGAGCAGCTACCATGTCTTTGAAGGCAGAGCTCTCAACCTTATGGAATGGTATAGCCTCTCTATACAAGAACTTGGCAACAGCTGCTTGTGCTCAAGCTGTGTTCGCCCTAGCAAAGGCACGCTGGATCGCACGCTGGTTGCTTTTGCTGCTCTGCTGCTGCTTGGGGTACTTGGGCTGCCTGATACTCTGGCTTCTTATTCTGATCCATTTCTTCCTGCAAGTCCCTAGTGCGCTTCTTGGAGTCCTGGCCTGCTGCTTTGGCTGCACTGGCTGTCCGCAAGGCGGTGTTTTGGACACCCACTGCATGCTTTCACACCCCCAGTAGCCAACAGATGGTTCTTTAACTTGGTCGCGTTCGCAACAAGGGATGCCCGCAGTGATTACAAGTACCCTCCCAGCTTAATTGGCCAGTAGCGTTTCCTTTCGTCACTTGATCCCAGTTGGAGATGCTCAGAGCGGCCACAAGCTTGGTTACAGTGTCCGCAGACGCAGCAAGAGACACACAGTGTACGCACGGGTCATACGGGCAGCCATTATACCTGACGAAGCCTTTCCGCTTGAACCGAACCGCTTCGTACCAGCTTCTTCTGCCTCGGGTTCACGGCCCCCCTAGAACCCGCCCAAGTCAAGCTTTGAAACGTAATTCGTGCAGTGTGTCGTATCGTACGTATTACCGCGTAACATATGTAAGCATTTGTGGCTAATCCACGTATCGCCCATCTAGGGCTGTTCGGGAGGAGGGTGCTAGAAATAAATCTACTTTAGCGACATATATGCAGCATTACAATGACGATGTTAATTATTTCAAGCCGCAGCCATATATGTGCACAGGCCCTCTGAGCAAAGGCATGGAACTCGTTATGCAGCTGCGTGCAGGTATTCTTCCTCTCAACGCTATGACAGCAAAATTCGGTAGGCAGAGCGCTAGCAGGCAAAGTGCACGTAGGGAGTGCTGCAAGTCCTGTGATCTTGGCCCTGAATTGGGAGGTGAAGTTGAACAAACAAACAAAAATTTAAGGTGCGGCAACCGCAAAGGGCTGCTAGGTCGAAACGACCAAACACACCATCGGATGGGTCCAAAAACAATGGAATCCATACCACCAAGCAAGAGGAATACCCAAGCAGACATCCAACTACGGACACGGCAAACAAATCACCAGCAGGAGACTGTTGGGTGTATCCAAATCAAACACAATCCAGAGCACCAACCAAGCAGGATGTCCAGTAAGTCCACCGCATATGTACCACCCAAGACGGCCAGCACACCAACCAAGGCGAATACCCAAACATGTAGCTATCTAGACTTCAACCAGTTCCTCATCAGACGAATCACTAGGAACATCTGTCTCCGACTCCGAATCAAACAGATCCAAATATTGACCTGCCGGGAGCAAGATATCCGGTAAGTCCACCACATCAGTACCACCGGACTGATGGCAGTACCAACAGACACGAACACACACGGCCACATACTTGACCAAGGCCGAGAGAGGGACACAGCCAGTGGCTGACAGTGCCCAGAAATCAGCATACCTGAGCGAAGACAACGCGGCCACGGGGGGAACCACAGCTGCCAGAAACAAATCTCTAGCCTCAACAATTGTGGGGTGTTCACACATGAACAAACAATGCGCCTCATCATCAACTACTGTGGAGCTACACCGCAAACATGTGCGTTGAGAATGCGGAAGGAGGGGCGGAAGCCAACGCCCAGTATGGATACGCAAATGATGGCAACCAAGACGAAAACGCAAGAAACGTACCAACACACCATGAGACAGTCGACATGAGTAAAAAGAAGGGACAACGCCCAAAACATGTGTACCAACAACCCTGAAATACAGACCAGTACGGGACCCAGGACCATTGACAACCTGGGACAGACGCTGAATGTGCTCAGTGTACCGAGTATGCAATGCCTCATCAATGCCATCAATATCCAAAGGCAGGCAAGCTCGCAAGGTGCGAGTAAGACCACCTTCACGGGGCAAAAGGATCCGTAGCACCTGAAAAAGAGCCCCCACAAAGTTATGGGCACGGGAGCGAGTGGAGAGAGCATCATCAATGTTCTGTTGCAGAGCACTTCGATACACTGAAGCAACATCCAACTCAACAAGGCAGTTATAAAAACGAACAGCACGCCGAACATAGCAATGCACAAGAGGTTCAGATCCAAGCTCATGTAACAAAGGCAAAAGAGGCACAGACTGAGGGAGCTGCAACCACTGACGGACCAGACGGCACCGCTTAACCTCCAAAGGATCTGTAAGGCTATAGAATTTAGCTAGGGTCCAACCAGACGACCACAAACCCGGAATAGATAGAAGGCCCCAGAGTTCACACCCATACAAACCAGCTGGCTCCATAACAGTGTGCAACAATTTCAAGAAGGCTGGGAGTGCACAGGGAAAGTCTGGTGCTGCACGCATCTGAGCAGTAGCAGCATGAAAAGAAGAGGAAAAACAGGAGGCCCTGTGAGCTGCCATAGTGCCCGCAGAGGCTGCTGTGTCATAAATTAGGCCAAGATAGCGTGTCCCCTCAGTAGGTGAAGCTGATGCAAGGGGCGCGGAACCAAGACTCAAAGAACATTCACCAACTGGAGCTCCCGCCTGCAAACCCAAAACGAGTCCGATACACTTAGGCACTGACAGCTTAAGATTGCGAGCAGCGAGCACGACATTAGTATGGGTCAGCAAAGCCTGCAAGTCGGGGAGGTACTCTGCCATGAGAGCAGCATCATCAGCATAATGATAGTCCGGATGGCACCCAGGAAGACCAGGGAAGCATGCCCCCTTATCAAGTGCACTTAATGCTCCACTTAGTGGCTGGACATACAAATTGTATAGCATGGGGCTCAGGGGGCATCCTTGCTTGACCCCAATACCAACATGGAAAGGCTCTGCAACAACTCCATTGGTAACCACCTGATAGCGCAAACCCTGGTACATGCCTGCAATCCCTCGCACAAGATGTTCGGGAAACTCCAACTGGAGGAGAGTTTCCACCAATTTGCCATGATCAGTAGTATCATATGCGGCCGAGACATCCAAGAATACCACATACATGAGACGATTGGTAGTGAGCGCATGATGAGCCAAATGCTGCACAACAAACATATTATGAAGGGTACTCCGATCAGGCAAGAACCCTGCTTGCCGGGGGAACATGTCACCATGCTGGTGACTGTACTGAGTGTGGGCCACATACACCCCAGAACCCAAGCAATTTGCATATAACTTGTGGAGTAGTGAGGACACCACTATAGGGCGGTAGTTAACCTCCTGAGAATGGTCCCCACGCTTATATATAGGATTCAACAAGGCAAGACTCATCTCAGCGGGCTCCTTGCCAGCTAAGTGCACAGCTCGTAGAATGGATTGTATCAAATATCGAACAGGGTAGGCAGCCAGAGCAGGCACTGGGAGGCCTGTTTTACCAGGAGAGGCCCGGCGTTTAAGTCGCTTGAAGGCACTTTGAAGTTCATCATCCCCAAACAAGTCATCTAAGTCTTCTGTTGTAGGAGGTGCCAAGGATGGCAAGGGGGGCCTCACAGGCGGCCCACTGAAGACGCTGGAAAAGTGCTGGGCAAATTCATCAGCTGTAGGCACAACAGGGCTGGATTGGGCAATGCCACGGCGTAGGGCCTTCCAGAAGTATGTGGGCTGAGACCGACACAGCTGCTCAAACCTGGAGTATTGCTGTCCTGCATGCTGACGCTTCTTGCGCTGATAGAGACTGCGAAGCTGCTTGGTCTGCTCAGCTGTGACAGCCACACCACGAAGGGCCCGCACGGCGGCCTTGCACTCATCATCAAACCATGGCTGATGGACCTTTTTACGCCGACAAGAGCTAGACACCGCACGAATTTTCATCCCAACCACCTTGGCTGCCTGGAAAAGGGCCTGCCCAAGCAACTGGACAGACTGATCCAGTGTCTCAGAAGATAGAGTAGCTGTTTGGGCATCTGCAAGCAGAGCAATCACTGCTGGGTCTGTCTCAAGTGCAGAATAAAAGTCCATACGCTTTGCCTCATCCCACACTAATCGCACCATGGGTTCTGTTTGCCCAAAAGCAGAAGGAGACCCCACACTCTCCAAAGATGACATAGCAAGCCCCATAGACATGGGCAGGTGGTCACTACCATGGACATGACTAAGTACAACAGGGTTCAGAACCCTAGGCAGCAGACCGGCTGATACCAAACAATGATCTGGGCGGGTCTGTGCTCCACGAGCAGTAAAAGACGGTACAATCGGCACAGCCACACCCCCACCAGCGCCCCGTCCTGTACTGAGGAGGGTACCAGTGGTCAAACATAAGTTTATCAAACATTGCCCAGAGCTATTCATCGCATGAGAGTCAGGACCACGGCGGCATGCCAGTCCAATCGGTCGACCAGAAGGATCTAAACCCCTATCATCCAAATCCCCAACATGTGCATTGAAGTCACCTATGCAGAGCACCTGTGCTCCAGATGCCTGAAAGGCACCTATTTCAGACAATAATGTGTCATACACCTCGTGCATTGATGTGCTGTTCTGCGGAACATACACCGTACCGAGAATGAGCCTACCAACAGCGGTGGAGAATTGGAGCCAGATCACATATGGAGATAACTTTCGTAACTTAACCTGATACCGGACATGAATGTCGTTCTGAACGTATACGGCCAAACCATGGCCAGCCGTCCCTTGTGAAGAAGGACCACAACACACATATGGACGATGTGACTGTGATAGAAACCCATGCAGGGGATCAGCAAGAATGGATCTAGTCTCCTGCAATGCAACCACCGAATGCTGCCGAAACAAATGATGCCAATGCAAAAAAGCCTGGATCTTGGTGGGTGACGTACCATTGACATTATACGATAGCAATGTCAGGGAAGTCACTGTGGGCTGCCCACCCCTTCAAGCCAGCTTTGACTTCGGCGCAGCGGCCTGAGGAGGGACAGCTCCAGGGGGAGGAGGGGGGAAGGGGCCGTTGCTACCAGAAGCTCCTGCTGCTGTGGGTGCTGCTGGTCCAGCTCCTGCTGTACCTGCTGCTGCTGCTGCTGTTGCTGCTGATGGCCCTGCAGCTGCTGATGATCCTGGTACTGCTGCTGGGCTTACTCCTTCCCGTGCAGGGGAGGGATTGCGTACCCGAGTGGGGCCTGTAGGTCTTGGGCCTGCTGCTGTGGGTGCTGCTGCTGGGTTGGCCCTTGGGCGAGGGGGCACACACTGGGCTGGGTTCCACTGCGTGGCCGGTCGTACACCAGCCTGCACCCGCACGAAGATCTCGCTTCCATGCCACCGTGGGAAAGCGCCTGCTGTCTTGAGCTCCAGGAAACGTGGCTTCAGAGTGGACCGTTCATCCTGTTGCTGCTTGGTAAGGGCTTGGTCGAGACCCCACCCGCTCAGCTGTTTGAAGGCGTACCAGCGCTGGAGCGCCGTGAGGGTGAAGGTCCTGCTGATTAGCTTGACGAACCATACCGAACCTGCCTTGAAGGCTTCCGCAACAGCATAGTCAGGCAGGCCAGCTGCTGCACGCAACTTAGCGGAGACCTCCGTGCTAGTGGTTTGGGCACCCCGAGTGAAGACAATCACCTTGCAGTCATTGGCAGCCCGCATAAGCCGCTCCACTCGGTCAGACTCGGGGACGGGTGCAGCAGATGGAGCAGGCACAGGGCGTTGACGCCGAGCTTCCGTCACTTTGGCATCAAGTTCTGCCTTCTCCTTTTGCAGCTGCGTAATGACCTCCTTGGCAACGACAAGTTCCGCTTTCGCACGTTCAAGTTGCTCGGTGAATGACTCGGTGAGCACACGCACCTGCTCCTGCAGGGTTTCCATCTGCGCCTTAAGGGTCGCATTGCTAATGAGGAGGTCGTCATAAGCATCTTTGCTAATACTAGCAGCCTGCTGGGAGCCCCCACTACTGCTGGTTGGCTTCTGCCGTTTTGACATGGCTAGCGTGGACCAACTAACGCGACTTCATAATCTACTAGAAATCTGGCTTGGGTTGAATTGCATACATCATGTAAATCTGACTGGGGAGTGTTGAATCTCCTGAACACTTCTTGTTTGACTGTCCTGTTTACCAGGCACAAAGGCAAAAGCTGTGGGAGAAGCTGACTTCTGACCCTGATGTTGCTGCAAAATGTCAGATATTGGATGGCAAATCTGATGAGGAGATGCTGCATAGCATGCTTAATGAAGAGTTTTGGGGTGTAGACGTCGATGAGGAGTCTGGCTTAGTATATGGCCCTTTCAAGCATGCATTTAAGTGTATAGCTAAAAATGTTGCAGCTGCTTGGAAGATTAGGAATGCTTATGCTCACCCTTCTGATGTGGCGTGAGGTCCAACCAATCGGGTTTGTTACCAACTATTGCTTGCACCCGGGCTTACAAGCCCTCCTTGCTTTCTTAAGTAGGAGGGAGGCTCTTACCCCCATTGGGGCAGCGGAGGTTTTGGGTGATTTTGACCTAGCTGCTGGACCTCATGTTTAGGCATATATTGTCATACATGTCGAAGTTTACCCGTATTCTGTTCCACCTCGCTGTTCTTTGTGACAGCTTGAGGTGCGGGGCCTATGGCACTTATTGCTATGGCATATCATGAAATGTAATATGCTGTGTACGGCCCGCACCGCTGTGCGGTGGTCTCTATCTCTTGAAATAGGAAGCTAACTTCTCCCAGACAGAATTCACACACATAGTAACAATAATGCATATTAAGATGGATATATACATATAACACAGCAACGCGCATTCTGCAGCGACTCAGCCTCTAGTAGATACTCATCACAATTACATGCAATACAACAACAACAAACATTTAAGGTGTGGCAACCGCAAAGGGCTGCTAGGTCGAAACGACCAAACACACCATCGGAGGGATCCAAACACAATGGCTGTCAAATTTCCATGCAGTGAGACTCATCACTGCTCCATAACGCAACACATGAGTGACATGTGTTCAACTCCATCATCACTCAGATCAGGAGCAATCATGTCATTGGAGACAATCATATGTGACACTGGCATGGAATGGCAACTCAAGGGACCGCACTGGCATGAGCAAAGCAACAGCCCCCATGCAGTTTTGCTCCATGCACATGACAAGTCAACAATGGTACAACACCAAGCCAAGGGACTGCACCACTTCGTTGAATTATTATTACATTTCATGATATGCCATAGCAATAAGTGCCATAGGCCCCGCACCTCAAGCTGTCACAAAGAGCAGCGAGGTGGAACAGATTACGATTACGATTACATCATGGCCCCTCAAAGGGGGCGCCCGTACGGAGCCAACCTAGGCTCCATGGGCAGATATACTGGAACCTGGAACAGAATACGGGTAAACTTCGACATGTATGACAATATATGCATGCCTAAACATGAGGTCCAGCAGCTAGGTCAAAATCACCCAAAACCTCCACTGCCCCAATGGGGGTAAGAGCCTCCCTCCTACTTAAGAAAGCAAGGAGGGCTTGTAAGCCCGGGTGCAAGCAATAGTTGGTAACAAACCCCATTGGTTGGACCTCACGCCACATCAGAAGGGTGAGCATAAGCATTCCTAATCTTCCAAGCAGCTGCAACATATTTAGCTATACACTTAAATGCATGCTTGAAAGGGCCATATACTAAGCCAGACTCCTCATCGACGTCTACACCCCAGAACTCTTCATTAAGCATGCTATGCAGCTTCTCCTCATCAGATTTGCCATCCAATATCTGACATTTTGCAGCAACATCAGGGTCAGAAGTCAGCTTCTCCCACAGCTTTTGCCTTTGTGCCTGGTAAACAGGACAGTCAAACAAGAAGTGTTCAGGAGATTCAACTTCACCTCCCAATTCAGGGCCAAGATCACAGGACTTGCAGCACTCCCTACGTGCACTTTGCCTGCTAGCGCTCTGCCTACCGAATTTTGCTGTCATAGCGTTGAGAGGAAGAATACCTGCACGCAGCTGCATAATGAGTTCCATGCCTTTGCTCAGAGGGCCTGTGCACAGATATGGCTGCGGCTTGAAATAATTGATATCGTCATTGTAATGCTGCATATATGTCGCTAAAGTAGATTTATTCCTAGCACCCTCCTCCCGAACAGCCCTGTCTCTTTCATATGTACTCCACCTGACATATGCCCTGAAGCTAGGTAGGTGTCCCTCTCTCACTCTTGCTTGTAAGGTTTCCTCCTGCATTGAAGCCATATGAATACCATGTTTGTTGTTGATGGCACCACCAGCCACGCACCTGGTTACTAATACGCTCAGTAATGGTAATGTAATGGTCCACAGCTCCTGCCCCTGCTGTTGGGGGAGCAACACTGCTCAAGCCACATACCACATTAATGCACCACAAGCCACTTAGTGGTCAATGCAGTACTGTTCCACAACTTTGTTGGAATCTCGCCGCGTAAGCTCCTTTGTGTTAAGATTTCTCTTGTATCAAACTCAATTAGGGTCTCGGCAACTTAGTTGGTGTCACACCCCACCAGCCCTGGTATAAACCTCCTGGCATATCAGTGCCCGCAACCATAATGACCAACAACCAATGATGATGATCATGGCTTTCCCAGTGAAAGTTTGCAGCAGCCTATTCCGCCTTTCAGTAGCCTTGCCAGCCCTTTCAGCTCAGCAATCAGCTTACAGTCTGATAAGATTGTGGTTGCAACTTGTTTTCTCCGATGTACCCTACTAATATTCTCGTTCCAGCACTGCGGCATGACAGACCCCTGCTTCTAATGCCCGCACTCTCCCCTGGTTTGATTACCTCTACCAACCTCCAGCCAATTATCCCACTGAGATACATCCGTGATGGTCCGAAATGAGTGAGACACAGCCACTAGCGACCACAAAATAATGGCTAGCTAACTGCCCTACAAGCATCAACCCATCGGCCCATACCATTGGGCTGAGATACACCAATGCTGGGACCCATCATAGGGTGCCTCCAGCTCAACTCCGCAAGCACCAATAGCACCCTGAATTCTGCAGCAAGTGCGGACACTTAGGTTGAGTATCAGCTGTCACCCCTGCACTCCCTTCGTTCATGCATCTGCATACAAGCAGAGCCAGAACCCTTGATATTAATCATGCATGCGCCTATACTTGCATTCAACCATGCAACCTGTGCGGGGTTGCGGTTGATTGATCTATTGACCTTAGTGCTGCATGCGTTTTGCAAGACCCTATCCAAGGACCTGAAGTGTGGTCCGACGGTAAGCGACTCACATCAAAGGGGTTGGGCTATTGATCAAAGTGGACCCCCATTACCCCGTACATAAATGGCATGTGCACCCCAATACCCCACCATACGTCACATTGACGTGTGGGCGCCTGCATGCCAACACGTCTCTTCCTCAGCCCCAAACTTCCATTTGTTCCCATCACAGCATGCATCATGAGTATTGCAAGCACAAGTAAAGCCGGAGACATGCATGCCATTACCAATCAACCCAACAGCAGTAGCAGATGCTCTTTCATGGTCTCGCGTGAGCACCCAAGTAGCCCATGAAGACGTTGATCAGAGACAGCACATGTAACCGAAGGTCCCAGCCAATGTCAAGGCTCGAAGCATCATGCAAATCTGCATTATAAATAGCCAGCAGCAATGGGTCAATGCAATGAGAGTTCAAACCCAAAGCCACACACAGCAAATCTAATCTTAGCAAAACAACTTTAGAACCTTCCTGGCTTGACTTGTACAGCAGAGACGTGATCATCTTTGACATCATAGCTTCAGTCATCATCACGGGTAAGGTGGTCACCTGCCCTTGCACAGAACCCACGGATAATCAATCCATGTCTATCAAACTCTTTAACCCATGTGTACTTATCAATACCAATTACCAATTACCAAATGGCCCTGTCAAAGCAGGGCGCCGGTGGGGGCAGCGCCACCCACAAGGAGCCAACTTAGGCTCCAACGGCATACTCAAGTTCCTGTCCAAGGTGAAACAATGGCTGCCACCAGCCCCCCCCTAAATCCCTTGCTAGCCAATGTATGTCAGGCCAGCCCATTTCGACTTGCCATGTGCTGACCAGTTGACCCAGTCAACAGCAAACCAAGCAGGTTTATGCCTTGCTCAAACTAACATGAACAGGCTGCTATAAATGCTACAGAAGGAGTACATGCAATGATTAGTACCCATGGAGGACTGGTTCCGATACAGGTCCGCTTAGTATTCAGCAATCTCAAGGCAACAAAAAGCGGTCAATCACAATAACCTGTGCCCCAGGTGCGGTGAATGCCCTGCTTTTTACTATGGGTGAGGGCCTCGTACCAGGCCTGTCAGAGCTGGCTAACACCCCAAACTTGGAGGCACTGGTGACCATGAATGTGACTTTCTTGCCTGACAGGGCTGTGTCCTTGGTCATTCTGCTCGAGCCACCCCAGGCACCTGTGAATATATCCTCCAAAGCATTACTGGTGGTGTCGCCACCGGCCACTTCCTTGCCAGTAGCACCAGGCAAGAGATGGTACCTCAGAAGATCAAGCAGCGGCTGGCCACCGTGCTTGAAGACGACCTTCAGCTTCGGGTTAAGCATGGCGTTTCTGATAGCTCGATCTGTTGGGGCCAGCAGCAGTGGGTAGCGCGTCTTTGCATCCCAAACCACCTGGCCTGACAGCCCCATGTAGAGCTGGGTCGGGTAACGGCGCAGGAGACTGGCGAATATGGAGCAGCCGAAGTAATCGAGTCCTTTTTGGAATCTCCATCTGGAGTCGGGCTGCTCGAGCCCGGGGGTATGAACCACAAGGGTCAGGTTACCACCCAGAGTGGTGCTTGTGCGGAGAATGTCAGCCTTGACATTAGGGATCGCTGTTATGTAGACCTGTGCCTTTGACCCAACCTTGATATAAGTCACGTATGCTCCATCTTTAAAGGTTGTGAACTTTGTACCAGACTTGTTGCTGGCCATGGGCACAGGCGTGGGGATCCCAGCAGAGCCCAAGAAGAGCTGAATCAGTATGTCCTCCACAAGCGGATTGTCCTTGCGTACCGATGCGGACACCTGGTTCTCATCTGCTCGATATGCTGAGTCGGTAGGGACAAGGAAGGTCAGTGGCGAGAAAGGCCACGGGTCGGAGCCATCAACTAATCCAGCAAGAAGTGGCTGTGTGTTAATAATGCTGCAAAACTGACGGACATCTGCGGCTGCACAGAACTGTGCCCAGGTGGTAATGGCCACAGACGCCACAACAGCGCTTTGAGGCTGCTGGGCCAAATCGCTTGGATCAGATGTGGCGACCCCTGCGGTGGTGGTAAGAACCGGAGGTCCGCTCAGGAGGCCTGCTTCTGCTGCCCTCATCTTTGTCGTATTGAATGCAGGCGCTACTTTGGACTGCCTAGCTACACTGCCCGAAGAGCTATTGGTAGGGAAGGGTGCTGCTGGGGTTGCGGTAACAGGCAGCTCAGTGGAAGAGTCGCTTGGCTGGTATACGAGAGGGCTTGCATACGACTGCATAGCACAGACGGTCAGTAAGCTGGTGTAGACCAGAAGGTAGATACTACGGCGTGAGTGCATCGCTTTGGCAGTGCACATCGTTACTTGATCCCTGGCGGTGAAACGGCAAACTCGATGGAATTGAGATGTTGAAGCCTCTGTGGACACGCCTTAGGGTTGCTTGCAATAGACTTATTTTGAGGGACATGGAGAGATCATGGAGGATGCTGAAAGTATCCTGATGGATCTGCAGAAAGGGCCTGAGTGCCTCTCGGTTGTTGTAGCACTGGCTGTAGTTCCAGTGCGGTGACGGTATAGTGACGGTATAGTGACGGTATAGTGACGGTATAGTGACGGTATAGTGACGGTATAGTGACACACTGGTGTTTTGAGATTCTTTCGTAGCTTGATTGCATTGTGCGTATGAATGCATTGCACATCCTTGAGCTACCTTCTCTTGCCAGTGTTTTGCCACAGCATATACGTACTTGCTTGTGGCTTGGCGTAGACTCTTTACCCTTTATGCCTCCCAATCGCTTGTTTGGCCTGCCAGTGTTTTCTGAGGTAGGCAAGGCCAATGGGGTTGTTCGAGAGGAAGTAGGTTTGCAGCCTTATGTCGCGCACTTAGAGCAGCGGCTTGGTGCTGGCTTCGAAAGAAGGTGTTCCTTAGCTGAAATGGTGTCTTGCATTCAGGGTTGGGAGTGGAAGCCTGCTGCTGCCACTTCCCCTGTTGGTCACCTTGCACTATCTGGTAAGTCTGTCTTGCCAGCTAGGGCAACGGTGGACCCATCCGCAGCCACTACTTCATGTTTCGCACCTGAGGTGCTCGTTTCTCAGCTGCCCGATTGGCAGCGCACTGTGTGGGCTGGTCGGCCTTTACATGCTGCTTTGTTTCATAGGCTTTTGGCTGTTGATTTGGACAAGGACTTCTTGCTTTCAGTGGTAGACAACGGGGTGTTGTTAGTGCCAGACAAAGCTGCTTTGGAGCCCTTTGCCGTCCCTAACTATAAGTCAGCCTTAGAAGCAGCCCAAGAGGTGGAGGAGGGTTTACAAGAGGAAGTGCGTAGGGGGTGGGTTATACCTGTCTCTTCACCCCCTCTGTACCTCCATCCTTTAGGTGTGGTCCCCAAGTCTACTGGGGGTATCCGCATCATCCATGATCACTCGGTACCAGTTGGTGCTTGTGTGAATGATCTGGAGACTTATGTTAGTTATTCTTGGGAGAGCTTGGAAAGGGTGTTGCCCTTTTTCTCTCCCAGGGTGTATATGGCTCGGCTGGACATTGAAGCCTACTATAGGCACTTCCTTATCCACCCTAGTCAGTGGGATTTGCAGGGGTTTGAGTTTGGAGGCCAGTACTATGTTGATAGCAGGCTGCAGTTTGGGGAGCGGTTAGCCCCGGAGCTTGCGCATAGGTTTACGATGGCTATTAAGCGTGTGCTGCATGCTAACGGTGTGGTTGCTGTGGTAGGTGTGATGGACGACTACTTGCTCTTACACATGCAGTTCAAGTTTTGTCTTGTAGCTTTGGTGGTCGCGGTAGCACTCTTGTCAGACCTAGGGTTTATTGTCAATATGAAACCCACCAAGACAGTGCTCCCAGCTCATGTGCAGCAGTTTTTAGGGGTGGTTTTAAACGCTGCTCGCATGACACTGTCTCTTCCTTTGGAGAAGTTGACTAGCTACCTGGCAGCTATACAGGAGGTGGTATCCAGTCGTACAGTGCTGGTTAGGAGTATGCAGCAGCTTGTGGGTAAAATGCAGTGGGCGAGCCGGGTCATTTATGGGGGCAAGGTGTTCATGAGGTCGTGCTCAGACTTGCTGTCTCGAGCTCGGCACCCTGGCCACCATGTCACTATTAGTGCCCTGGTTCGGTCAGATCTGCAATGGTGGTTAGAAAATGCTCAGCGGTGTAATGGGGCAGTGCACATTGCCCCCAAGCTGGTCACGCATTTCATGTTTACAGATGCCTGCAAGGCGCCCCTGCCTTGTGTGGGCATCTTTGCTGAAGGGGGCTTTGCCTCCTTAGATGTTGACAAGCTAGCAGAGTCCGGAATGTCCCCGCTAGATGTGTCTTGTGATATCAATCATTGGGAGTGCTTTGGAGTGTTGGTTGCTCTTAGGCTGTTTGGCCCTGTTTGGGCATGTTCCCGTGTGGTTGCCTTCTGTGATAATATGGCTACAGTTGAGTGGTTAAGCTCAGGTTCGGCTAGGCCTCCATCCGCTCGCATGTTGGTGCAGGAGATTTTTGGCCTCTGCACCACATACCATATTCGTTTGCAGGTGAAGCATATTGAGGGAGAGCAAAATGTGCTGGCAGATGCCTTGTCTAGGAAGCAATGGGCCCGTTTTGTGGGCCACTTGCAACCCATGCAGGGTCGACCCTCTGCTTACTTGTCATGTGTGCTGTCTGTGCTGTAGGTGTTGTGGTCACCCCTGCCATAGCTAAGTTGCATGCAGAAGCAGTGGAATTGCATGCTGATGCTTTAGCGGAGTCCACATGTATCAAGTATGAGCAACATGAAGTCTATTGGGTGCGGTTCCTATTGGTCTTTAGCTTGATGGCTTTCCTCTGTGTGCCCACAGAAGGGGTGTTGATGCTGTATGTGGCCTGGTTGGCACGGTCAGTGCAATATGGGGGGTTCAGGAATTATTTGAAAGGCCCCCAGCGGTTCTTAAAGGCTAGGGGTTGGTTGGGTCACATGTCTGACTTTTGGACGCTGCAGCAGGTGTTAGCTGGGCTTAGACGTCGGGCGAAGGAGGTGGTCCGCAAGTTACGCATCACCCCGCATGTGCTGAGCAAGGTGTATGGTGTGTTGACCACAGCATGTGACAGGGAGGTGATGATCTTTACGGCCATGCTTATTGCTTTTGGGGCCTTTCTCCGCAAGGCTAATGTATGTGCAGCAAGTGAGAGCATTTCGCATGTGCAGAAGTCCTTGTTGCGGAGTGATGTTGTGGTGGACATGGGTCACTATTGCTTGCAGGTGACTCTGCGTTTTAGGAAGAATGCCCAGTATGGTGATGCTGTGCATAAGGTGATTGTTGCAGGGTGCCCAGGGCACATTTTGGATCCAGTGGCATGGTGGTGTGAGTATACGCGTCGGGTGCCAGCTGCAGAGTCCGCTGCCGCTTTTGGCTACATGGAGCAGGGTCGGTATGTTCCATTGGTCCATTCTGGGTTTGTGCATTGGGTGAAGTTGCTCATCACCAGGGCTGGTTTTGATGCTGCGGGGTATTCAGGGCACAGTTTTAGGAGGGGTGCAGCCACGTTCTCCTTCTTGGTGGGGCTGCCTGAGTTCCTAATCAAGGAGATGGGTGCTTGGCGCAGTCAGGTGTATCATGTGTATTTGGAGTTGTCAGTGCCTCAGAAGTTGGAAGTGCATAAGAAGTGGTTTGCCGCCATGGCCAATGGCCAATGGGGTGCTGACCTGACTGTGTCCCCCTCCTAGTTTGTTGTTCTGTACGGTTCTCCTTTGCAGGCTGGGCCCTGGTGGGGCCCGGTCTGGTGGTTTGGGGTTTGTTGGGCAGTAGGGCTGTTAGCCTGTTGGTAGAAGTGCAGTAAGAGGCTAGGCAGGGTGCCTGCTTTCTATAGTACTTGCATTTGACAGACCCCCTGCTTGCTTCTGCATGTTTGGCACTGTGCATGACCCAGGTGCCCCTCAAACACATATCGTGGATTGGAATAGCTGGACACTGCATGATGGTACTGTAATGCATGTGGTGCATGGTTGAGCATGAATGCATGGTACCTTGCTGCATGGGTCTGGTCGGGCTCCTGAGTGAGTCCGTGTTAATTAAACCTCAGCCAAACAGAGCAGATCCAGTCCTGCGATACCACCCCAATGATCTCAACGGAGTGATTTACTTAACGGAGTGAGTAAAGATGATCAAAAGGCAGCGGCGCACCCTGCTTTGATTACCTGTACCCAATCTCCGAGCTGCGCACCCTGCTTTTCTTGCGCAGCTGGCACCCTGCTTTTCTTGTCGCATCACTCTCCCCTGCTTTGATTACCTGTACCCAACCTCCGTTGGGCAATCAGCTCGCATTGGTAACCCCCACATCGAGAGTCAGCTTATTGTCAGCAGCAGCCTATTCAGCTTTTTCAGCACGCCTGCCAGCCATTTCAGCTCATCGATCAGCTCACAGGACAAGATCTAGGTAGGTTTGGGGTGGTGGTTGCAACCTGCTTTTCTCGCTTTCAACACTGCATGACAGACCCTTGTCGCATCACTCTCCCCTGCTTTGATTACCTGTACCTGAACCTCCAGCTCGCATTGGAAACTGAGTGAGCTCAATAGGCGTTTCAAGGGCTCCGAAGAGTCACGTATTCCACGGACCATCTGATCCCGCGTGTACTGAAACGGGAGAAATGTATGCCACTTAGTCGTCCTGTCGTGCGGCAACTATCAGTACGGGGACATGACGGAGTATATCCAAAGGTGCTCAACATCCTGCACGGCCCGATAGCTATACATCTATCTCATATACAACATCTCTATATAATAAGCGAGCCGCGTACAAAACCCCTGCAGGACCTAGGTCATAGCAGGTCCACGTGGCTTTCGAAAGCTTGGCGACAGAGGCTCAACGTGATGATTGCTTGCCTACGATAGTGCAGGAGACGCTTATGATTGCCGCTGGGACGTCGATTCATCGACTGGAGTGTAGGCACAACTTGGTCTAACCAAGCATGTGCGAAAGAACATCCCCGGGCATGTCATGGGACCGCTTTGCCAGGTTATACGGAGGTTGCTCAGCACATATTTGGTGGTAAAGGTTTATATTCAACGGGAACGTTCATTGGCAGGATGCATTATTTACAACTAGGGCTTGCCAGGCACCGACAACGGCCAGCCAGGCACCAACAACCCCCCGCGAAGCGGGGGAAGCAAGCCCGAAGGGCTTGCCAGAGGGTGCGAAGCACCCGAGCGCGCGAAGCGTGCCGAGCCCGAAGGGCTAGTCCTGTCTAATTTGAGGTCCACCCATAGTCTATTGCAGCGTACACCGGATGCCTATGAATTCTAGCCACAGGAGGCCATGCTTGCTGCCAAACATGGCGATCTCCCGACTAGGCCACTGCTCCTGCTAGTATAGTGCTTCTTGTCCCACGGCAGAATCTCCTCCTCCAGATGTAGCTGCTGCTGCTGCCATCCTTCTAAAAGTGCTGCCGCTGATGGGAACCGCATGTCAATCTGCTGCTGCTGCTGCTCTGAAGCGCTCCTGCCTGAGGTCCAATCACCAGCACAAAGGTGCCTCAGGACGGAGCCACAGGTGGGCAACCTGTCGGCTGCTAACGCAGCTCTTGCTCTCCTAAACGACTCCAATTTACTTTCCCCCAATCAATCAATCAATCAAAACGCAAGACCAGCAATGCCAATGGCCAAACAAACCTAGGCCACAAACACAAGGCTCCTGATCACAATCACGAAGCCACACAACCGATGGTGGATTTGCCACACACAAGCTGAGGCTAGATGCAACGGCGTGCACACCAAGGGGAAACAAACACCACCACTAAAACCCAAAACCTGCTCCACTCCCATCACACATGGGTGGCGGGGAGGCAGCAGGATCAAGCACCACCCTAGTAGGGGCTGGAGGTGGCTCCCACCACCTAGGTACTGGTGAACCACCATCCTCCCAGCCACTGAAAGGCACCAAATAGCGCTCCACATGCTTATCAATAGCTTGCTTAGTGCGCCTTCTACACCTCACTAACCGTTGGCTTTCCCAAGGGTGCGTAAGATCCCACAACCTCTTCCTCCAAGCACTCTTAATCTGACATGAAGCCTCCCAGCTCCCCTCATCTTGACCAAGCACCTTCAGATCAGCACACACGCATTTCTCCCAGGTATGGCGAGGCCTACCCACTGGCCTCGTCATGTCACCATGTAATGAAGAGAACAACGCAATATGCGGCAACCTGCCCTCCTCCATGCGGCCCACATGCCCCAGCCACCTCAGCCTATTTGCTGTGATGTATGCTGACAAGGTGGCTACCCCACATGATTTCCTGATATGCTCATTGGTGTGCCGATCTGACAGCCTGACCCCCAGGATGCTCCTAAGGCAGCTAGAGTGCACCCGCTCAAGCTTTTGCGATTGCACTCTGGTCAGGGACCAACACTCACTCCCGAACAGCAGAATTGGCAACACATATGCCTTGTAACACTTCACCTTCGTAGCCAATGACAGATGCTTGGTACCCCACATCTTTTCAAACTGCTTAAACTTTAAACTTTTTAAACTTTTTTTAAACTTTTTTTAAACTTTTTTTTTTTTTTACTTTCCCCCGCTGCTCCCAAAATGGCCCCTGCTCTTGCTGCTGTCACTGCTGCTGCTCCTCCTGCTAGTGCTCCCGGGGCGCTGCTACTGCTGCTGGCTCTGGACCCTGTACCCGCAGCAGCATCCGGCTGGGTGGCTGTCATCACAAGGGTGCTCCTAGGACGGTGCTGCAGGTGGGCAACTTCTCTGCTGCTGCTAGTATGATGTTAACATCCACTGAGGGGTAGCGTTGCAAGAGCTTCACGTTCTGGGCAAAGTCGCCTGCATAACAGCAGCATGAGGTCTTAAGAATCTTACATTACATCAACAAACAAAACTGCTGTACCAAACTGTAAATTTTCCCTCTGCCCTGCCTGTAGAAACATGGGCATGAACAGTAGATGCCCGCTTTGCAAATTTGAGGATTACGTCCCATATTTCCAGGAGCAGCTGACAGTGACCTAAGCCTCCTCTTTGCATGTTCCTGCCTCATTTTGGCGACTGCCATCATGCACTGTAAAACCCAACAAAAACTATGTCTACACTTGTGTGGCTTAGACAAACATCACAGTTTTGTGATTGCATATGAGAGAATTATCCTGGGGAAGGACCCCTCTCAGCCTCTGTGACCATAGTTCGGCACCTGTGTCAATAATGAGGAGGTAATTTGGACAGAGGAGGAGGGACGAGAAAACAAGCTGCTAGATCGGACCTGAAGACGAAGAGAAAGAAAGGGTGGGAAGAGATGTTTAGGAGAAGGAAAAGAAAGAATGGGGTGTAAGATAGCAGGGAAGGCGGGGAGGTGAAGGTCATTCAATGCAGGGATATGTAGCAGCAGCAGCTGCTGTGAAAGATATGTAGCAGCAGCAGCCCCCGGTTGCGGCATATGTAAGTACATTAGCAACTTGACATCTGCCTCTGTAATGGTTAACTTATACCCCTGGTTCCCCAAGCTGTTGACAGCACTTCCCCACCTGTATGTATCTGAGCCCTGGGTTGAGTTTAGCATACATGAATAGACCCCGCTTCATGTCCCTACTGTGCTCCTCGGCCTCTGCTGACTCCCCACTGAAGAAGTGCATGTCAGGGTGGGTGCGCATCACATCACGGTCTATCTGCTCCATGATCTCATTGTCCTGCGCAACATCGGCAATGCAAACACCTGCTTTGAGTGTGTACGTATTCAGCAGTGAATTCTTAGCACGTGTTCAGGGCAGGAAGGAGGGCCGGATGGAGTGGGAGGCACGGGGCTTGCATCCATAGTGAACGCACAGTCTTGGCTGAGAACTGCCCCTGTAGAAGACATGAGGGGAGAAGTGATGCATTTCTGGGTGGGTGCGAACCACATCACAATCAAATTAATCGATGATTTCATTACTCTGTGCAGTATCAGCATTGCGTAAACCACCTTTCGATAAAACCCATAGCAAGTGCACAATTCGAGTCCATCTCCCCCGACTATCAAGCCAGAGTCTTAGTCCTGCCTACAACGCACCCTGGTCAAGTCAATGCATAGTGTGATCGGTATGTGATGTTACCCAATTGCTTACACCTCCATGCATACAGCCCTAAAAATTAGCAGATAGGGGCAAACGATTTTGGCCAACGGCTACTAGTGCAGGATGACCCTCGCTATACGTAGACATTACACTGCTGTCCTACACTGTGCCCCATGGTTCAAAATCAAACACCCCTCTGCAGCTCTAGCTGTCCATGCCCTGCCATCCACTTCTCTTATTGGCAGAGGGATGTGCACATCCTAACCCGCCATATACAACATGCCCACACTTTTGCACAGTACCCATCGCTCAAGCATCTCACCGTAAAGAATGTATGTCATTTGCTGGTGGCTCCAAGAGACAAGGGGTGGTCTTCTGGCTCTTCACCTTGGAGAGGGACATTCACAACAGCCCCCTGCAGGCAGGTGGTGGAAAAGTCAAACATGGCTTAGCACGGGCTTCGCCGCCCGGCTCGCTATGTTAAGATGTTCATATTGAAGCTGGAACGGTGTGAACGATCTATCTGCTATCTTTCACAGTAGCTTGGGTGTGTCATAAACATGGCATCCGCACCCCCTTGCATAGCCTGTAGCAAAGGTGCCCTAATTAACAAGCATAGCAACGGACAACTCAGCAAGCAAATGGGCACTGAGTGTCGCAAGCTCCTTGCTCATACAATGCATGTGCAAAGGCTAAAAGAAGCTGCCTCTTGTATCACCCCATGCGTAGTCAGGCCACTTTCGTGTCTGAATCCAGTCACAAAAGTCATGGTCGGTTGAGAACTGGCAATTCTCAAAAGATGTCCTCCGTCGAGAATCAATTCTCTGCTGCTGCTGTCAATGCCGTGGCTCCCATAGTTGCAAAAGCAATATGCGGGCTGCCACCATCCTATTAATGCCTCTTAGACCTGGCCGCCCAAGACAAGATTTGGGCGATGATGATAATCTTCCACGCCGCTATGGTAGCACAGGGCTGCATTAGGTGCCATCGTCACTCTTCGACCCCCTTGTACTAGTATCCTGGTACTAGCTCCTAACATACTAGCCTCGCTGTTAAGTTGCTCCTACATAGTGTAGCATAATGAAGTATCGTGAGCAATCAGACAGGTAGGAGGCTATCTTAAAGATCCAATCTCGGACCGGTCACTGGAGTCATGCTTGGCTGCTGCACGGCATAGATGGGCGATATTGTAAGATACGCTACGATGTGTTACGACTAACATACGCAGTTGGCAGAAGCACCTCCACAAATGCATTGCAATAATTTGCGATATGTTGAGATACGCTCTTCTGACACAAAGACAAGAAGCCACTTTTATTTGCTGTTTAAGCAGCTGCTCCTGTCTTTCCAGCCCATAACTCCGAAAGTCACCCTTGAGCGCCTCCATTGCATCCTTCAGCAGTCTGCCTGCTAGCAGTTTGCGACCGGGTGGCACAAAGCCAGGTGCCTCCTGCAGAGCAGCTACCATGTCTTTGAAGGCAGAGCCCTCAACCTTATGGAATGGTATAGCCTCTCTATACAAGAACTTGGCAACAGCTGCTTGTGCTCAAGCTGTGTTCGCCCTAGCAAAGGCACGCTGGATCGCACCCTGGTTGCTTCTGCTGCTCTGCTGCTGCTTGGGGTACTTGGGCTGCCTGATACTCTGGCTTCTTATTCTGATCCATTTCTTCCTGCAAGTCCCTAGTGCGCTTCTTGGAGTCCTGGCCTGCTGCTTTGGCTGCACTGGCTGTCCGCAAGGCGGTGTTTTGGACACCCACTGCATGCTTTCACACCCCCAGTAGCCAACATATGGTTCTTTAACTTGGTCGCGTTCGCAACAAGGGATACCCGCAGTGATTACAAGTACCCTCCCAGCTTAATTGGCCAGTAGCGTTTCCTTTCGTCACTTGATCCCAGTCGGAGATGCTCAGAGCGGCCACAAGCTTGGTTACAGTGTCCGCAGACGCAGCAAGAGACACACAGTGTACGCACGGGTCATACGGGCAGCCATTATACCTGACGAAGCCTTTCCGCTTGAACCGAACCGCTTTGTACCAGCTTCTTCTGCCTCGGGTTCACGGCCCCCCTAGAACCCAAGTCAAGCTTTGAAACGTAATTCGTGCAGTGTGTCGTATCGTACGTATTACCGCGTAACATATGTAAGCATTTGTGGCTAATCCACGTATCGCCCATCTATGCTGTGTACGGCCCGCACCGCTGTGCGGTGGTCTCTATCTCTTGAAATAGGAAGCTAACTTCTCCCAGACAGAATTCACACACATAGTAACAATAATGCATATTAAGATGGATATATACATATAACACAGCAACGCGCATTCTGCAGCGACTCAGCCTCTAGTAGATACTCATCACAATTACATGCAATATCAGTCAAATTTCCATGCTGTGAGACTCATCACTGCTCCATAACGCAACACATGAGTGACATGTGTTCAACTCCATCATCACTCAGATCAGGAGCAATCATGTCATTGGAGACAATCATATGTGACACTGGCATGGAATGGCAACTCAAGGGACCGCACTGGCATGAGCAAAGCAACAGCCCCCATGCAGTTTTGCTCCATGCACATGACAAGTCAACAATGGTACAACACCAAGCCAGGGGACTGCACCACTTCGTTGAAGCCATATGAATACCATGTTTGTTGTTGATGGCACCACCAGCCACCCACCTGGTTACTAATACACTCAGTAATGGTAATGTAATGGTCCACAGCTCCTGCCCCTGCTGTTGGGGGAGCAACACTGCTCAAGCCACATACCACATTAATGCACCACAAGCCACTTAGTGGTCAATGCAGTACTGTTCCACAACTTTGTTGGAATCTCGCCGCGTAAGCTCCTTTGTGTTAAGATTTCTCTTGTATCAAACTCAACTTAGGGTCTCGGCAACTTAGTTGGTGTCACACCCCACCAGCCCTGGTATAAACCTCCTGGCATATCAGTGCCCGCAACCATAATGACCAACAACCAATGATGATGATCATGGCTTTCCCAGTGAAAGTCTGCAGCAGCCTATTCCGCCTTTCAGTAGCCTTGCCAGCCCTTTCAGCTCAGCAATCAGCTTACAGTCTGATAAGATTGTGGTTGCAACTTGTTTTCTCCGATGTACCCTACTAATATTCTCGTTCCAGCACTGCGGCATGACAGACCCCTGCTTCTAATGCCCGCACTCTCCCCTGGTTTGATTACCTCTACCAACCTCCAGCCAATTATCCCACTGAGATACATCCGTGATGGTCCGAAATGAGTGAGACACAGCCACTAGCGACCACCAAATAATGGCTAGCTAACTGCCCTACAAGCATCAACCCATCGGCCCATACCATTGGGCTGAGATACATCAATGCTGAGACCCATCATAGGGTGCCTCCAGCTCAACCCAAGCACCAATAGCACCCTGAATTCTGCAGCAATGACATTTAGGTTGAGTATCAGCTGTCACCCCTGCACTCCCTTCGTTCATGCATCTGCATACAAGCAGAGCCAGAACCCTTGATATGAATCATGCCTGCGCCTATACTTGCATTCAACCATGCAACCTGTGCGGGGTTGCGGTTGATTGATCTATTGACCTTAGTGCTGCATGCGTTTTGCAAGACCCTATCCAAGGACATGAACTGGAAGTGTGGTCCGACCGTAAGCCACTCACATCAAAGGGGTGGGGCTATTGATCCCCATTACCCCGTACATAAATGGCATGTGCACCCCAATACCCCACCATACGTCACGTTGACGTGTGGGTGCCTGGATGCCAACACGTCTCTTCCTCAGCCCCAAACTCTTCCATTTGTTCCCATCACAGCATGCATCATGAGTATTGCAAGCACAAGTAAAGCCGGAGACATGCATGCCATTACCAATCAACCCAATAGCAGTAGCAGATGCTCTTTCATGGTCTGGCGTGAGCACCCAAGTAGCCCATGAAGACGTTGATCAGAGACAGCACATGTAACCGAAGGTCCCAGCCAATGTCAAGGCTCGAAGCATCATGCAAATCTGCATTATAAACAGCCAGCAGCAATCGGTCAATGCAATGAGAGTTCAAACCCAAGCCACACACAGCAAATCTAATCTTAGCAAAACAACTTTAGAACCTTCCTGGCTTGAGAGAGAGATCTACACGAGGAGACCGTGTATTGTTCTCCAGCGTGGGATTGTGGGAAGGGTTCCTTGGTGTAAAGATTACACGGATCCCTTACCATATTTTCCTGGCTTGACTTGTAAAGCAGAGACGTGGTCAGCTTTAGTTGACATCACATAGCTTCACTAATCATCATGGGTAAGGTGCTCTCCTGCCCTTGCACAGAACCCAATGATAATCAATCCATGTGTATCAAACTAATCAACCCATGTGTATCATACTAAGTTGAACAGGCTGCTATAAAGGCTACAGAAGGAGTACATACACTAATTAGTACCCATGGAGGACTGCTTCAATACAGGTCCGCCTAGCATTCAGCCATCTCAAGGCAACAAAAAGCGGTCAATCGCAATAACCTGTGCCCCAGGTGCGGTGAATGCCCTGCTCTTTACTATGGGTGAGGGCCTCGTACCAGGCCTGTCAGAGCTGGCTAACACCACAATCTTGGAGGCACCGGTGACCATGAATGTGACTTTCTTGCCTGACAGGGCTGTGTCCTTGGTCATTCTGCTCGAGCCACCCCAGGCACCTGTGAATATATCCTCCAAAGCATTACTGGTGGTGTCGCCACCGGCCACTTCCTTGCCAGTAGCACCAGGCAAGAGATGGTACCTCAGAAGATCAAGCAGCGGCTGGCCACCGTGCTTGAAGACGACCTTCAGCTTCGGGTTAAGCATGGCGTTTCTGATAGCTCGATCTGTTGGGGCCAGCAGCAGTGGGTAGCGCGTCTTTGCATCCCAAACCACCTGGCCTGACAGCCCCAAGTAGAGCTGGGTCGGGTAACGGCGCAGGAGACTGGCGAATATGGAGCAGCCGAAGTAATCGAGTCCTTTTTGGAATCTCCATCTGGAGTCGGGCTGCTCGAGCCCGGGGGTATGAACCACAAGGGTCAGGTTACCACCCAGAGTGGTGCTTGTGCGGAGAATGTCAGCCTTGACATTAGGGATCGCTGTTATGTAGACCTGTGCCTTTGACCCAACCTTGATATAAGTCACGTATGCTCCATCTTTAAAGGTTGTGAACTTTGTACCAGACTTGTTGCTGGCCATGGGCACAGGCGTGGGGATCCCAGCAGAGCCCAAGAAGAGCTGAATCAGTATGTCCTCCACAAGCGGATTGTCCTTGCGTACCGATGCGGACACCTGGTTCTCATCTGCTCGATATGCTGAGTCGGTAGGGACAAGGAAGGTCAGTGGCGAGGAAGGCCACGGGTCGGAGCCATCAACGAATCCAGCAAGAAGTGGCTGTGTGTTAATAATGCTGCAAAACTGACGGACATCTGCGGCTGCACAGAACTGTGCCCGACAGGAGCATACAGTCTGCAGGCCATACGACACCAGCACAGAACTGTGCCCAGGTGGTAATGGCCACAGACGCCACAACAGCGCTTTGAGGCTGCTGGGCCAAATCGCTTGGATCAGCTGTGGCGACCCCTGCGGTGGTGGTAAGAACCGGAGGTCCGCTCAGGAGGCCTGCTTCTGCTGCCCTCATCTTTGTCGTATTGAATGCAGGCGCTACTTTGGACTGCCTAGCTACACTGCCCGAAGAGCTATTGGTAGGGAAGGGTGCAGCTGGGGTTGCGGTAACAGGCAACTCAGTGGAAGAGTCGCTTGGCTGGTATACGAGAGGGCTTGCATACGACTGCATAGCACAGACGGTCAGTAAGCTGGTGTAGACCAGAAGGTAGATACTACGGCGTGAGTGCATCGCTTTGGCAGTGCACATCGTTACTTGATCCCTGGCGGTGAAACGGCAAACTCGATGGAATTGAGATGTTGAAGCCTTTGCGGACACGCCTTAGGGTTGCTTGCAATAGACTTATTTTGAGGGACAGGGAGAGAGCCAGTCCTGCGATACCACCCCGATGATCTCAACGGAGTGAGTAAAGATGATCAAAAGGCAGTTGCGGAGCAGCTGCTCAACGTTGGGCAATCAGCTCGCATTGGTAACCCCCACATCGAGAGTCAGCTTATTGTCAGCAGCAGCCTATTCAGCTTTTTCAGCACGCCTGCCAGCCATTTCAGCTCATCGATCAGCTCACAGGACAAGATCTAGGTAGGTTTGGGGTGGTGGTTGCAACCTGCTTTGCTCGCTGTACCCTGCTTTTCTCGCTTTCAGCACTGCATGACAGACCCTTGTCGCATCACTCTCCCCTGCTTTGATTACCTGTACCCAACCTCCAGCTCGCATTGGAAACTGAGCTCAATAGGCGTTTCAAGGGCTCCGAAGAGTCACGTATTAACAAACATAACATAACAAACATTTAAGGTGTGGCAACCGCCAAGCAAGGGCTGCTAGGTCGAACCGATCAAACACACCATCGGATGGATCCAAAACACAATGGGTTCCATACCACCAAGCAAATGGATACCAGCCAGGTATTCACTCATCTAGAGGACTTCAACCAGTTCATCCTCAGAATTATCACCAGAAATATCAGACTCCGAATCAAACATATCTAAATACGGATCTTCCGGAAGCAAGATGTCTGGCAAGTCCACCACATCAGTACCACCAGACTGGTGGCATTGTCGACCGACACGAACGCAGATGGCAACATACTTGACCAACACTGGAAGAGGGACCCTGCCAGCTGAATACAATGCCCAAAAGTCAGCATACCTGAGAGACGACAGTGCGGACACAGGTGGTACAACAGCTGACAAGAAGACATCTCGTGCCTCAACAATTGTCGGGTGTTCACACAAGAAGAGGCAATGTGCCTCATCATCCACGGCTGTGGAACTACAGCGCAAACAAGTACGTTGAGGACGTAGGAGGGCAGGCAGCTGCCAACGTCCTGTTTGAATGCGCAGATGATGGCAGCCAAGACGAAAACGCAAGAAGCGTACCAACACACCATGAGAAAGTCTACATGAGTAAAAAGAAGGGACCACGTCCAAAGCATGTGTACCCACAACTCTGAAATACAGACCAATACGGGATCCAGTACCATGTTCAACCTGGGACAGATGCTGGATGTGCTGAGTGTACCAAGTGGACAATGCCTCATCAATGGCAGTAGCATCCAAAGGCAGGCAATTCCGCAAGGTGCGTGTAATTCCACCTGCACGAGGCAGGAGAATCCGTAACACCTAAAAGAGAGCCCCCACAAAATTATGGGCCCGAGAGCGAGTCGAGAGAGCATCATCAATGTTCTGTCGTAGCACACCTCGATACACTGAAGCAACATCTAGGTCAACAAGGCAGTTATAAAAGCGAACAGCACGCCGCACATAGCAATGCACAAGAGGTTCAGATCCAAGCTCATGTAATAAAGGCAAATGGGGCACAGATGCAGGGAGCCGCAACCATTGACGGATCAGGCGGCACCGCTGAACCTCCAAAGGATCTGCCAAGCCATAGAATTTAGGGAGGCTCCAATTAGACAACCACAAACCTGGAATAGACAAAAGGCCCCAGAGTTCACTACCATACAAACCAGCAGGCTCCATAACAGTGTGCAACAATTTCAAGAAGGCGGGGAGGGCACACGGGAAATCTAGTGCGGCACGCATTTGGGCTGTAGCAGCATGAAAGGAGGATGAAAAACATTTCACCATGTGAGCCGCCATGGTGCCCGCAGAGGCAGCTGAGTCAAAAATGAGTCCAAGATAACGCGTTCCCTCAGTCAGCGATGCTGAAGCAACAGTTGCGGTGCCCAAACTCAAAGAATAGTCAGCAGGTGCCGGAGCACCCGCCTTCACACCCAAAACGAGCGCAATACACTTTGGCACCGACAACTTAAGATTACGATCAGCCAACACAACAGCAGTATGGTTCAGCAAAGCTTGCAGGTCGGGAAGGCACTCCCTCACCAGAGCAGCGTCATCAGCATAATGATAATCAGGATGGCAGCCTGGAAGCCCAGGAAAGCGCGGTCCCTTGTCAAGAGCACTCAATGCTGCACTAAGTGGCTGAACATACAAATTGTATAACATAGGGCTGAGGGGACAACCTTGCTTGACACCGACACCAACATGGAACGGGGATGCCACTCTCCCATTTGTAACCACCTGATAGCGCAAACCCTGGTACATGCCAGCAATACCTCGGACAAGGTGTAATGCAGCCAACCTGGACAATTATAGAGCCATTGCTGTTGGATCGGTTCTAGGCAAGTTGTATGCTGTCATCTTGGACACGCGGTTGTCTGTTTGTGCAGAAAAGAATGGTTGGAGAGCAGAGGGACAAGCAGGTTTTAGGGCCGGGAAGAGTACTGTTGACCATGTGTTTGTGCTTCGGCATCTCATTGAATCTACGCAGAAGAGCAGAAAGGTTCTCTATTGCTGCTTTGTGGATTTCCGGAAGGCATTCGATAGAGTACGCAGAGACTACTTGATACAAAGGTTGGCTGAACTAGGGGTTCATGGTCGTATGTTGCAAGCCATCATACAAATGTACTGGTCTGTTCCGCTGGTACCCAAGCTGCATGGCACAGTGGGCGATGCTATTCCCAGCACATGTGGAGTGAAGCAGGGCGACCCCCTGTCTCCACTCCTTTTTGGTCTTTTCATAGACGAGTTTGAGTCATGGTTATGCCAGAGGCTACCCAATGTGGGAGTGCAAATGGGCCGAAAGTTAGTTCAAATGTTGTTGTATGCTGATGACATGGTCTTGTTGACACACAATCCTATGGAGTTGCAACAGATGCTGGATGTTTTACACCAGTTTTGCTCAGCTAAAGGTATGGAGGTAAATGTCCGCAAAACAGAAATTGTGGTGTTTCGCAAGGCCAATACCCCAGAGGTGCCTGACCAATGGCTATACAACGGGGAGACTGTCCAACGCTCCGTTGAGTTCCGTTACCTGGGCATTATTCTGCATGAGACAAAAGGTATGTCATGCGCTATTGAATCTCTGGCCACGGCGGCTCGTAAAGCAATGTGGGCTCTGTTCCCAAGATTTAAGCTAGCAGGGATCACTGATATTTCTATCAAGTTACGGATGTTCTCTTGCCTGGTTGTGCCAATCATGGAGTATTGTAGTGAGGTATGGGGACCGGATCTGCTGTTCTCTTGTGATACACTGGACAAGCTATGGGACAATGAGCTTCAAAAGATTCAAAGCATATTTTTAAGGCAGCTGGGGAAGTTGAGGAAGTCTGTGCCAACAACTGTGGTGCATAAGGAGATGTGCATGAATCCAGTGGCAAAGGGTTGGTTACGAGCCTCTATTGATCTATGGCGTAGGCTTGGCAAAGTGCCCTCTGATAGCCTATTGGGCATGGCTGTGCGTGAATCTTTGGCATCTTACGCAGGCGAGGGGGTTGGTTCTGCTCCTAAGAGCTGGGCTGGACGGTTTATGCATACAGTACGCTCTCTTTCTCAGGGTAGAGACGCAGATGGGACCATTGCAGAGTTTCTGGCAACAAATGGCCTAGCTGAGCCGGACAATGATAAACTTGCAGCTATTCCATGGCTTAAAGTGTGGGGTACTTGGGATACCATGTTGCAAGAGCCATGGGACAAGGTGGCCGCATATGCAAACCCCAGGCAATCTGTCAGCTCAAATTTGATCAAGCTTTCCACATATCATTCGTGGTTTATGACGGGAGACATCCCTCAGGAGGAGTTAGAGGCTGGCTATCCTCAGGGTATGCCAAGGTATATCAGGCACACATCAGGTATCCCGTTTACTTATGTGAAACAGTTAATGCGGTTTCGTACTGGTGCACACCATCTTGCTATTGAAACTGGGAGGTGGGCTCGTCCCAAACTGCCAAGGCAGCATCGTGTATGTTCAAAATGTTCTTGCACAGTGGTTGAGGACGAGGTACACTTTCTTTTTGAATGCCCAGCATATGATAGAATTCGTGAGAAGTATAATACCGTTTTGTTTGCACAGTTTGGAGGTTGCCAGGAAGCTTCTAGTACAATGAAGCATAATTCAGACAACGTGAGATTGTTCATGGACCAAGAGCCAAGTTTCCAAGTTGCAAAGTTTGTTTATGAATGCATGGAATTTCGGAGGTCGGAGGAATGTGAGGACTATAATCCTTACTTTGATTTGTCATTATTCGGGGATGAATGGCAAGGTCGTATTTTCGATACCTTTTCTTCTGGACCAAGAGGTGATATTGCTGAGACATTCACTTCTGATGGACCAGGTTCCAGTATTTCTGCCCATGGAGCCTAGGTTGGCTCCGTACGGGCGCCCCCTTTGAGGGGCCATGTTGTAATCGTAATCGTAATCGTAATGATACTACCTCACTTAAACAAGTGAGGGATAATTGGTTAATGGGCCCGGACCTGTCTAGCCTTATCTAGGCTACAGGCTGCACTACGTATCCACATCGTGGAATCAGGGCACCGTAGTTCCTAACTGCCCAGGTGTGACTCACACACCTGGCCCTCACTCCAGCCTCGCTGGAGTCCAGTCATTCATGACTGGCACGGCATATCTGCCGCTAGGTGATTCACACCTCAGTCAGGCCCTTGTGATCTACAAGGCGCGTGACTATGCACACTAGTCTAGAGCATGTTGACACCACATGCCATCGCATGAGTGACAGCCAAGCATCAGACTAGGCCCGCAAAGCATATCATGCTTGCAGCGCACGTGCTAAGGTACTCGTGTTCCTTACACTCCTCCCCACCTGAATGATAGCAAGGGGCCAAAAATGCAGAGCCACAGCCATCCTGGCATCTAGGTCATTGCTGGTCAAACTCATGGCATCTCTGGCATCACCCAGCAGACTTGAGAGTAGAACCATTAATACCATTCACAGGTAAGGCAATACCATTGCTCTCAGTTTTTGCACCAAAGCTTTCAATCTGGGGCATCCTATGCTGGCCATTGCACCACAAGGGCTCACAGAATGTGCACATCTGCACAGCTGCACAATCGACTTAGCAAGGAGAAGCTCAGAAGCATTAGGAGCATAGCGCTCGAGGTTTAGCCTCTCCTCCCCACCTGAGTATCAGCCAGGCTATCAAAGGCAAGCTGCATGTGTGCAAAGCAACAGACCCTGCATTGTTGGGAATCACCCTACATCAGGACTTTGCTTTCACAAAAGCCAACTTCCTACGAATGAGAGGGATTGAAAAACACTCATACACTACAAAACCTTTTCTTTTGGACTTTCTGTGGTCATTCCAGACCGAGCTGGCTCATAGTGTCCGGCCGCTCCAGGGCGTCCCCCGGGGCACCTCGTCAACACCTATGACCCGTCAAAGGCTATCTGCCTTCATAGTGTCCGGCCTCATCAGGCTTCACCTGGGGCACCACGCCAACACCTATGGTCATGTGCACCGCTGTCACAAGTCCGGCCTCATCAAGCTCTCTTGGGGCACCTCGCCAACTTCCTGACATGCATGCACACATGCGACTTCATAGCATTCAGCACTTTCATGCAACGGCATCTAACGAATCTTGCATCATCATGCAGCTAGCATGCCTGGAGGGTTGCCTTCAGCTACCTCATGTGTGCATTCAGCAACTCTGTGGCCTGGCTGATAACAACCCAAGCACAGTTTAGGATACTCAGCACTGCAAAATGCAAGTATCTGCCTACTTCTCACCACGGGCTCACCATGGGCATTTGCAAGCTGGAGTAGGGGCTCTCTCGGCCTGATGCTATCAGCATCCTCATCACTGGAGGTCTCGTCATCCTGCATATCCTGCAGTGAATCCTCACAGATATCTGGGTCATCAGACACAAAGGCAGAGATGTATGCTACCAAGCTGTCAAAGCTTGTCCACCATCTGTGGGTACCTGGGTCTACACAGAACTTAGACCTGTAGTGTGGCTTCAGCCCAAACATGAAGCGATGGATCTTATCAGCTTCATCCCACTTAGATATGAATGCATAGCAGCCTTCGAACTCGCAAAGATACTGATGCAAGCTCAGATTGTTCTGTCTGAGGCTCATGAGCTTATCACGGGCTGCCAATTCAGGGTTCCTGTGATCAAAACGCTCATTCAGGTAGTGCATGAATTCCTCAAATGCAGCAGGGGGTGGAATGCCATTCGCTGACATGTTATCTAACTTCTGAATCCACCATGCTAGGGCTGTACCACGCAGGTAGCCTTGCACTATTGATGCCTCTTGCTTTGAGGAGAAATTCATAATCCTCAAATACATCTGCACTTCATTCTTCCATTCATGGAAGCTGCCAGTACTACCATCAAAGCTACTGGGCTTGTTTACCACTCTGGTCAAGTCCAATCTTGGAATGCTGCTTTCAGCAGCATGACCTGTGCGCAACTCGTGCATGTCCTGCAAAGAATTCAGTGCATAGGAACGAGGGAACTTAGAAGCAGCAGCAATTCCTGCATTGTAAGCCCTTAGCTGCTCACGCTGAGCTCTCAGCGTAGCTGCACGCGACTGTCTGTTGCGTTTCTTTGATTCTCGTCCCTTCTTGCCACCCTTCTGTTTCTTTTTGGGTGCTGGAGCACACTGTTGCTGCTCCTGCTGCTCTTCGTCAGCTTCATTGTCCTGTTCATCCTCATCGAGATCTTCATGCTCATCCATTTCATGATCACCGTCATCAGGATTAGCCATGAAAGCAGAGGACTATCGCCGGCGCTATTCAGCAGCGCGACGCGGCCGTTGGTATCCAAGGATATGACGCAATTCAACGAAGTGCTTCTGCTCCGAAACCACTGTAATGATACTACCTCACTTAAACAAGTGAGGGATAATTGGTTAATGGGCCCGGACCTGTCTAGCCTTATCTAGGCTACAGGCTGCACTACGTATCCACATCGTGGAATCAGGGCACCGTAGTTCCTAACTGCCCAGGTGTGACTCACACACCTGGCCCTCACTCCAGCCTCGCTGGAGTCCAGTCATTCATGACTGGCACGGCATATCTGCCGCTAGGTGATTCACACCTCAGTCAGGCCCTTGTGATCTACAAGGCGCGTGACTATGCACACTAGTCTAGAGCATGTTGACACCACATGCCATCGCATGAGTGACAGCCAAGCATCAGACTAGGCCCGCAAAGCATATCATGCTTGCAGCGCACGTGCTAAGGTACTCGTGTTCCTTACACAAGGTGCTCTGGGAACTGTAAATTGATGAGAGTATCCACCATCTTGGCATGGTCAGTAGTATCATACGCGGCTGAGACATCCAAGAACACCACATACATGAGACGATTGAGGCTGAGAGCATGATGAGCCACATGTTGCACAACAAACAGATTATGAAGAGTGCTCCGTTCAGGCAAGAACCCTGCTTGTCGGGGGAACATGTCCCCATGCTCATGGCTATACCGAGTGTGTGCCACATACACCCCAGAACCCAAACAGTTTGCATACAACTTATGAAGAGGCGAAGACACCACTATAGGGCGATAGTTGACCTCATGAGCATGGTCCCCACGCTTGTAAATGGGACTCAACAAGGAAAGACTCATCTCCGAGGGCTCTTGTCCAGCCAAGTGCACAGCTTTCAGGATAGACTGAACCAAAGGCCGAATCTGGTAGGCAGCCAGAGCAATGACTGGAATGCCAGATTTACCAGGAGAAGCCCGACATTTGAGGCGCTTGAAGGCACTTCTGATTTCCTCATCGCCAAATAAATCATCGAGGTCGTCTGCTGTTGGCGAAGCCAAAGGCGGCAGAGGGGGCGTCACTGGCGGCCCACTGAAGACGCTGGCAAAGTGCTGGGCAAAGTCGTCTGCTGTTGGAACTACTGGGCTGGACTGGGCAATACCACGGCGGAGGGCCTTCCAGAAGTACGATGGCTGAGATTGACACAACTGCTCGAACTGGGAGTACTGCTGCGCTGCATATTGACGCTTCTTGCGTTGGTACAGGCTGCGAAGCTGCTGGGTCTGCTGAGATGTGGCTGCCGTGCTACCAAGGGCTCTCGCAGCTGCCTTGCAGTCATCATCAAACCAGGGCTGGTGAACCTTTTTGCGCCGATGGGAGGCAGACACCACCACAATCTTCATCCCCACCACCTTTGCAGCATGAAAGAGAGCTTGCCCCAGCAACTGGACGGAAAGACCCAACGTGTCCGAGGAAAGGGTAGCTGCTTGAGCCTTGGCAAGAAGGTCTAGCACCACACCGTCTGACTCAAGTGCAGAAAAGAATTCCCTACGCTTAGCATCATCCCATACCAACCGTTACAATTGCTCTGTGGGTGCTGGCACAGAAGGAGACTGAGAACTTGCCGAAAAAGACAGGGCAAGCCCTATGGACAAAGGCTTGTGGTCACTGCCATGTATATCACTATGGATAACAGGATCCACAACTCGAGACATCATACCCGTTGACACTAAGCAATGGTCAGGACGGGTCTGTGCTCCACGGACCATCTGATCCCGCGTGTACTGAAACGGGAGAAATGTATGCCACTTAGTCGTCCTGTCGTGCGGCAACTATCAGTACGGGGACATGACGGAGTATACTTATCCAAAGGTGCTCAACATCCTGCATGGCCCGATAGCTATACATCTATCTCATATACAACATCCTGTCTAATTTGAGGTCCACCCATAGTCTATTGCAGCGTACAGATGCCTATGGATTCTAGCCACAGGAGGCCATGCTTGCTGCCAAACATGGCGATCTCCCGACTAGGCCACTCACTCCTGCTAGTATAGTGCTTCTTGTCCCACGGCAGAATCTCCTCCTCCAGATGTAGCTGCTGCTGCTGCCATCCTTCTAAAAGTGCTGCCGCTGATGGGAACCGCATGTCAATCTGCTGCTGCTGCTGCTCTGAAGCGCTCCTGCCTGAGGTCCAATCACCAGCACAAAGGTGCCTCAGGACGGAGCCACAGGTGGGCAACCTGTCGGCTGCTAATGCAGCTCTTGCTCTCCTAAACGACGCCAATTTACTTTCCCCCGCTGCTCCCAAAATCGCCACTGCTCTTGCTGCTGTCACTGCTGCTGCTCCTCCTGCTAGTGCTCCCGGGGCGCTGCTACTGCTGCTGGCTCTGGACCCTGTACCCGCAGCAGCATCCGGCTGGGTGGCTGTCATCACAAGGGTGCTCCTAGGACGGTGCTGCAGGTGGGCAACTTCTCTGCTGCTGCTAGTATGATGTTAACATCCACTGAGGGGTAGCGTTGCAAGAGCTTCACGTTCTGGGCAAAGTCGCCTGCATAACAGCAGCATGAGGTCTTAAGAATCTTACATTACATCAACAAACAAAACTGCTGTACCAAACTGTAAATTTTCCCTCTGCCCTGCCTGTAGAAACATGGGCATGAACAGTAAATGCCCGCTTTGCAAATTTGAGGATTACGTCCCATATTTCCAGGAGCAGCTGACAGTGACCTAAGCCTCCTCTTTGTATGTTCCTGCCTCATTTTGGCGACTGCCATCATGCACTGTAAAACCCAACAAAAAGTTTTGTGATTGCATATGAGAGAATTATCCTGGGGAAGGACCCCTCTCAGCCTCTGTGACCATACCTCAGTCTAGAGTAACCCCCCTCCCCCACCACCGTCACAAATGAAAGTAGGGCACATCCGCAGCGGAAAGCAGCCATTGGGTAGCTCTCATATGCCACATTTGCATGGTTTTTCGGATAGACAAGGGGAACAGCGCAGGTGGTGCATGCACTATGCGTGCCAGTATGCCTCTTCCTTGACATCACGCATGGCTGACACCCAGTGTCCATTCACTCACTCACTCCCCCCGAAGAGGTTCCCACATTCTAACAGCTGATAACAGTCCATCACTGTAAGTCGCATGCCCTATTCACAACCAGCTGCAATGTAGAACACACGCATAATTTTATGCATTTTGTTTCATTCCCCTTGGTTAGGGTTTCAAGCAACTCCTCAAACCCTAGCAAGCAACAAGGCACTCATGTTATGTTGTGACCAGCATGCACCCTGGGAGTTGCTTCTTCAACCCATAGACACTTCCACGGACATGTCCCAAGCCAGAGCTGCATTTCAAGAAGGATCAATAGTGACAGGATGCAGACTGCAGCATTGACCCTTATCTCCCAAAAGGGCACTGGTATAGATGGGCAGATAATCCACTTCAGTATCCACCACTGTTTCACCGGTCAATGTACCATGAACATTGCCCTCACATGCATTATAAGGTGTCAGACAGGTAGACATTGAAATACCCTAAGAAGCTCAGAGGCACCATAGGATTCATTGTCTTGCCGCTCAAAGATGCATCGCGACCCCAGATGTAGGAGTATAGCTATGGATCAACATGTCCTGCATTCTCAGCTACTATCCAAACACAATTGTGCTTTGCGAGCTACTACTGTACCATGTCCCCGTACCCACCTTCCAGTAGCTGCCCCCGCACGTTCATTATGAGTGCCAAGCATACCCTGAGCAGGCAGTCCAGCCTCCCCCTGGGGTCTGACAGCAGCGTGTCCCAAATGCGCACGGCATCAGGAAAAGGGAACTCTTGGGTCAATAGGAGGGTGATCCAGCGGAAAGCAAAGAACTGGGGGTCTACCTGCAAGGGCGCCAGGAACATGGAATTCAGCTGTATCAGATATCTGCCCGTGGTGGTCATGATAAACGGTAGGTGGGCAAGCCAGCGAGAGGCAAAACACTTGGGGGTAACCCGCAAGGGGGTGGGGACGAGGCAGGGACATAGGGTTCATCGAATATAAAGTGTGTCCATAAGCCGGCGGCGGCACCGCATTTCTGTGATAGGGTGCCTAGTAGAGGGCTAGATCGCGGTAGAAACAAAGGTCCCAGGATGGATGTGGTAGCTTGTCCATCCTGATGGTCAATTGGGGCCGAGGACAGCAGCAGTGCGAACCCTTTATACCTTTGTAAGCATGCTTGGTACACCCATATCAATATATCATGGATATTAAATGAAGACACGGAGACTAAAATGCATACTAATGTGAGATGCTGCCGATGCATGACCATAGTCATAGGTCCCTGGTCATGCACACCTTCTGCTTGCAGGAGGGTGATCCAGTACAAGTCAAAGACTAAACTCAGCCTGAAAAGAGGGGGCAACAATAGCAATGGGTAGTCTAAACGGCCAAGATGAAATTGCATCTAATATCTTAGATGCAGGTGCGATAAGCAGAAGAGTCAAGAGTGACCAAGTGACATGCAAGGGACTGCAGGTTGATCTAAAAGGCAGAGGCAGGAACATGGAATTTTTTCTCAGTCTTTCCAGATACAGCTTCGGGACTCAACCCAGGCCCAGAGCCACCCCCCCCTCCCCCAGCCTATGTCCCAGGACACGGAGCAAAAGAGGAAACCGTGAACTCCGCGGCTACAAGGTATTGTAGGTATGTGGAAGGTGGGGTCTAAACTTGACCTCCTGCTGCTACCTAAACTGTTTCTTCTCCTTCAGCTGTCCCTGGCACCTCCCCTTCGCCTTCTCCCCAAAACATAGCTCATGCCTACCAAATGCCTTCCCCCCCATCTATATTCTACACAAGCACCATCTCTCGCCAATCCCCTGTCCCTCCCTTGCCCTTGCTTTGGCGTTCCCTTGCCCCTCCATTGGCCCTCCCTGCCCCGCCCCTCCTTCTGCACCCCCCACCCCTCCATACGATAACTCCCGAACCTCCACCCATCCTCACCTTATTTTCAGCCAGATGTGCAGCTAGCTCCGGGTCATGTGCCTCTAACAGCGCCACCAGTTTCTGTATAGTAGCCTTGATCCCGCTGCTGCTATTGTCCAGCTGTTGGCAAAAATGATCCCGAAACTCCGAGATAAGGTCCACGAAGCAATAGAAGGCATCAGCCTCAGCATACCTGGCGCTGCTCTGGTCAGGGTCGTTTTTGAACATATAGTACAGCGGGGCAAACAGCTCATTCATGCCCTGCACATAAAGAACAAGGTAGGAAAGCAACAGGTTGAAATTGAATATTGTACATTTCATGGGAAATCTAGGTTCTCACGGTTTGCGGTAACATACCCCATGTACCCATTCATCGAGATTTAAGCAGTTGGGTTGGGTATCTTATTGAGTTTGGTCCACTGAAAAAGCTGCAGCATTGGACTCCTGATGAACTTGCATGCAAAGAACGTGATGTAATACACCGGGTGCAAGCATGAATACAAGTAGAATGCACCATCTTTCAGGCAGGTGATTTCTATAATGCTTGGCCAAAGAATCCTGTTTACCACTGCATGACAGGACCCCGCCTTCCTTTCCGGCATCCTCCCCTGCATTGAGTACACGTTTTCAAGCTTTGGACCACAGATTACCAAAGAGCAGCGTAGACACACTGGGGCTACTTTATCTGGTGCTATGCCATGCAAAGGTACAATGAGGCATGGCTGGCATCAGTGGGATCGTGATCTTCATTCGAGGAGGCGGAAGGGTGCGCAGGGAAGGGGGTGTGGAAAGGGGGGGAGAGATGGGGGAGGAAGAGGTGCTGGGGAAGAAGGGGGGCAGGGAGCATACGGCAGGGGGTTCAAGGCGGGTGGAGACCAATGCGGAAGGAGAACGGACCCTTTCAGGACAGGGCTCAAATCCACCACCAACAGCTGTACAAAAGTACACTATGTTTGGCACCTGCGTCAATAGTGAAGGGGAAACTTGGACAGAGGAGGACGGAGGAGACAAAAGCTGCTAGATCGGACCAGAAGACGGAGAGGAAGGAAGGGTGGGAAGAGATGTTTAGGAGAAGGAAAAGGAAGAATGGGGTGTGGGATAGCAGGGAAGGCGGGGAGGTGAAGGTCATTCAATGCAGGGATATGTAGCAGCAGTAGCTGCTGTGAAAGATATGTAGCAGCAGCAGCCCCCGGTTGCGGCATATGTACGTTCATTAGCAACTTGACATCTGCCTCTGTACTGTTTAACTTATACCCCTGGTTCCCCACGCTGTTGACAGGACTTCCCCACCTGTATGTATCTGAGCCCTGGGTTGAGTTTAGCATACATGAATAGACCCCGCTTCATGTCCCTCCTGTGCTCCTCGGCCTCTGCTGACTCCCCACTGAAGAAGTGCATGTCAGGGTGGGTGCGCATCACATCTCGATCAATCTGCTCCATAATCTCATTGTCCTGCGCAACATCGGCAATGCAAACACCAGCTTTTGAGTGTGTACTTATTCAGCAGTGAATAATTAGCAAGTGTTCAGGGCAGGAAGGAGGGGGATGGAGTGGGAGGCATGGGGCCTGCCTCCATAGTGACCCCACAGTTTTGGCTGAGAACCGCCCCTGTAGAAGACTTGAGGGAAGAAGTGATGCATTTCTGGGTGGGTGCGCGCCACATCACGATCACTCTGCTCGATGATCTCATTGTCCTGTGCAGTATACCAGTGTATAAACCAACTTTGGATAGGAGTAACAGCAAGTGCACAGTTCTGAGTCCATCTCCCCCCACTATCAAGCCAGAGTCTCAGTCCTGCCTACCACCCTGGTCAAGTCAATGCATAGCCAAGACTATGGGGCAAAGTGTGATCTATACGTGATGTTATCCAATTGCCCAAAACTCCATGCATAAGGCCATAAAATTGACCATAAGCAAATATGGGTCAGGATCTTGGCCAACGGCTACTAGTGCAAAATGACCTTCGCCATACGTCAACATTACACTGCTGTCCTATACTGTGTCCCATAGTTCAGTATCATACACCCGTCTGCAGCTCTAGCTGTCCATGCCCTGCCATCCACTTTTCTTATTGGCAGAGGGATGTGTACATCCTATACCCTCCATATACAACATGCCCACACTTGTGCACAGTACCCATCGCTCAAGCATCTCACCTTAAAGAATGTATGCCACTTGCTGGTGGCTCCCAGAGACAAGGGGTGATCCTCTGGCTCTTCCCCTTGGAGAGGGACACTCACTACAGCCCCCTGCAGGCAGGTGGTGGGAAAGCCAAACAGGGCTTAGCACGGGATTGGCCGCCCGGCTCGCTATGCTACTTTAGCATTGGAGCTGTAATGGTGTGCAGCGATCTATCTGTTAACTTTAACAGTAGCTTATGTGTCTGTCCTGAACATGTCATCCGCACCCCCTTGCATAGCCTGTGACAAAGGTGACCGAACTAACAAGCCAATCAACGCACAACTCAGCAGGCAAATGAACCACTCAGTGTTGCAAGCTATTTGCTCATGCATAGCTTCTGCAAAGGCTGAGAAGAAGCTGCCTCCCATATTGCACCCCGCATGATCAGGCCACATAAGTGTCACGATCCAGTCACAAACCAGTCATGGTCGGTTGAGAGCTGGCAACATAAAAGGATATGCCCTGCATCAAGAATTAATTCTCTGCTGCTGCTGGCAATGCCATGACTCCCATAGCTGCAACAGCCACATGTGGGCTGCCACCATCCTATTAATGCCCCTTAGACCCCGCCTCCCCAGGCAAATTTTGGCAACAACGGCAATCTTACAGTATCACTATAGTAGCACATGCACAAAGAGCTGCATCAGGAGCAAGGAGAGCTGCATCAGGTGCAATCTTCATAGCCCTTCTTTTTGAAGGTCTCCTTGAGCACTTTGTTGCCATCTGCTATCAGTTCCATGCATACTGTTACAGCCTGCATCTGCCTCACCATCACCACCAGTAGTACGCCAGCATCTGATCTAGCAATGAATGAGCACACCGTGCGCACAAGCGCAGTGTCTACCATCCCAACCTCCAAACCCTCTCAACACCCTTTGGTTAAAGCTGCTGCTGCTGCTCGATGCCACTGCAAGTTACCTCTGAACACGCCTAACTGTCCTTACCTTGCTATTAGGTCTTCTCAAAGGGTCCAAGCCATCATATTCCTCTTCCTCCTCTTGCTCCTCCTGCTGCTGCTGGTCCTCGTTTGACTCTCCCTCAGCCCCAGCCCCTGCTGCTGCTGTGACTGCCCCAGGCTTGGCATGGCTACTGCTACTGCTGCTACTGTAAGAGGTAGTGCTGGTACCCGCACCTTTGTAGCCAGGCCCCTGCCCTACAGCCGGTTCTTTCTGCTGCTGCTGCTGCTGCTGTTTCTGAGGAGTTGAGCTCCTGCTGCCACTGCCGTCCTTCTTAGGATCTATGATCAAGTCCTGCATTCCAAGCAAAGGAAAGATCCCAAGAATAACAAAAATGTTGCCTCAGGTCTTTCAGCAGCGAGCTTCTAAAAGCAGGTCCTGAGTTCCTTGCCAGGTCGCCTTTCTGCTCCAGCTGCTTAGGGGAATGCCATATCTACACATACTACATATGTTACACATACTATGTTCCCTTCTGCTGCCTTCAGACACTTACTGCACCATGAGAGCATGCAAAAGTCTAGATGAATTGTTGGAATTGTGCCTACCATGCCATGACAATTCTCTTTCGCGGCATGACTGGCTTACACCATCCTATATGTTTCTAGGCTGTGCTTCGAGGCAGCTTGCTGCTTTGCACACATGAGAACTTTCCTTAAATGTCTGAAGCTTCAGGTCTATCACAAAGTAATTCGGTCCGGGGTATCTGCTATTACGCTAACGCTGATTCTTCCAGCGCCCAACCTGCCAAAGCATGGGGCAGCCTGCCAGAAGATATCAGATCGACTTCATCTATAACTGGGTTCTAGTGATAATCGCTCATCGCTCAATTGGCATAGCTGGTTTTGTGTTTTGTTTAATGCTTGATTGATTGCTCACCTGGCAGAACAAGAGGTACTGTGTTCGCCTCCTGGCCATAACCTCATCCCACTCTGAGGGATCAGGAGGGAGGTAGCCCAACAGAAGCTGCAAAAGGGACACAATAAGCAGTCGAGTCTGAAAACAGCAAACATTGGCAATGAGGGTAAGAGAGCAGTGAAGCTGAAGCTGTTTGAGGATTAGGGATCATTAAGAGAGCGAGCTTGAAGTTCTGTGTGGGACAGCAGGGCAGCTGGGATTAGCAACACCTGGGCGTGCTTGGTATTGGGCTGGATACCTTGTGCTGCATGGAGAAGCAGATGCTGTCTGCTTGGAGGCTTGGCGCACATGCAGCAACACAGCTACAGCACAGGCATGGCCCACATGCCATAACTGTGGCCAAGGTGTACTATATGTTGCGAAGAACGCAAGGACATTGTCAGTGGCATCACCGTCGTGCTTGTCTGAGTGGTAGTATTTGCAGGGTTTAGGGTGTATATGCAGCTCTAAAAGCAGCTGCTGTTTGTACCATTCAATGCTCAGGTTGAGGTACAAGGGAAAGGGCAATTGTGTAACTGCTGGACTACATGCTCCGCTTCAAGAAGCTAACTGTGGTTGTCCCATGGATTTCGCCTCCCTTCCATTATGGTGGGACACAGCCTGCAACGGTCCTATGTTTCTGTTCAGCTCAACCAACTTGGTTACCAGCTCACAAGAGACCCACCTTCCAGGTTATGGCCCTCAATCCATCTTTATCTGGCACTCCATGGAAAGCCAAGCTCCGCAAGGCATCCATGTCAATGCGGGAGGCAAGCAACTCTTGCTTGAAGCGCGAGACCCTTGCTTCAACAGGAATTGACGCCCTAGCCTGGGGCGAGGCTGAAGTCGGGAGGAGCTGCTGGATCGCGAGCTGCTCGCTTGCTTGACGCACTGTCAGCTTCGCCACATTGTTGATGAGCTCGCGAGCGGCTTTGGCGTACTCTTGCATTGCCTTGACCAGGACGGACAGGGCTGGGCCCTATCTTCAAAACGCTGCTTCCCAGTACTTTCCCTAGATATACTCCATGCGACGCTAGCGATATGCTACGTGGGCAGACACACAACTCGTCATTGGTGCTACACCGTACGCCTCATCAACCTTGCACCAGACGGGTCTGAAGGGACCGCTGCGAGCCAATGATCTCCGAGTGCTTAACGCCTGAAAAATGAGAGAACTTGAAGAAGTAACAGAGCAGCATGGGCACGGTAGGACTGCATTGTGTAGAACAGGCCATAAAACAGCGAAGACAAGCCTACAGTAGCCGCGAACCTTTCAAAGTGCTTTCGTAGTGCTCCAGGTGACTGTCGTACCACCGACTCGTGACTTGCCATGGACAAACCGGAACGACCGTTGCTGTCATGCGTGGGGAACAAGCGGAGAGCTTAGAGGCTCTGAGATCGACTTCCGTCACCTGCTCGAAAACAGAAGTATACACGATGGTGTACATGAAGGGACAAGCACAGGCCAACAATGGTGCCCAGTCATTGACAGAGCAAAGGCAAAGATGCACAAGCATCTTTCTCACAGAAACTTCCACATTTCCATGTGGCGCATCAACTATTGTACTGCCGTGCTGCCAAAGCAAAGGACCCTGTCAAGCACACTGGAACTCCTGCCTACGAATGCTTTTTCCCATGCTCTCAGCATCCACTGGCCCATATCCCCAAAAGCATTTCTGACCACACCTTATGGCGCCCCCTACTGCAGTATCTAGGTTCAAACCCATCCGCTGCCAACACAATCTCCCAAACAGAAACGCACCATGGACAGTCCTGACGCCCCTGAGGCCCCCACTGCTGCAGACTGACAAGCAACTTGCTTGTTTCCACCAACTTCTAGCTGCTGACTAACACTCTCAGTGACGAACGCAGTCCAAAGGTTCATCTCAAAACAAGTCCTCCAAATCCTCGTCCATGCCCTCATCTCCAGGCTGCTGCTGCTGCTGACCCTCATCCCCTACTCCCGCCTCCGTTGCGCCCACATCCTCTTCATCCGAGTCAGCAAGTGCAGCATTCGCCCTCTGCCGCTTGCGTGCTGCCCCCCCACCTGCAGTCCCGTCATCCACCTGGTCATCCTCCATTCCTCCCGCTGCCTCGTCCTCAAGGCCCTCCCCATTCTCATCCCCAACTGCCACTACTTTCCGCTTCAGCCTGCCCTGCCCACCACCACTCCCCGCACCCCCTCCATCCTCAGCAACTCCACCACCACCAGCGCCACCATCTTCATCCCCAGCTGCTCCATAGTCGATGCCAGCTTCATCCTCATCGTCCGACTCCAAACCAGTGTTCTTGAGCAAGTCCTGCAGCAAAGCGAAATTGAAGGGTGAATATGTTGAGTGTCCATGACAGGATTACTCTGTTGGAGCTTGGAAACGTCACCGCAGCACAGTTGCAATGCTGCTGGTGACTTCATTCATAGAATTGCAACTTGAAATCGAGTCCTAATTGAGTCACCTCCATCCAAAGCAAGGAGCAAACCATTGTCTATCAAAGACGCAACAAGGTGAGCAGGAGCTCTACATATGTCCTTTTATCATGCAGCCGTCCAGCACCTTGTCCTACATCAAGTTAAAATCATCCATGACACACTGATGCCCAATGAGACCCATGCCTCCACAAGCAGCCAATCCGATGCTTGCTACTTACCCTAGAGGCATCTCAGCTGTTCAAAACACAAAGCACGACACATTGCCTCCCTGCTGCTATCAGCTTCCGACTCCCATATCTGGTTACCCCCCTGACAGTGAAATTTCCTGCACTTGCTTGCTGCTTGCTTGTGCTTACCGTTGCCTCCAAGCCAGCCTGTCATTGCATATACCCCATTACACAGGTCATAGTCTTCACAATGGCTACCCAACATCCCGCCTCCAATCCCTACCCCTTACCACCCCAGCTCTTCCCCTGCTCACCTTCTCCTCCTGGTTCTTTGGCTCACGCTCAATGTCTCCATCATTGATCCACTGATCCTCCTCTTCAACTGCCTTCTTGCTCCCTTTCTTCTTCTTCTTGGCACCGGCCTCAGCCCCTGCCTCTGCTTGCATCCGATGCTCATTTTGCCATTCCCGTAACTTCATCTGGTCCTGCTCTAAACGCCTGCCACCAATCAAACGCAGTACGCACAAGGAGACCTTTTGGGACACCTTACGGGAGCCTTTCACTCCAAAATAAAACTGCAGTACTCCTTCAAAGCTGTATGGAACAATCACCAGCCAAGGTGCTGCCGCATGCCCCTGCTCTTAACAGGCTTTTGCTGAAGGCCTGGGACTGCCCAACCTGCATCCATCCTGCAGAGTGGCACCTCATGTTCGTCCTTGTACCATCCTACTAATGGTTCATTGTAAACTATTGGCAGCAAGCATGCTCGCACTACCAGTTGCTTGAGCCAAGCAAAGCCAACTCTCCCCAACCTAATACCGCTTTGGTCCATGAGCAACGTGTCCTGTTCCACATATGGCATGCATGCCACGCTTATCTCGCAGTAATCATCACTTCCCGCCTCCACCAATACTCACCTCCGTGCAGCCTCCTCCCTGCGTGCCTTCTCGGCCATCTCCCGCGCCCTCACGGACAGCTGCTCCTGTGCTCGCCGCGCCTCCTCCATCTGCAGCTTCGCCTGCTGATTTGCGTACTTATGTTGCATCACCATAAACTCTTGCTTAGCCACCTCTATGTAGCGGAGCGCCTGCATGATAGGAAAACAAACTTAGCAAAAAGGGTGTGGCACACTGCAGCACAAAAGCTGACACTTCACTTTCACCACCAAGTCATACCTCTGGGGAAATTCATATAATCAAGCAACGTGACCTCAGAAGGCTGCTCCATGCCCACAAGCTGAGGAAAGCATGTGCACAAGCACTGAGCAGTATCGAATGAAATGCTGTTTAGGGTTGTGTGAGGAGCCCCTGGCAACTCAAAAGCATTACCAAATCCATTACCTGCGCTGCTCATGCAATTTAGCAAGTCTCTTACGTGCAAAAACAGCACCTAGCTATTCTGCCATGCCATTTCGAATTCATCAAGTGTAAGAAGAAGAAGAAGAAAAAGAAAAAACAGCAACTCAATTCAAGCACACCGAGCCAACCATGCAGACAGCGCATCCCCACCTCGACCTGCCGATACTGTCCATGTCGCCTCCCCGAATTCATCATAGTAACAGATACAACAAGGACTCTCAGCCAGGAGCACACGTATGAGAAATACCAACAGAGCCCCCACCCCCCCCCCCACCCCAGCTCCCCGAGCCATCTATTTGCACGGCAGAGCTTTACGTTCAGGCATCTATGAGAGCCCTCTTTATCCCCAAGCCCCACTTACATTCCCCCCACTCCCCGACAGCAGCCCCCAGCCCCACTTACATCCTTCAGCGTCTTCTGGCAGTGCTCCACATGCTTCTGGAGCTTCCGCACATCAATGCGCGTGACCTCCTGACCGAGGCTTATCAAGTGCTCAAACAAGCTCTTAGCCTGCTCCAGCGCCTCTGCTGCTGCCTCAAACATGTCCTGCTTCTTCACGTCCACGGCGTTGCGCTTCTCCCTTAGCACAGCAGTGGCCCACTCTTGCAGGGCAAAGGCAATGTTGAACCGCACCTGAATGAGCCAAGCAGTGTGTCAGCTCATAGCTGCGAAGACATCATGTACATCACACTCTGTGCTGCAAGCAAGCGCCTGACATGTTTGTTACCAGAACCATTCCTGGGCTAGAATCGAAACATTGGGGCACCACATGGCATTATGGCATTATGGCAAGCACACACGTCCTTAACTGGTTCGATCCAGTCGAGTTGCTCATCGTATCTAGCCACTACCACTTGCCAAGCCTGCATGAGGCCATGATCAATAAACCACCGGTACTTGATGGGGCTGTTTGCTCCACTGATGCACCATATAGCACCACCCTTGTGAACATGGGGGTTCAAGCACCACACATTTTATATTCCCACCCTGCTTGGCCTGTTGTTGACGGTGCACGGCCAACAATAGCACCACACATACGGGGCTAAGTGGGACATAGCACCACACATGTGAATCTGCCAATCATGGGCTGCCATACTTGCCTTGAAGTCCCTTGGCTGGAGGTGCAATGCCTTCAGAAGTGTGACCTTGCAAGCCTTGAGGTCCTTCATGTCGTAGTAGCAGCGGGCTAGGTATAACAGTACCTGCATACAGAACAGGAGCACCACTGGGACTTAGCAATGAAAGTTACCCAGCAGCCCCCTTAAAATGGGAGCTTTTGCCCTAATTGTGCTAGAAGTATATATGCTCTCTTGCACATGCAGTCACAAGAAGCAATTCACAAGGGTTGTTATGTTATGCGTGTACACGAGCACACCTTTTTGTAAAGTTGACCAGTCGCGGCAAGATGGGCCAAAGAACAGATCAGCCCAAAACCAGAACACATCATATCAATGATGAACCACTAACGCACCCAAGAAATGCCCCTTTTCCTGCTGCAACTGAAAGATCCAGAACATTATTAAGGAGTCTTTTGCATGTCATCTTCCATCAACTTTCACGGCAAGCAGCACACCCCATCTCCTCCACAACACTTAGTTCACTCCCAGACCCCAAACCCCCTGCCTCGTCCTGGCCTCACCAAGGGGTTCTTGTTGTGGTGCAGCTGTGAGGCCCGCTGGTACATCCGAATGGCACTTGGCCAGTCTGACCTTGCCATGTACAAGCTACCCATGTTGATTAGGACATCAGGTAGCGTGATGAAACCACCAGCGCGGGTGGTGGCCTCCTGAACCATCATGAACACATCACGTGCTGCATCCAGCTGCCCAAGCTCTGCAAGGCACACTCCCACGCCATTGGCTGCATGGATGTTCTGAGGGGACTCCTTCAGCACCTCACGGTAGGTGTGCAGAGCCTGGCAGCAGAGCAGCAGCAGAAAAAAAAAAGCGTTGACATGTGCCAAGGTGTGTGGGTGGTCTTAGGGGGGTCACTCGAAAATCTTATCACAGCATTACTTTAGACCTCCCCTTTCCCCCCTCTGGCATGTGCTCATGAAATCTTTAGGAGCAAGAGATGCACAGCACCACCGAGGTGTGGTTCTAAGCCGATGGGGTGTAGGGATGTGAAAAAGGAGCCATGCACGAGTGCAACCAGAGAGTGGTTCCTAACAGGAGGTAATAGACGCCGTGGCAACCTGCAGGCCGAGCCTGCTCAGGGTATGGAACATGTTTGCACGAATGCTTAAGACCTGCTTTGTGCGGGTCAATTTAGCGGACGCACGATCCATGGTCTTAGCCGCATCAACTGAAAGTTTCGGGGGAAAACATCATGGCCGACTGCCATAGTTTTTGAACCTTCCTCTTCAACATGCTGTAGCAGCAACACACCTCAGCAGCATTCATCAAATAAAGGGGCCACATGCACATTAAGCCCGCATGTAGACACCTGTACCACATGGCCATACCGCAATACATCTTGCTGATATTCACATCTTGCAACAGCTTGCCATTGCTATCCAGAAGGCAGTTTCTAATTGCACAGGCACATACCTTATTGATGACGGCCTCCTGTTGCTTCTCCGTCCCTTTGCCATGTGGTATAGACTTAGTCTGTAGGGATGCACCTAGCAGGCGAACATAAGGGTCGTTCTTGGACTCCGGTACTGAAGCATGCAGCTTCTGCAGAGCCTCCTTTGCAGCATGGACGTCACTGCAAGCCAAAACCCAGGCAACCAATCAGGTATTTGCACGGGATACTGTTTGTGACGGGGAGGGCTAAACATGTAACAAACATGCCCACACAGCTGCACAGTAACAGATTCCACAAACCCTTATCACAATCTGATCAACAAAAGACGTCACCAAGCCTTATCACAACTTGCACAGTCAAAACAATAGCCCACACAACTGTGTAGAGCCCTGCTAAACCAATAAGCAAAGTGACCTGAAATCGTCAGGACTAATGGAACAGATGCATGCTGGCTGAGGTGGCCCAATACCTTAACCACATTTCCACCCGCTTAATTTGCTGTCTAAGGATCCCTGCAGGAAGATTCCGAAGGATTCAACCCATACTAAGCAGGCAATCCCTCACACTGTTTTTGTCCTGCAAACCAGCCTACCGCCTCAAAGCTTTTAAAACCCCTGAACCCCTGCTCACTTGCGTTCCAGATGAAGCCCCACCAGCAGAGCCTGTGCATCCAGATGCCCTGCCCCCTGCTGTGCTGCCTTGCTTGCCCAGTTGGTGGCCTCTTCCAGGTTGCCGCTGTTCCGTGCCACACAAGCCAGGCGCAGGTATGCATCCTCGTAGCCAGGGAGCAGTTCCACCAGTTGCCGGTATCCGTTGCTAGCCTCCTTCAAGTTCCCTACCGACAGCAGACCGCGTCAGCACCAGCAGCAGCATGTAGCCTCAGGTCCAGGAAAATGCGGACAACAAATGGAGAACAAAATGAGGCATTTGCGGACGATGGCGCAAAGCCACCACAATTGTATGCTCACGTTCACCAAGTAGAGTCGAGTCCAGATGGTAATGGAAACACTTCACCAATTAAATCAGCTAAGCATCTCACCACATGCCATGAAGCATTTTGAGCAGGATGGTTATCACATAATCATTGCCTTCACCCCTTCCCAGCCCTCTGCATCTATGTACGGTGTCTCCCGCAAACCTCATCAGGTATCAAACAGATATGGCGGAACGTACCAGCTGCCTCCTGCATGCGTGCCATGTTATACATGACAGTGAACTTGTGCAGCTCCATGATGCCCTCACACCCCTTCTCAGCCTGGATGTTGTCCATCGCCTCCTGGAGCAGCGCCCTGGCACCTGCAACATCACCACCCCTGCAAAGAACACCACCACCAGCAGCAGGCTGTCACCATGTGATCCCATCTGTTGCTCCCCAAGAGGTGCTGAGCATGGTTGTTAATGCTAGCTTTGCAATGCAAGGGCCTGGGCCCCTCCTTTGCTCACAAGTAATGCAGCGTTGACAAGAGGCCAGGCAGGGTGGACAGATAGTAGGGGAAGATGTGCAACCTGGGGCTCTTGTACAGCCTGGGCCATCCTGGAATAGAACCAGGCTGGAGGGCAGAGTTACCACCCTTACCTTCCACAGAAGGTGCAAGACAATAGCTGGCATGCCCTACCCCTCACCCCCAAGCGAGCTGCAATACTCCTGACCTTTTGGTTTAACACACCAGCAAGCAGCTCGATGACCTGCTACAGCAGCAGTGCCTTCGGCCTCCCACCTCTAGCTGCCCCAGCAACAGCAAGGTAAAACAACGGACTGGATGCCGCCAGGTATGCACCATATGCCTAAGCTAGGCTTAGTCCCGGCAGCAGCATCCGCTCACCTGTACTTCAGCACTGCTGCGTTGTTGAGCAGCTTTAGAGGCAGGGAGTGCTCTGCGTCCTCCTCCTGGTCAGGCACATGGTTGCCATTAGCCTGTGCCTCTTGCTGCTGCAGCGCCTGCTTCACTGCCGCCTGCTTATCCCGGTGAATCTTCAGGGCTGCATTGTACGCTGACAGAGACCCTACAGGGCATACCAAGGTGAAGGAACTATCACAAGATACGCACGATGACACTCATTTGCAAGATCAAGCTATCAAACACAAGGGGTGTTGCAACCCATCCAGGAGACATAGCCTGCATTACCCTTGGCGCCCTTGTTTTGCTGCTGAGCACGTTCAAGAAGAAGACCTTCGCAAAGGTGGCCAATCCTTGATGGAGCTGTCACCCTTACCAGAACTAGCATATGCAGGAAGATGCGGCCCTCAAGCCCAGTAACATCAACCTGCTTCCATCCTCATACCTACTGATCCTGCATCTGATTTATTACATAAAATGGTGGTACATCTGTTCACTGCCAGAGTTTAGGATGATGAAACATCCCCGGGCTGCAGCCGAACACTTAACAATCGACATGACAGAGCCATCCTCTGGTAACAGGGCTGCGCTGGCTCATTCAGGCCTTAAGCACTCCAATAGCTCATTCTGCCACCCAAGCAGCCTCCAGGCACTTACCTAATGGGTTGTCAGTGCTGCTGAGCTCCCCCAGCATCTCCTGGAGCTCTGCATCCCCCGGCTGCTTCTTAGCTGCCTCCTTGAACAGGGCCAGATTCTTCTTGACACGCTCAGGCATGACAGCAAACAGCTGCCCCAGCATGCGCAGCGAATCAATGTCGTTCTGTGCGGCTGCAAGGGCAGACTCCAGCTCGGCAGCTGCATTGATGGTCTCATTCTCACGTAGCAGCATCTGAGCATTTCCCAGATGCGCTAGGGAGGAGTTCGGCGCAAGACGGCTTGCCTGTGCAGAGGGCATGCATGATACTCGGCATCTAAAACACAGTTTTATACGGTCTTCAGGATATGAGGATTCAAGAAATAGTCGCCAGCAGGCCCACCAGCATAAGCGCCCTGCTGCAAATACCATTCTACCATTTGGGCCAAAAACTGAACTCGTGGTCTATCGTCACCTGTCCTGTGCACACAGCAAAGATCGTAACTTGGTTTATGAAGCAGAAACCGTCCTCCTCCTATTTTCCTAAACACCTGATGCCAATAGTTGTCAGCTGCCCTCTACTTGTGGTACGCATCCTTCTTCTGCATGTTTAAAGGCCTTGCTCCGCCTTTTAATGTCAGACACCCATCCAACACGACACCTCACAGCTTAACGCTGCCCACATACAGCTAAACCCTTACCCCACAGCTTAACCCTACCCCCATTCAACTAAACCATCACCCCACAGCTTAACCCTACCCCCATTCAGCTAAACAGTCACCCCACAGCTTAACTCTACCCCATTCAGCTAAACCGTCACCTCACAGCTTAACCCTACCCCATTCAGCTAAACAGTCACCTCACGATACCAACACAACCCCTCATGTTAGACGGACACTCTCTCTTCCTCTTTTGTAGCTACTACCGGTAATGGGGCTTTTTGCAAGTCTCCGCATGCATTGACTAAGCCTGCTGCAGGCCCTCTCCCAGGCTCTCCTGCAGCTGTCCATTGCTGAAGCACACACACTACAACAGCCTCTCTACTGCCACCACTCAACCTGGACGCTTTCCAATCCAATTCATAAAAATGCCTTGCTCCTCCAGCCTGCGCTATGTCCACTATGTCCATTCCTGCAACCCCTATTGTTCTCTGCTGGGTCTCAGAATTCAATACTTGACGGGTGGAACAATGGTCCCCAACTAACCTGGATGTACTGCTGCTTGGCCTCCAGCATCTCCCCTCTGGCATGGTGTGCCCGCGCCCTCACCAACGCCACCTGGGCCCTTTGAGCTACCCCCTCCACCCCCTCTTCTGCTGCTTGGGCAAGATGTAGTGCCTTGTCATGCTCCCCCCGCACCATGGATAGATGAGCTAGTGCCAGGAGAACGCCTGCATGTCCTGGGTCTACCTCGTAAGCACGCTGCAGCAGCTCCATGGCTGACGACAATCCCTGCAAGCATATGCACCATTAAGTGGAACTTGTCAGCTGAAACCCTCATATTATAACTGTGCTTTGTAATATGCCATAGCAAAAGTGTCATAGGCCCCGCACATCAAGCTGTTACAAATCCCAAGGTGGGACACAGCTGATCTTGCATGCATTACATCACCAGTGGTTGCACATGTACCTGCCCTAAAGTGTTGGCAGTGTCCAGGTGGGAAAGGTAGTGACTGTCGATGCCTTGTGGAAGCTCACAAAGACACTCATTAATGGCTCATCTTGACTGCAGCGGACATTTCAATGGGCTACTCCTGTGATTTCAATGCCGCTCCCTTATCTGCTGCACATTATTGTAGGCCAGTTTCACCATCGCGAGCTTTGCTAAAACGCACACTCAATCGTTAATGGCTCATGTTAACTGCAGGGGAATCTTCAATGGGCTACTCCTATGATTTAAATGCCACTTCCTTTATCTGCTGCACATTATTGTAGGCCAGTTTCGCCATCGCGAGCCCCAACAAAACACAAACTCAGTCATTGATGGCTCATGTTCAGTGCAGGGGATTCTTCAATGGCCTGCTCCTATGATCCTAGACAATACTGCTTCCTTTACCTGCTGCACATTGCTGGAGGCCAGCTTCACAGTTGCCAATCCCAACAAAGCATCTGAGTTGTCAGGGTCCAGTTCCAGGACACGCTCATATGTCATCTGCGCCTTGTCACTGGCACCCGCCTTGAAGAAGCAGGCTGCAATGCCAAGGCGGATCTCAGGAGGACCAGAGGGGTGGGCTTCAAGCGCCTGTCTGTACCTGCAGGAGGTGCAAGAGGTAGCACATGCATCGGAAGGGGCTAGCAGGTGCTGGAAGGTAGAAACCACACGAACAGCTAGGGCAGCAGGGCCCATGCCAGTTGTGGAACGCCTTAGCAGGTTGAATTCTGAAACTACAGGGAAAACTGTAATCAGGTTCTGAAACTACAGGTAATATTTGACCATCTACTGTAATCAGTTTTCCCTTCTGAAGCTGTCTGACGTCCATCATCAGACCGATGTATCAAAAGAAGTTCCAAAGAACACAATCCTAACATGACTTCTCACCTAAGCAACTATCAAGCATGCATAAACCATGCTATTGGTATTTTACTGTTTATTCCACCATATCGCAAAAGCCCCCCATCGGTTGTGTGCCTTCGTGATCGTGATCAGGAAACTTGTGTTGATGGCCTGGGTTTAATTGAGCATTGGCATAGCTGGTCTTGCGTCTTGATTGGTCAAACTAATACTACAAGAGGCTACCTCCTATACACAGATCTCAGCAAGGGGGCTGCTTCTCCTGTGACACAGATTCCAACATGATCTGCTCTGCACGCCACTAGCTATACAAGCCCTCCTCCTCAGCTATGGACCCCCACTGCACTTCTGACATTCCATAGTGCACCTTGCTGTTCTCTGCTTGCTACTACGTAAGCAACCTTCTTATGGCAAAACCTCTGCCACCCCCCTCCCGTGCAACCTTGGTCAGGGGCTAGTCCACTCAGTGCCTTCTTGTACAAACATCACCCACTTACAGGTCTAGAGCAGCCATGACCTGGTTCATGTTGAACAGCAGTGCAGCCTCTGCCAGCAGCGGGGCAATGTTTGGGTTGCCATTGTGCATGCGAGACTTTGCTGATCTGAACTCCTGCAAGGCTTGCTCCTGACAACCCTTGTCACCCTGCAAAGCGAAACATTTTACACAGAAAACTTCGCATCACATCATACTAACACATGCAGTATATTGTACCCGGTTCTTATGGCACTTTTGGAACCACAGGCAGGAAGGTGGAGAAGATCAAATGTCAGCATACTATCTATACTCAGAGAACTGCTTGGTCTCCTGCCTGTGCAGCAAATAGAGCCTGGGGAAGCAGCTACTAACACAGACACAGGAAGGTGTGGACATCAGCGCGCACAAACCTGCGTGTCAAGGCTTAGTTTGTTCCAGGTGGTGCATGCCTTGACAAGGGGGAAAATGGGCATGGCCTGCTTGCCCTTTGCAGCATTGGCAGCAGCTAATGAGCACACCATGGAAAGGGGCAATGGCCAGTGTAAGCAGCAAACTCCAGGTTGAATGTGCCCACTCCATTTTTGATGGTCTTCACAATGCCTGCAAGGCAAACATTTGCAGCGTGGCAGCCGACTGCTGCAGAGGACTTGGCATGCCTGTAACTGCTGCGATGGCTTAGACATCCTGAACTGAAGTTATTGGAGCTTCTAACATGTGGACGCTACCTTGCTGTCTGTGCCCTCCCGATGCCGCACCTTTGCAAGGAGAAGGTACCCTGCAGCCAGATATGGCAGCTGCTCATTGGGGTTCAACTGCCTGGCCACATTGATCCGGTACTGAGCCTCCTGGAAGTACTTCTGCCTTTCGCCAGCATCCCTTGCTTCTTTGCCGCTCTCTATGCAGTACGCAGCTGACCCGCAGTGGAACTGGATGAGGTCGAAGGTGGGCTTGGCCTTGAAGAAGGACTCCACCTCCTTGATGGTGTTCTCATCCGTTGCCTCCTTGACTAACGTAAGGAACTGGTTGACCTTGTTCTGAGATAGGTAGGCACGAGCGACCTCATACCATTTTGATAAGGGAAGGGCCTCGCTAGTCAATAGGTCGAGTATTTCCTCAGCATCGTCTGGCAGCTCTTCTGCTGGGACAACAACCACCTCATCCCTGTCATGGACTTGGAAGTAAAGCTGGTCTGTGCCTGATGCCATGTTGGACGCTGGCTAATCTCCTACACGCAGGAGTTGGCGCCAGCAAGCCAGCGCAAGCTAGCAGGCAGAAGCATCAGTAACATGTCACAAAGGCGGTAGACACATGAGGGAATTGAGCCACGCACATTGTGCCCGGTACTTTTGAGACTTCCACAGGGACTGTCGGATCACAGACATATGTGGAAAGCTGTTTACCAGGCTGGCTGTTCCGAGCGTGCAGCCGAGTGGCACTTGTACTGCTATCGCAAGTAGTCTTTGCTTTGCGACAGCGTAGCGGCATGCAATGCACAAGGCCACCAAGCCTTTCTGCCTTGGAGTTACCGGCTGCCAAACAGGTTGAACCCAGCGTACCCGTTGCCCTCAAGCATGCCCTGATCACCGATAATGGGTCAAGGTTGCGTAACCATTTGTCAGACAATTTTCCATTAACGCCGCAATGCTACTTTCCCGTTGCACAGCACTGCTTACTAGGCATGGCCAGCGGGCCTGGTACAGCGTGCAGGTCCTCGTGCCCCCCATGGGTGACAGTATTTCAGAGGGAAGCATATCTGCTGTGCTCAAGTCAGCTGGAGACCAAGTCCTTGAAAACGACGTGATAGCGCAAGTAGAGACAGACAAGGTCACCATCGATGTCAAAGCGCCCTCAGACGGCCGCATCGTAGGCATCCTAGTCAAAGAGCAGGACACAGTCGTCCCAGGCCAGCTCATCGCTACTGTGGACGATGCCGCTGCAGCAGGCAATGTCGTGGGGACAACAGCTCCTACACCACCTGCACCAGCTTTCAGCACACCTGCAGCAGCTCCTTCAGAGCCCCATGGCGGATCCCGGATCCCAGGCATCCAATTTCCTCCTCGTGCAACCCCAGATGGTCAACGGATCAGCAGCCTTGCTGCAGCTGAGGCTTACCAATGGGTACAGCAGCTCTCCCAATCCAGAGCCCCTGCAACAGCAGCTGCAGCAGCACCAGTGGCAGCAGCAGCAGCACCAACACCCTCTGCCCCAGAAGGCGTAGCAGCTGCGCCACCTGCCAGCAGCAGCAGCAAAGTGGTCACTACATGGCTGGAGGAGCAGCCAGGCAGGCGAGAGCTTACAGAGGAGGAGATGGAGGTCATTATGCTAGGGGGAGCTTCCCCATAAGATGTACTATACCTTGTCCTTCTTCTAGGTTGTACGGTCAGAATTGGGTTACGGCACATGACACTGTGCCGGGACCACATATGCTACCACTCTTCAAGGGCGGCTGGTATGTAGGTCTTTCTTGGCCAGGCCTCGCTGCATCCTTAGCAGATGCCGCAAAATGGTTAGAACATGCTGGATTGGTGTGGCTTGGGGGCTTGGGGGTGGGCTTTCGTGCCACACCTTAAATGTTTGTTGTTGTTGTTATGCCATTCAGCGGTAAGAGTTTGAACCTGAGGTTGAGTGCGGTACAAATGTATAGTATCCGCGGATACTTAATATGAGCCAATGAATCGCTGCACAGCGCCTGCAGCATGACCCCAACAGCCGAATCTGTCAGTCTGTGTGGAGCAGATATTGAGACACTTGTGCGTGGCGGCGAGACCGCTAGAAAGCCAACTGCTGCCAGACCATTCCAGAGACCGAGGGGGCAATATGCTTACTACGTGGGCCACTGCATGTGAGTAGTAGTCAACAAACCATCAAAGCAGGGCGCCGGTGGGGCAACGCTACCCACAAGGAGCCAACTTCGGCTCCAACGGCACTATACTCAAGTTAGTCTTGTCCAAGTCTCACACAATGGCTGCCACCAGCCCATCCAACCCAGATCCCCTGCTAGCCAATGTATGTCAGGCCAGCCCATTTCGGCTTGCCATGTACTGACCCGGTTGACCCAGTCAACAGCAAGCCAGCAGTTTTATGCCTTGATTGCTCAGGGCATAATTAAGTGTATCCTTATGTGTCTGACCCCCGAAATGCTGCAAGATAGCCTGGCTCGATAGAAGTCCCCATGCACACAATCCGAGCACAACTGCCAGAAGAAGGAGCGGGGCAGCGCTCTCAGGCATGGCGTCGAGCTTCACTTCATTGCAAAACCATTCGCACTCACCCACCACCCGCCTGCTCACTGCAGGCAAACCGGTCAGCATGCTATGGATTCACACAAAAAGAATATTGTTTTAGAACAATCCCCATTGCAGAAACAACACATAAGAACCGCCCTTTCAAAGAGGTGAATCTTGCTGTCATGGATAGCATGCAACCGTTTGGCGCCATGGCCAAATACGGTACTATAGCAACCTAGACCATATCCACTGGATGCCTATAGGCCAATGTGCGCAGGTGGCCACTAATCAGTGCAGACTGGTACAAGTATCCTGCCACCCACCCTAAAGAAAAGCAACCCCCTGACTTCTTTATGAAGTGCCACCTGAGGGCACCAGTCGCCACATGCCTTTTTCCTTACCCATAGACACTTGCAAAAGGCTGCAGCTCTGAGCAGTAGCCAATATAGCCTATTTCAAACGCGACGGGTTCCTCAAACCCAATGTGCGCAGAATCAAATCATTGCAAACGTGTCCAGAACCAAGGGCCATTTACACCCACAGTAAAGGCACATGCCTTGGCTTGCCAAGTAGTGTTACAGTTGCCCATAGTGCCCACAGTTGCCGGCATCCAAAGTGCTGTCAGTACTCTTTGCTAAGTGATGCACCTGGAGCAATGATGCAATTAATGCCCGACATGCAAGCTAAGCATGGGCGGAGGAGCTGCCCCAATTTAGCTTCACACTCACCAAAAGGATAGGCAGACAATTCAGCAGCCCCCGACACGTTCCAAGGCGCATCAGGTGTTGCAGAGACACTCCTCCAGCGCCATCAGCACTAGACCCCATATAAAAGCGACCCCATAACAAGGCCCATTGATAGATTCTTTCTGCTGCAGGTATGTATGATGCCCTTGTAGTGGCGCCTATTCAATAGGCATTGAATCACTCATGCCAGCCGGCCCTTCATGTAGAATCACACCTAATCAACAGAAGGGCAACTAAGACGTGACGTGATAAAACGCAAGCATGCTTGTTGAATCAACCATGCAGTTCTGGTCCCACAATGCTATACGCTGTGCCACCTCAACTCCACTTACAGCCATACGTGCCACACCTACTGGACCTCAACTTGACCTGCAACTGGCCACACTGGACCAAGTCAACATGTTGCAGGCTTCCAGCAGCAGTAGCATCTCCAGCAGCGGAGGACATCAATTGCCTTGCTGTCAATACACAATGTTTAACCCGCAAGAGCGCAGTATACTTTAGCCCCTGACTCTTGTACGGTGCTGCACCCTCTCACTAGTTGATAGGCAACACATTAGCATGTACCCCTCAAATTGGCTGTAGCAGCCTGGAAGCTTCCAGCTTCCAGGTTACAACCTAGACCCTAGCTCCTTTTTAAATCTACTTTGGAAAGCTCGTTGGCAAGGAACCGCTCCACATGTTTTGCAAGGGGCCGATACAAACTCTGCCTCTCCTGCAGCCTCTCCGTCAGCTTGCTGCCGCTCTTGGAATGGAACATCTTCTTCAAGCAGCGCAGCACTGTCTGATAGACAAGAGGGAAAAACACCTTCAGCCCAAAACTGATGAAAGCATCCGGAATGGCAATGTTGGCGCCGTCCAGAGTGAAGAGGATTGTGACATCTGTGCGGGGCTCGCCAGTGACAGGGTCCGCCAACAGCGGCTTAAAGCAGAAACCACCCACGTCCACATGGAGCCGGAATCGGCTGCCTGAAGTCACAGGCTGCCTGCAGTCATCCTGTGCAGAAGGGCCAACAACAGCAACACCAGCAGCTTCAGGGACAGCAAGTGCTCTTGAACCTCAACGACAATGGCTACATTCCCCTTTTCAATCATTCCTAAAGGAGCTACGTGCGACATAAATGCAGAGGTTTGCACAACCCCAATTGAATCTCAGAGCTTCCAGGCATACTTACCAAGCGGCCCAGCAGTTTACTGGATATCAGAGGTTAAGATTTGCAGTGACTCAGACCCAGCAGGACACTCAGCAAATCAAAGCTGACTATCAGTACCAAGTACTCATTGATGAATTCGTTGAGTCAAATTCCAATGCCAAAGTGATAGTACTACCCTCTCCTTGTAGGAGTGTCAAGCACCATGTATAGCAGTACCACCATGCGTCTGCAAGTCCTTGGCATCACAAGCACTGAAGAAGTGCATGTCAAAAATACATCATTCTTACAGCAGTCAATTCCCTTCACAGCATACATACAAAAAGGAGAGAGCTAGAAAGCTAGCTAGATTTTTTACCCAAAATCCTCAATGGCAGAGGAGAAACTCCAAAAGGTCCGCGAACCAAGGTCGGAAGCCCACCCATTGGTCACTACATTTTGTGGTAGGATGGCCCCGCCAGTGCAATCCTTACACCATTGGCCCCTCCCTTTATCTCACATTGCAGGGAACCTCAAGCCCCTCATTGCCTAGCTCTCTGTTTCTCTCACAAGGCAATGAACAGCCTCCATACACCATTGCTCCAGCTTTGGCCGGACCACATCTGAATACATTGTTCACATCCATACCTGGAAGCCTAGTGCAGACACTACCTATATGTGTCATTACAGACATTACCCTAGAACAACAGGGGCTACTGGGCATCTGGCCGGCCTGTTCTTTCCAACGACACACAGGTAGCATTCAAAAGCAGCAGAGCCTTCCCACGAGCTTCCTTACCGGCACTTCCATCATCCCATTACACGCCAGCAGCACCGCCTGCTCCTGTTCTAGCAAGTCTGCCCCCACAGCATGCAGCAGCAGCTCAGGTGCAGGCATGGGCCAAGGCGCCCACAGCACCAAGTGAACCAGTAGCTCATTAGGCGCTAGCTGCTGCAGCTGCTCCGCCTGGCTGATAGCTGGGGTCCAGGTGGTGAACAGGTCAACCTCACGAGTCAGGCAGATCATGTTCTGCAAGTGAAGCAGCCAGTACAGGTCACTCAGCCAAAGGGCCCACAAGACACCCCGATCCCAGACCGCAAGAGGGTGATTAACATGTTTTGAAAGAATGGTAAGAAGGGCCTAAGCACTTCCAACAGAGGGGTGTGTTCTCACTCCGGCAGCAGTAGCGATTAGCAGCACAGTGGTATAGATGTGGTATAGAAGACAGTAGGTATACCATTCCTAGAGAATGAAAGGTCCCATATCCAAGTAGGCAGGGGCTGTAGCCATTGCCAAGCAGGTAATCATTCCAATAAAAAGCTCAGAAGACTGTTGGAAATGCAGGGGTGGTTCTGTGTTGCTTGTGCGGCGACTCATGTAAAGGCTAGCTTGATTCCAGACATCCACATGTTGGAGCGGAAGCAACAGTGGACGCCACAGGAATCAGTCAGTCCACTGTTGCTGACCAGCGTTGAAGCAATTGTTCAATGTTTTGCATGCCCACCTGCCGGCTTGTGGCGCTGGCCCACCCACCCTGAACCCTGGCCCTCTTACCACAACCGATTCCTTTATGATGCAGTGTGCCTTAATGTGGTGCTTCTTCATCTCCTTGTCATGGTCATGGTACAGCTGCAGCGCCCCAAAGCTGACCTGCTTGAAACCCTCCTCTCTCAGGCAAGAGTCATGAAAATGCTGCAGCCTCTCCAGGTTGCTCAGCAACTGAGACACAGTGCCCTTCACAGCCTCTGCACTCCCTGCTACAGCCTCTCCAGGACCTTCACCAGTCTCAGCTACTGCAGCAGAAGCAGCAGCTGCAGATGCAGCACAAAGGGTGCTTCCAAGCTGAACACCAGCTGCAATCAACTGTTCAGCTTTTTCCGCGGCCAGGAGGGGAGCCATTTGCTCCTTGAGCTGCTCCTTGGTGAGCGCGTGTGACTTCTTGTATGCCCACAGCTTGGCAAGAGCGTGGCAGCTGTCCTTAGTCCCCTGCATATATCCAGATGCATAAGAGAGATACATGAGTGTGCTATATGAGTAACCTTGAGTTGCCCGCGTGCAATTGCAAGCAGCCATACCATGCCTTCCTTGTGTGAGCACAATGAAGGGATGTACTGCAATGACACACCTCACCATGGTATAGATTGTACTGCACGGTTTGTAAATGAATGCCTGCAGGGATGTACCACGGATAGCCTTGTAGAGTCACCTTTGGGATCATCCACATGCCGTCAGATGGCTGGAAGATGAATTGCAATTGCTGCAAGGCAATTTTTTCGTAACCAGATCACCTCACCAGGCCCTTATATCAGAATGCAGCCTGGGCCAATCACAGGCGTCAGCGCTCGGCTTGTAGCCTATGGCACGTCCTGCACGTACTGACCCTACTCAACTGCCCACGTACCTGCAAGTAGCTTGTGACAATCAGATGGAGTTCTAGAGGCACTGCAGTACCTGATGCTCCACTGCTGGCTGCAAGGGGGGTAGCAGAGGAGTCCCCATAAATGGGTTGTGAAGAGAATGAGACCTCTATCTCATCAGCACCAACCAAGTGCTGGTTGGAGCTTCTGCCACAGCATTTCAAAGGCTGTGAGCACTCAAAGGACTGTTCTTTCCCTGCTGCGCGCTCTGAGGAGTCTTTCGAGGTTGTGACTGTCACAGATAGCGGCGTCACGCCAGTGGTTGTGCATGGGTCATTATTAGAGGGCGTCCAGAGCTCTACTGCTGGAAACCACTCCTCCTCACTGCAGGGTGATTCAGCTGGTAAGGGCTCTAAGCGGTCATTGAAGATGCTAGGTGTTATGGTTGTGTCTTGCCGGCTGGCTACAGAGGAACGCATTGGAGACCCCTCGTTGCTCCTTGCAATTGCAGGGGTCCCGTTGGACATTGTTGGCAGAACATCTTTGACCTTGTAGTGCATGTCCGTCTTTGTGACCACAGGTGTATCATCAATAATATGACAACACACATCGGGCTGCAGTAAGGGCAAACATGCTGAGAACTTGACCTTGAGTGGGGGAAAAAGTTGCTATCCATAAGGGCTAGCTGATACCGTGTAGTCCTCGCCGAACTTACCGGACTGCCCTTGCCGCAGCAGAGCCAGCGCATCTTCGTCTAGTATGCAACAATTGTGAGAGCGCCTGCAGCAGCCAGTTAGTCTGGCCTTGAAGTTTTCACAGTGACGACCCCAGTACAACCGTGCCCAAGATGGGCAGAGGCAAGGGTTCCGATCCGCAAAGACGAGCCACAAGAGTAGGACTTGAGTGCTGCTTCTCAGTTATCTACAAGGTATGTATCTAAGCTTGGGGCCAGCATGCTACTTGCTTAGGTCGGTAGCTCGGCACTACTCCCCCTCAGTGAATGGCAGTCGTCCCGAAGCACAATAATGGACGCGGTCAGGCCGACCCTACGTTCATAAGTGGTCTGCATCTGCGCACTGAGCTGCAGACGACTTTCGGACCTTACCTGAAGCGCAAAGGCGCTACACCAGCTAACAGTGCTACCGCCAAAGTGCCCTCAGGGCAGGTGCCTGGCAGGTGCCAGGCAGAGGCTGCCAAGAGTAGACTGCAGACTGTTGTGCCGGGATGACTGCAGGCCCAAACTCACGGCACAAGCATTGCTTGCTGCTCAACGTACGAGCAGAACCTGGGTACGACAGGGCAACGTCTTTGTGTGAAGGAGTGAAAGCACGCACCCGCATGCACCCGCGCAGTGCGCGTGCGTGTCGCCCAGAGGGATCGGTTGCAACCGACAGCATGGTACCATGCAGCATATCGGACCTCCGATACTGAGCACCAGCTTTGGGTTGCAGCAGTTCAAGCCTTCATTCAGTATGCCAAGTGCAACAAGTACGAAAAGCCGTTAGCACTGCCATCCACTATAGGCAGGGCAAGCGGGGATCTGGCCCAGCTCTAGCCTTGCCTGGACAGCATCTGGCCCATGTTCTGGCCATGGTCTGGCAAGTCTGGCTGACTCTGGCGCACTACTGCATCCGTCTAGCCAGCATCTGGCCAAGGTCTGGCAATTGCACAAACCCCAGAATCAACATTAACTGAGCTAGCCATGCATTCACACCGCCCATAACCGCACCAAGCACACCATCCACAACCACTCTCAAACCACTGCTGCCTAGACTGCACCACACTGCTACACTTCTCAACCTTGCTTAGCACCTTCCTCAAGAGGTTTGCATGAGTGCTTGCAGAGCCCTTCCAAACATTTTCTTGCATATGCTACAAACTCCCTCAAGGTATCATCAACAGTATAAACACAATAGCATACCCACATTCTAGGAGAATCTCATAAACCTCTTTCACATCTAGGCCCAGCTGAGGGACATCCTAGGTCACTCCATGCCTGTTCTGGCCCTCCATACTGTCACCAATCGCACTACTACCCCCAGCATCCTGCACCACGATGAGCATCAGCACTTCCAGCCCATTGAGCTTGCAAGGAGTAGTCTAACCCATTCTGAACCTGTTAGAGCCTCCCTAGCAACACCAACAAAAGCAAGCACACACATTCAGTGCTGATGATTGCTGTGCCGAACAAAGAGCCTGCAGCAAATGTCATGATTACCCCTTAGCATCAGTCTGCAATCATGTGCTCCTCACTAAGAGCATTAAAGGGTAAAAAATGGCAACCGTTACTATCGATTGCATGTAACAACGAAGAAGCAAACCAGCTGCAGGATTGCGCAAGCATACCCTAGCAGAGAGCCACACAAGCAAGCATTAGGTCAAATGAAGGACATCTCTTGCTTTGCATTCCCGTCCCGCTGCAGCGCTGCAGCAGCAGTGATTGGCAGACCAGTGTCCTCCATGTCCACAATGCAGCTTCAGCGACGCTTCCCAGCCTCCTGCTAGCTGAGGTACATACTAAGGGACACTCCTATCTCCAGCACTGTGCTCCCCCGCGCAATTTCTGTGTGGTCAAGAGTCCCCATTCCCCAGCCCAACCAGCAGCAGATTATCCTCCTCCACTTAGACTAGTCCCCAGCCATGTACCAAAGGCTATTCATGCCCAGTGCCCCTTGCTTGGTCCTAGACATAGACATGGTCAATGATGTGCAGAGCTTTGATTGACCGGTCATATGTGCTGTGAGAACAACAGCGCGCTGTTCCCACCCCAACAACAGCTGTAGCACGTGTAACATGAAAACACAGGCAATTCTCAGGCAACACCCGTCTATCAAGCCCCAAACCTCCTGCTAGCTTCTAATACATCCATATAGTCCGCTGCACCTGTGCAGCAAGAGGCTTTTGAATACCCAGACGCCATAGCTACACTCAAGTGCCAAATATCCATGCTCCTCTCACCTTTTGTTAGGCCCTCACTTGCAGAAAGTTCTCGGGATGTCCGACAATCGCCCCTGTCACTAGCAGCAGCATCAACAGTTGTGAACAGCATCAGTGAAGCCCATTTGCACCTCCTTTGCCTTCGAGAGCAGATCTGCAGTGAATGAAAGAGATGCCCTGCGTTTAGCCTGCACCACACATTCAAAGAGAGTAGACCCCACAGCGAGCCTTGTACCATCCAGGATTGCACCAGTGAACATGAATCGCAATGCTAGCGTACCAGAATGCAGCTGTGAAAGCCACATATCAGAGTATAATGGCTCCATATAGCGTACATTGTCTGTGCTTCTCTCTACCTACTTACAGGTACAAAGCTCAAGGTACTTGGGTTTAGAAGGTGATTAAGTACATTAGCTTCGCTTGTGACCAGCACAAAGAGTAGCGGACAAAGGGAGCATATTCACTATGTCTTGACTGCGCACTGTGCAACAAGCCAGTGCAAACATACACTACCTTCTTTGTCCCTTTCTCCCCTCTCCATCCCCTCCCCTTCCTCGTGCTCCTCTCCATCCCAGGGCCCATCGTGCTCCCCAGCCCCACCCCCTTTTCTGTCATGCTGCTCCTCCCCCTCCCTCCCCGCTTCCTCCTGCTATTTGTCCTCTACCTCATCCAGCTCCTGACTTCCTCAAGGATATCATTGTAGTCCCGCTCCTTTCCAGATCAGCACGTAGTTTCCTTTTCAAGCCTTAACAAAGCTGTTATACTTACCTTCCTCCTCCTGCTGCTGTTGTGCGCAATCTTGCTGGTCTCAGATCTGCTGCTTTAACTGCTCTAGATCAGCGGTGCTGGCCTGGTTCTGTCTCTGCAGCTATGCTACTTGATGCAGCAGCTGCTCCTGCTCAGGACCATGGTCCAAGGCTGTGGTAGCGGCGACAGAAGCAGCATCACCACCTCCTCCAGCTTCAGCCATATGCTTTTGCTGCCTGCCGACACCCGCTTCCTCCTCACGAGCTGTAGCCCCTTCCCCTGCAGCTGCAGCACTCCCACCTGCTCTTGTCTCTTCTTCTTCTGCCTGGCTGCTGCTGCTTGTGCGTGCTCGAGCCTCGCTGCTGCTGCCGCTATTGCTGCTTGCAAGAGGGTTGATGATGACTGTCACGCCCATAACCTTCTGCTTCGGGCATGCATAGAGACAGTTCCTGAGCAGGGCAGATGAACAGGGTAGTGGTTATACTTCTTCTGTTGCCAGTGCTGAAAGGTCTCGGAATCCTCTGAGCTCGCGGGTACTGCTGCAACAGCTAGCTGATGTGCAACAAACTGCTTGCTCCTTCTGCTCACGGGAAAACCTGGACTAAACACAGTTACTCGACAGTACAGCAACCATAGTCTCAGAGAATTGGAATGCATCACAGCATTATTTTGTACGAGTATGACATTTGGGGCATATGCAACTACATATTGCATTATTATCGCACCCGATGCTGTGTAAAGATACTGGCTCATGAAGGTTGTATATAAACCCTCAGTGTTATCTAGGATGAGCCCCTGGGCTCCCAGCCAGCAGAAAGGTTTACTTCAACACATGCCTGAGTCTATTTCCAGCGTTCTGACTAAGTTGCAGACCACTTTGGGTTGGGCTGATAGTTTTCATTGCGCACTGGGCCTCCTCCATCCCAGACCTCATGAAGATTGGAAAAAAACCCTCAGTGCTATCTAGGTTGAGCCCCTGGGCTCCCAGCCAGCTAAAACGTTTTACTTCAACACATGCCTGAATTTATTTCCAGCGTTCTCACTAAATTGCAGACCACTTTGGGTTGGGGTGACAGTTTCAGTGCCCACTGGGCCTCCCCCATCCCAGACCTCATGAACCTTGGAAATAAACCCTCAGTGCTATCTAGGACGGGCCCCTGGGCTCCCAGCCAGCTGAAAGGTTTCACTTCAACACATGCCTGAGTTAATTTCCAGCGTTCTGACTAAATTACAGGCACTGCGGGACCAGGTACTTGCTCAATTGCACACCTTGCCATGCTACTCAGAGTAGTGTTTCCGGTCTCCTGCTGAGTGTACCACTACCGGTATCAAATTTATGTGCTGTATAGTTGCATACCAAGAGCAACACCATGCTATGACTACCATAAGGGTTCTTCCGGACATCATAAGGCTGTTCACACTGCGGACCCAGATTCAAAGTGGATTGGGGTTGGCTGCGAGTTGGAAGTGGGTTGAACCTGGGGCAATCCGGGTTATGAAGGGTCAACCCTGTTCGCTTCACATGCTAACCCAGTTTGGCTGAAGGGCGCACCAACCCTCTTTGTCAATCCAGCTACTAGAGTGGATTGAAGAAGCGGGTTGGGAATGCAGGTTGGCTCGCTCAATCCGCTGACACGCCGAACAGGGTTGACGCACCAACCCACTTTGCGAACCTGGGTTCGTGGTGTCCAACCACGATCCCGACCCAAGCCACCGCGCGTGTGAACAGGCCTCATGTTTGGGTATAGGCATTTGTTATCAGAGGATCCCTGCTGTATTGGATTTCTGCACAAGTTCACCACAACCACAAACCGCTGCTCCACTGTGACCGAGTATGCTACAGCACCCCCCAAAACAAGTAGTCATCTCATGCTGCTGTTGATGCTCCATCTTTGCGTTGCCTGCTTACTCTTGTCAACACTCAACGCCCAAGACAAGGCATGCACTGCTGTTCTAGTACACGTGACAAGCATCTGAGCAGGGCACATTATTGCAGTTTTGCATTGCTGATTTGTATGATGTGAGCAGCAAGATCGGGCTGTATATCAGCCAAAATAAGTGTTTACCTTCTGATGGAAGCTGCTGGAGCCTACTACCAGGCTCGGCCAGCCCAAGGGCAGGCTCAATGAATCTGCCTGATGCCTTGGCAGGCCCTCAGATGGCGGATCATACAGAGAGCCGATACCGCCAGCCCAGAAGAGGATCCACTTTCAAGGGTAAGCTACAACTGACTGCCACGGGCCCCAGTTCAGCCACATGGCTTACTGTTGACTCGTTGTCACGTCCAGGAAACCCGAACAGAATCTCCATGACGTGGACGAGCTTGGACAGTTGATGGCGGCAGGCGATCTTCTTAGCTAACCTCGTGTGCGCGCTTAATCGCACTTCATTGAGAACAACTACGTTCGGGCTGAAGGCATGCTGGGCGGTTGGGAGTCACAATGCATATCGTGGGACAGGAACGCAAAATTCTAAGGTCATGCTCCCCAAAATGCAGTTTGCTCATACAGCATCGTTCTCTGCGTGTGCGGGGCTTGGATATTGGAGTTGGGTATTGGAGTCAAGGGTAACTAGTCTTGTACCCTAATACACGGGGTACGCAACGCAAGGCAGATCAGCGACACGTACTGCGTCCGCAGGGGATGTACTTCAATTCTGGCCTGTCTGGCGCGTCATTTGCAGCAAAACTGCGTTCACAGGACCTACATTGCATGGTGAACATGTAGCTAGCAGCCCATGATGGCTGCGTGGCGTCAAATGTCCTAACAGGCCTCGGCAAGATGTGCTAGGTATCTCCGATGGACAGACCCCTCATTTTGGCCTGAATCGACGTGAACTGCACTTGCTGCAAGCTCCAATACATTCAGATAGGTTATATATGTCTCTCCGAAGCACCCCTGGGCGGAAGTTGGTCTCCAGTTGGGCACATTAGAGCCATCCCTGTACCGCACGCACCTGGTAGGTGGCCACAGTTGGGGGCCGGATACAGTGCTGCAAGCCACATAGTTGAAGTATTCTGGTCTTGTATATGATTGGTGAATGTAAAAGCATCGACTGGCTGTTGCTTCGCAGGGCCCGGTCGCGATGGAGGACCTGCGTCAGCTACAGCACGCAGTTTCAGTTCTCACAGACTTCGTTAGCAGTCCCAGGCTGGAGTTCTTACACATGGTAGCTGGGCCGGATCGCAGTGCATACGGATTGCTCCCTTTGCATATAACAGGCGAAGGTGCCCCAGAAGCTGCCTTTTTAGTCCCGTTATAGTATATAGGGTATAGACTAGTTACCCCTGATTGGAGTTGTGGTAGTTGTGCATGCACGGGAGCGTGTCTCTAACGGCACGGTATCAGACACGTTAGCATGGGCTAATGCATGAAAGTCATACTGCACCATGAGTCCCTGGATGCAAGTCAAGGTAAGCTAAGGCTACTTATACTCTACTAGGCGGTGTCGACACCCGCTTTGAAACCCTGGCGTCGGCTCTGCTCCCATCGTACTAAGTACAAGCAGACGCCAGACGAGCAGTTCTTTCTTCATTAGAAGAGCTAATGTCCTGCCTTTAATGTAGGAAGGTTCTCACTGGGCATCTGTACACTTGACTTTTCCACATGTGGAGAGTGACCGTCCGAACTAGTTCTAATCAGAGAGCTGTCGTTTCTCCAACCCATGTGGTTGAGTTGACGATTACTTGGGCTGCCACGTTGCCTGGGGTTGGCAGCTTACGCTGTCCCTTATGCTATTGGCCAGTGGGTGGCCTTGATCTCCTGTAGTACCAGTAGCGGTTATTTGAGCCTAGGGAACTGGATGGATGCCATGGAAAGACACAGAGGACGGGTAGCACATACTTGGCCCAACTGGAGCGGCATGGGTGCTGGCAGCAACTGGTAGGCTGGGAGCTGGGTGCTCATCTAAATACCCCTGGTACCCTGGTACCTTGTCTCTGCACTCTTATACAGCACTGTTCTTCAGAGTTTTTTGCAGACCATGTCCAGCCATTGAAGTATAGTTGGAGCAGCAAGCTTCTGACTAGAGCAACAGCAAGTTGGGCTTAGGAGTTAGGAGGCTTCAGCCTGGCAGCAGCTTCGCTTAGGTTAGAACACTAACCTGCAATGCTGATCTGTTCTACTATGCAGTCCTGGCTGCTTCAAGTTCTGCCCTGCTTGTATGGAAACCCTTGTTTCATTCCATGGATGGGTAAATCCATGAACTGTCAAATGCCCTGAGTCATGCAATGGCAACCAAGAGTATGCTCTGCAAAACAACTGAAGCTAATGCACATGTAAGGTATATCCACGAACAGCTATGGCACTGGCAACGGCACAAGCAGCAAACATGCTATGAAGGTAGCAGCAGCGACACAGCACCTGTGGCATTTTGCTGCTGTTATGCTGTTCCCAACAATGAGATCGTGCATATTCAGATGTGGGCACCTACTGCTACTGGTTTTGCTATTCAATCAATCAATCAATCAATCAAAACGCAAGACCAGCAATGCCAATGGCCAAACAAACCTAGGCCACAAACACAAGGCTCCTGATCACAATCACGAAGCCACACAACCGATGGTGGATTTGCCACACACAAGCTGAGGCTAGATGCAACGGCGTGCACACCAAGGGGAAACAAACACCACCACTAAAACCCAAAACCTGCTCCACTTCCATCACACATGGGTGGCGGGGAGGCAGCAGGATCAAGCACCACCCTAGTAGGGGCTGGAGGTGGCTCCCACCACCTAGGTACTGGTGAACCACCATCCTCCCAGCCACTGAAAGGCACCACATAGCGCTCCACATGCTTATCAATAGCTTGCTCAGTGCGCCTTCTACACCTCACTAACCGTTGGCTTTCCCAAGGGTGCGTAAGATCCCACAACCTCTTCCTCCAAGCACTCTTAATCTGACATGAAGCCTCCCAGCTCCCCTCATCTTGACCAAGCACCTTCAGATCTGCACACACGCATTTCTCCCAGGTATGGCGAGGCCTACCCACTGGCCTCGTCATGTCACCATGTAATGAAGAGAACAACGCAATATGCGGCAACCTGCCCTCCTCCATGCGGCCCACATGCCCCAGCCACCTCAGCCTATTTGCTGTGATGTATGCTGACAAGGTGGCTACCCCACATGATTTCCTGATATGCTCATTGGTGTGCCGATCTGACAGCCTGACCCCCAGGATGCTCCTAAGGCAGCTAGAGTGCACCCGCTCAAGCTTTTGCGATTGCACTTTGGTCAGGGACCAACACTCACTCCCGAACAGCAGAATTGGCAACACATATGCCTTGTAACACTTCACCTTCGTAGCCAATGACAGATGCTTGGTACCCCACATCTTTTCAAACTGCTTAAACCTCCCCACAGCCTTACCCCTCCTGATATTCAACTCCACATCCAACCTGCCATCAGTCACAAGCACACTTCCCAAGTACTTGAACTGTGACACCTCTTTTACCACACCCTCACTGATAACCACCTCTGGTCCTTGCTGCACTGGCACATCCCCCTCCTTCCAATCCTTGTCAATGGACAGGATCTCAGTCTTGCTTGCATTGATGCGCAACCCAAGACTAGCAGCAACCTTGTCCATCACCTGCAGCATGACCACCAACTCCTCCCTGCTGGGACTTAGCAACACCATATCATCTGCATACAGCAGAACAGACAACAGCTCCACACACCCACCACTACCACACCCATCACGCTCAAGTTTCCCATCTGCATGATAGGCTAGCTTCACCCCACATCCCTCCGGCATCTGAGCCATTGCCTGCCGAACCACAAAGTCCATGTAGATGTTGAACAGCAAGGGAGCAATGACACATCCCTGCCGCACCCCGCCATGCACATCAAACCACTCAGACACCACACCACCCATCCTAACAGCAGCCTGTGTGCCAGTATGCAAGTCCATCAGCAACTCTATCAGCTTTGTGTGTACCCCGTACACATGCAGGATGCGCCATAGCGTGTCTCGCGGTACAGAATCATATGCCTTACGCAAATCCACAAAAGCCATGAATAGAGGCTGATCGAATGCTACAGACTTAGAGATGACCTGGCGTATGGTGAACAGAGCATCAGTGAGGCCCCTCCCCTTCCTAAAAGCAGACTGGCTATCAAGCAGTTGTGCATCGATATGAGAACTGATCTTAGCCAAAATGACCAAGACATACACCTTCCCCGGTATACTTAGCAAGCTTATCCCCCTATAGCTATCTCTCACTTTGCGCTCTCCTTTGCCTTTATACAGTGCCACCAACAGTGCACGTTTCCACTCCACTGGCGCTTTCCCTGACTCCCACACCGCCACAATGACCCTGTGCAACCATTTCAGCATGGTCCCACTGAGCTTTAGCATAGGCGCTGCGATACCATCAACCCCAGGAGCTGCCCCATTACGACAGGCAAAGACAGCTTCTTCAACCTCCTGCACAGTAGGTGGCTGAGCTGCTGCTTCACTCTGCTGGTTTGCACCTTGCCCTGCCTCCATCTTCTGCACTAACTCCTATTTTGCTATTGCTGCTCCTTAACCTGCTGCGCCCTGCTGCTTCTCTGATTTTGTTACTGCCCAGACTCAATGTGTGCTCGATTTGGATGGCAAGGCTTTTGTTCAATACCAATATTACCAATTACCAAATGGCCCCATCAGAGCGGGGCGCCGGTGGGGGCAGCGCCACCCACAAGGAGCCAACTTAGGCTCCAACGGCGTACTCAAACTCCTGTCCAAAACTCACACAATGGCTGCCACCAGCCCACCCTAGATCCATTGCTAGCCAATGTATGTCAGGCCAGCCCATTTCGACTTGCCATGTGCTGACCAGTTGACCCAGTCAACAGCAAGCCAAGCAGTTTTATGCCTTGCTCAGGGCTAAAAGCGCTGCTGGTTGGTGCCTTGCTGTAGTGAAGTTAACCAAGTACAGCCAAGTGCAACAGTGGTTTGGCAATAGATTTCGCTTGGATGTCACATGGTCTGCTGCAGTCTTGTCAATCTTCAATCAATCAAAACGCAAGACCAGCAATGCCAATGGCCAAACAAACCTAGGCCACAAACACAAGGCTCCTGATCACAATCACGAAGCCACACAACCGATGGTGGATTTGCCACACACAAGCTGAGGCTAGATGCAACGGCGTGCACACCAAGGGGAAACAAACACCACCACTAAAACCCAAAACCTGCTCCACTTCCATCACACATCAATCTTGCTGTTGAAAATTAATGCAGACCTTTGATTGTGCCCTGCTGGTTTTGAATTCAATGGTGCCAGCCCGTCAGCGGCTCAGCTCCCCATGTATGTAACCGGGGGCGTGATGACTGCTACCACTCCTGACGTAGTTGCTCCCCTTGTTGCTGCTCACCATTACTGCCTCCCTGGCTCTGCTCCTCCTGCTCTGAATCTGCTGTTGTGGCACCTTCCTTCGCTGCTGCTGCTGCTGGCCCTCCCTCTGCTGCTGCCCCTGCCGCTCAACTGTGTGCATATTACAATTTTCTCCCTGCTACTATTGCTGCTGCTGCTTTTCTTCAAAATTCTATTGTTGCTGCTATTGTGCTGCTTCTGTCGGTGCGTCTTAATGCCGCAATTGAGGCTGGAGCTTGCAAAGGCTGCTGCTGGTTACCGTTCAGGACGTCGGGCAGTAGTGACTCACGGTGCCGAAGAGTGCCGACTGCGAGGAAGACTGTGGCCTATAGGGCATCCCATGCTGCGCCTAGGGCGTCTATGTGAGCGCCTCAGTCAGTACCACAAGTTCAGCGCCTAGCAGAGGGGCAGCGGGTGCGGAAGGAGCGGACGCTGCGATGGGCACTCGCTTCCGACCCGTTTTTCCGAAATAACTCTTGCCAGCAAGCTTTTCTTTGCCTGGCATCCAGCCTGCAGTTTTGTTATGTGTTTCTTGACGGCACTGCGTTTCGGCCCACAGACTTTACGCTGCCTTTACAGAAGTGCCTCCTGGCGATACAGGGAGCGGACTTGGCGAAATAACTCCTGCCAGCAAGCATTTCTTACCTTGGGATGCTGCAAGCGTGTTCTTCATGACCATCCCGACAGCGGAGCGTTCCGGCCCATAGGCATTGCTCAGTATTTGGGCATAATCGAGTGAGTGCCTGTGCAGTCGCTCCTGACAGGTTTTCGCGAAATAACTCTTGCCAGCCTGCATTCCTTGTCCTAGTTCTTTGCGTCACTGTCTTTTATGAGCATCCTGACAGAACAGCGTTCCGGCCCACAGGCTTTTCTCAGTCTTTGGGCTTTACCCAAGTGAGTGAAAGGCAGGCGACATCTGCTGCGGTATGTACACAGCAGCAAACTCTGATAGCCTGTCACAACACTAACACTTCCCATACCACGAAACTTCAGAACCATGGCGTTAAGAACGGAGCTACAATTGGTTCTGTATGTGTGATGCTTCATTCATCATGGTGCTGCTGGCCCCTTCTTTTTCCACTCTCCTTGCTGTAAGTGTTGCTGCTTCTGTACTGTTCTGCCGGTTGTTTGCGTAACAAACACTATCACTTGGGGTACTGTACTCGGTAGCCTAAACTAGCTTCATTCACCAGTAGCTTGCGGTAACCTGCGGTAGCTGGTGAATAACCTTGGAATGAATAACCTGGTGAATAACCTTTGAGGGGCCATGATGTAATCGTAATCGTAATCGTAATCGAATATGGAGTAACCTCTCCCGCTGGCCTTTGCTTGTTCACTAAAGTCACTGGGTCCTGAACGCGGACAGTTCATCTTCCCAGACATTCCTCTGACTCTGCGCTCCACAAATTACTTCTTAAACACTAAGCCCAAACACACATAGATGCACAAAACAGGTCTAACCACACCGACAGTTCATGGCATGCCACTGGTCCTGCATGTGAGGTTGGGTATGATGGGCGACACGCATGCAGATGCTCATAAACGCAGTGATTTCATCACCGCAGCGTGTGCATGCAGTCACAAGCTGGCCTTATCCAGGTAAACAAACCACCCAGAGCAAGCAACGGGAACAGCTCAGCTCACATAGAAGACACTAAAACAATAACAAATACACTACTTAAGCCATATATATTGTCATACATGTCGAAGTTTACCCGTATTCTGTTCCACCTCGCTGTTCTTTGTGACAGCTTGAGGTGCGGGGCCTATGGCACTTATTGCTATGGCATATCATGAAATGTAATAATAATACTTAAGCCAACAATTGCACAACTAAGCCAACATTCGATCAATCAATCAAAACGAAAGACCAGCTAAAAGCCAACAGTGTCAGTGTGAACTCCCAAAGGATCTCTTCCGGTGGGGACTGTCTCAACTGTCAGAACGTGACCATTGCAGAAGCAATGACCCTCAGGCACCAGAACAGGGTGGGAGGGAGAGAAAAGAAACAGCTTCAACGCAATCAGGGGCTGGGATGACCCAAGCTGCAAGCATGTCCAGGCCAGCACCATGGCATTCTATACATGTCTGCCTGGCCATGCTCCGCCTATACATTTTTTGCCGCACCTTAAATTTTTGTTTGTTTTTGTTTACTGCCCACGCAGTCACCCATGTCACCTTCCTGGCAGCGAAACTCAGAAGTGACCTAGCACCGCAGTAACAGTACGCAATTACCCATAAGATATCATTCCGCACTCCTGGAAGCCAATACGCTGGTTCCCAAGTAAACAAGTCCAGATTGACTATCCCTTCCCTTGTTCAGTAAAGTCACTGGTTCATCGCAGTTGAAACACCCTTTTTACCCGGACAGCACCAGATTTCATCTTTTGAGCTACCTGCTGCGCTCTGCTAGGTTCTGCTTATATGCGTAAAGACTGTTCATGCCCGCTGTCACACCATCAATCAGAGCTTGTTTCGTGCTGCAAACCAGCAGCAACAGAGTGAGCAGATGTGAGAGGTCCAGCAGCTGGCCATCAAAACCAGGCAATCTGACTGCATCTGAAGGCCCCCACGGATCATTACGATACATCCGAGTATTTAGAAGATGCATGCCAGACCATTGCGAGGCTTGCTTTAGCTTTGCCGATGCTGGTGACCAGATGCTCGGACGAAAGCTCGGAGAAACGCTTTGTAAGTGTCCTGGTGGCCAGATTCAGGCTCATGTACGTGTAAGCAATAACGTTGATAAAGCGGAGGTGTGCTTTCGGCTCGGGAAGGTGCTTCTCGCGGAAAGTCCGCGAGATGTGGTTGAGCGGACTTAAGAGTAAGAGCAAACCATTAGCAGGGTAGTAACGTTGTCAAACAACTACTCGACATGCACGGAGCCTTCACAAATAATTGCAAATATATCCCTGCGCTGCTTCGTGCACAAAAGTTGCCGACGCTAGTCTAGTGACCCCGCTAGTGTGTGTCCCAGTAAAAAGCCTGTTTCCACTGTCATGTGCAGAAGGCAAACTTTTCATCTTCCCAGACATTCCTCTGACCCTCCAGTCCACAAGTACTTCTTAAACACTAAACCCAGACACACGTAGATGCGCAAAACAGGTCTAACCACAGGAGCTGGTCCTGTGTGAGGCTGGGTATGATGGGCGACATGCATGCAGATGCTCATAAATGCAGTGAGTCCAATTTGCAGCATATGCATGCAGTCACTACCTGGCTTCATCCAGGTAAACAAACCACCCATCTCAACCCCATCAGACACAAACACACACAGCACACCTATATGCAAGGAGGGAGCGTGGTCAAACCCTGCACCAAGTACATCAAGTGTCAGCTAGTACACCACTGGTTCCAGCGCTGGTGTAGCAGCAGTAGCAGCGTAGCAGCGCTGCGCAACCCAACAGTCACCTGCACAAGGTTGCAGCACAGGCAGTACACGCAGGCCGCGGCACAACATCAGTTACACAGGTCCGACGGGTACTGGGGTAACACAAGTTGCACCCCATCACTAAAAGGATACGTTGCAGAACACCACATGGGACACAGCAAGGTGGCCACCATTGTAGCACATCAACATGCTACACCCGATACGTGGCACTCGCTGTAGAAGAATTAATATCACAGGTTGCAACACATCAATAACACAGGTTGCAGCACATCGGTAACGCGAGGGGCAGAGCCATTGCACTAACAGCTTATGAGTCCCATCAGTAACACAGGCAGCTGCAGGCTCAACAACGCAGGGTGCAGCATACCTGCACCAGTAAGACAACTGGTGCAGAGGTGCAAAGAAAGTACTACAGATTGCAGCACATGCAGGCATGCAGTAGCGCAGGCTGCAGCGCAATCCTTAACGTAGGAAAGCTGTGTTCAACATACAGTACACACCTGTAAACCAAGCTGCTGCAGGCTAGATAACAGAGGTTGAGGCGGGTTACAGGTTGCTGTCACAGCATACCAGTCACACAAGGGGCAGAGGCTGTACCACAGGTGGATGTAGCACATCAGTTTACATGGGCTGCCGCAGGCTCCCTAACACAATTTGCAACATAGCAGTCACACAAGATGCAGATTTAGAACAGGTGGCAGCACACCAGTGACAAACTCAGGGTACTATGCAGGCCCTGCAGTAACGCAAGGTAGAGCGCAATCCATAACCTAGGACAGCTTACAGCTTTCAGCAGACATATAATACACCACTGAAATCCCCATACCATATCAGTCCGCACTCCTCGCAGCCAATTCGCTGGGTTCTAAGAGAACCAGTCCACATCTAGAGTACCAATGAATGTCTGCTCTGCTCGGTTAGCCAGCGGAGCTCAACTCATGGAGCTTAAAAATATGGGTGTGGGAAGGCCCCAATTTAATTAGCAACCTCTTACATGGAAGCATGGTACAGTTGAACTATACTTCCCTGCCGTGCCCAGGGTAGAAAAAGCTTGGCAAAGGCTCTTAGCCGGTCGGTCTAATCCCCACACCTTCATTGCAAGAGCACACAATCCATGTGGTCTCTTGAGAATACGACCCATAATGTCAAAAAGAACACTGGCCATCTCATGGTTACATGGTTACATCTACGCACACACCATTTGTGGCGTACAATTAAGGAAGTAGGCCTACTTAGTGAGGACCACCTACGCCAGGGCCATCTCAAGTCAGGTAGATCAGATGGCAGTTGGAACTGCTACGTACAAGCAAACCTTTGATGATGATCAAGAACTTTTCCGGCTTATGGACAACACGAAATTCACTTCCGCAAATGCACCTTCTTTGTGCTTGACCAACAGCTCTGGGGCAGATGGCACACTTATAACACCACATCGTTCATATGCAGGCAGACGGCACACTTATAACACCACATCGTTGACATGTAGTTTAAGCTCTGCAGCTGCAAATACTGGAAAAAAGACATGTTTGCACAAGACTGTTCGACACACCAGTGTGTGTCCACCTGTTGGGGGACACACATTGCATCTGTTCTGGCTTAGTTAGATAGCCGTGGACCCCAACATGGTGCCCAGGCTATAGACATACTTTCATTAGCCACAGCCAAAGACCTCTATGCTGCAACCTAGTAACAACAACAAACATTTAAGGTGTGGCAACCGCAAAGGGCTGCTAGGTCGAAACGACCAAACACACCATCGGATGGATCCAAGCACAATGGCTTCCAGACCACCAACCAAGCAGTACTGATACCGAAACATGTATCCAGGCAAGACAGAGCCCATGATCAAGAACACCACCCACTCCTCCATCGGTTGCAAGGGCATGGCAAACAATGACGATTACCACGGGCTGGAGATGTACAAGAACCATGCAAATAACTCAACCACAGAGGGATATATGCAACCAGACCCAACCACCATGGAATGTGGCCACCATGGAATGTGGCCGAATCAATCCCTCAAAGTCAAGGCAACGCTCCTATCCAGACAGAGCCCATGATCAAGAACACCACCCACTCCTCCATCGGTTGCAATGGCATGGCAAACAATGACGATTACCACGGGCTGGATATGTACAAGAACCATGCAAAGGACTCAACCACAGAGGGATATATGCAACCAGACTCAACCAACATGAAATGCATGTGGCCGAATCAATCCCTGAAAGGTCAAGGCAACGCTCCTAGCGATTGCAGGCAGGTGCGGATGATGGGATACAGCAGTCCTCCGATGTCAGTCCACAAATAGCATCAAAGAGAAAGTTGCATCAACCATAATGGCTGGCCACAAGCATGGAGTGCTATAGGCCAGCCCAGCAACAGCTGGCCCCCCTCCATAGGCAAGCTGCTGCTGCGCACCACGGGACACAACGTATCGCACAGCTGTCTGAAGAGGCTAATCATCAGGTTGTCAAAGCATAGAGCCCAATGGCTGCCACCAGCCCACCCTGGATCCCGTGCTGGCCAATGTATGTCAGGCCAGCCCATTTCGACTTGCCGTGCGCTGCCCGGTGGACCCAGCCAGCAGCAAGCCAAGCAGTTTAATGCCTTGCTCGGGGTTCCACCTCGCTGTTCTTTGTGACAGCTTGAGGTGCGGGGCCTAGTGGCACTTTTGCTATGGCATATCATGAATTTTGATCATTTATGTCTTTGTTTTTCAAGTACCGTATGTGGGCTTAGATTTGGTAATGAAATACTATGTAGGGACACAGTGTGGGGCTTAGGGTTGCTTGTATTGCAACTAGCACTAGTGCTTTGGGTCTGGGAACAGCGAGGTGGAACCCCGAGTAATAGTATGTGTATCGATACCCAAGACTAAGCAAAGCAAAGATGACTATTCACACCAAGTACTCATTGACAGAATCAAAGATGTGGACTCCACGGCCAGAGTATGGTACCATTCTCTGCTTTACGGAGTGGCAGGCACCATATATAGCTGCACCACCATGGAGATCCAAGCTCTTGGCATCAAACAAGTGCATATCAGAAGTAGATGCTACATCAGTCAAGTCCCTCCACAGCATACATGCAATCTCATGGTAGTCTGGCCAGTGTAATCCGTACACCAGTGGGCCCCTTCCTTCATCATACGGGGGAGAGCAACTCGCCCATGCCCCTATATCTACCCCCTTGCGTAGCTCTCTCTCTGTCTCTCTCTCTCTCTAAGACTAATCTTCCATACTCAGATCCATTGATAATGAACAGTCTGCTTGCTACACATGATGTTTTTGCATAAAGGGCTCTCAAGCTCAATCATCAATGGCAGCAGCGACGGATCATGATAATCAACATTCGCACCCATGTTAACCGCGTTGTTTCATTTTAAGGCCGCAGGTCCTACTTTGCCACCAACAAAATCATGAGCTAAAATCTACTTTGTACACAACAGTCTGTGTAGGAAGGGCAGCAGGCCAAGTGATAAGACCAGCCCACCATGAAATAAGACCAGCCCAGAGATTCTGACTTCACAAGCAAACAGCTTATGCCAGAAAAACAACATGTACATTGCACATCACATGGGTCCATCCTTGAAACAAACCGTTTCTGGATAGCTTTTATATCGTGCCTCTTTGACCAACTACATATAACTTTATCAACCAGCCTGACTACTGTGAAGGTCGCTGAGCTGCGCTCATGGTGTTGCAACTGTAAATGTTGCTAATGATACCTGCCATATGTGCGCCCCTATGACGGATACGTTTCTTAGCCACCGTTACCAACCCACTCCAGCCTATTACAGCCCGAGTGTTATCCCCTGGTAAACTGCCATTAGCCTCGCTCCCTCCCCAACCCTATAGTAATTGCACTTGTATGAGAGGCTCACCGGCGCACCTCCAATTATCCACTAGTCTGCCTCTATCGTCTAAGCTGGGATGCCCATGGCCCCAAAAATGCGACCTTGGCTGCCCGCAAATGGCCGATTTGATGCTGGCACAATTATTTGAAGCCATTTGAAGCCTTGATATCAGCTTGCAGATCCATGGGCTTAGCTGGAGCAATGGGGCGTGTCGTGTCAGTCACAGGGCGTGGGAGATCCGCCTCTGTGATAGGCTTGTTTGCCACATGCCGCCATGCTGTGTGCACAACATGGTTTTCCTTAAGGGCCCTCCAGATGTTCACACCTTCCTTCATAATCCGCATGACTGTCTGTCCACGTTTGATGCCCTCTGTAGTCTCCATGTAGCCCATAACATACCATGTGGTGCTGCAGCTGGTATTACCAAAGTCCCGTAGAGTAGCAAACGACGGCAATACTTTGTCCACAGGTAGGTGCATGGCTTGTTGCAATCCCTTGAGCACTCCATAGCCACCAGCATGCAGGGCAAAGTGATCGACACACTTGGTGAAGTCAGGGACATACTCTGCAACTGAACGGCCGAGGACAGTCCTCTCAAAATGCGTGTAGGCTGCTTCTGCATACTGACCCCACGTGAGGATGCGAGGAGCAATGGTACGAAGGCATACCTCGAGGGCCTTGGCTGCTTGCATGGGTACATCTTTGCGCAAGAAGACGCCGTTGATGCCCTCCTTGTCTGGTCCAAAGCCCATGCAACTGCAGAAGAGATATAGTGTATGGATGTTAGCGGCCTGTGAGTATATGTTAGCGATGCCTCGGCAATACATCTGGGTGGATATCATCCATGGGGCAGATGTCTTGGAAGGCTTGGTACAGCATGCAGTGGGCAAGCATTTGATCACAGGCACAGATGTATCTGACAAAGACTGGTATGTACTACGTTCTTGTTAAATAGAGGCTAGTTACTCTGGAAGATTGAAATGCTGAATTACAGCTACTTTGCTTTGCCTGCAATACAAATGTGCTGGGCGGCATCGGTTCAAGGCCTACCACTGCTTCTGCTTGCATTGCTCAGCTTTATCGCACTTAAGAAGAGCTTACAAACAAACATACACACAGTCAAGGTGGGGCGGCACGAAGATGGAGGGCTGCTAGGTTGAACCAACGAAACATCAACACCATCGGATGGATCCCAAGACAATATATTCCACACCAGCAACCAATAATGATACCCATCTAGGGAACTTCAACCAGTTCGTCATCAGACAGATAGATACCACATTGATCAGACTTCTAATCAAACATATCCAACCACTGACCTTCCGGAAGCAACAAGTCCACATCAGTGCCACCACCAGACTGGTGACAATACCAACAGACACAAATGCAGCAGACAGCCAAACTTAAGCAGGCCGAGAGAGGGATACGGCCAGTGGAAGACATTGCCCACAAGTCCGCCGTCAGCGTACCTCAGAGAAGACAGTGCAGCCACGGGTGGGACCATGCAACTGCCAGGAACAGCTTGTAACCTTACTAATGTATAAAGCCAGTAAAGCCAAATAAATGAAGGCATGGGAAGGCTGCAGTAGTCTTACCTGTACGCTCCATCATCTTGGCCTGTGTGCATACGAACATTGTGCATCAGCTGGTATTTGGCAGTTCTCCGGGCGGCTGGTCTGTTGGTGAGCATGACCGCTGCACCACCCATGCGGAAGATGGCATTCGCAACCATGAACTCCTTCTGCAAGCCGGGATAGAAGCAGTATGTGGTGATCTCTGAGGGGACAAACAGCGCAGTGGTGTTTGGCCGAGCAACGAGCAGGTCCTTCAGCAGCCCAATGGCCATCACCCCATTTCCACACCCCATGCCACCCAAGTGGTAGCTCTGGACATCCTGACGAAACTTGAATTGGTTCACCAGCATGGAAGCTTATGAAGGGGTAGGACAGTAGATGCTGCAGTTTGTCACCAGGATGTCGATCTCTTGGGGTCGCACGCCTACATACGGGGGAAATAGAATTGCGTGAATGACGCGGTTAATGGGACTCAGGTGAACGTGCATGATGCAATAGGCGCATGTTTGCGGTAGCGCCTACATAGTGGTACGGATTCAAAAGCATGTATGGTAAATAAGGATAAATAACCCTTGATTTAAAAGAACACACTGATACAAGAGGCACATGGCTGTGGGAGCGCCTAATGGGTTGTAGATCCATAAGCCGGTCCTTCCTTGAACACACTGATGTGAATTACGGGTAGCTGCATATACACACAGATGGTAGGTGCGTGTCATGATGTAATACTTTTGGCTTTGGACGGAGCTGTAGGTGTCAAGCCAATTGTCAAGCCAGCAAAGAGTTAGCCGCACTACAAGATAAATCATCACGTTTCTCACCTGTTTTCTCGAGTAGGTCTGCAACAGCACCACACATGGTCATCTCAGCTTCTTTCTTGGCAGAGTCCATGTCGTGTTTGGGGTCCTTCGTGTTTGCTGGGTGTATCCACGCTGGCAAGAAGCTTGCGGTCGGGCTAATCCCTGAGCGCTCGAAGACCTTCGTGATGAAGTCGTAGTTCTCATCCTTGCAATCCTGAAGCATAGTGAAGGATCGTAAGGGCATCCATCGTAGTAGGGGTTGGGCGTGCGTTTATGGCCTCAGCGATGCTAACTAAGTGTCTCGTTTGCTGAAAATGACCACTGTCATTTCAAGAGGTTCTTCTGATCAGGCAAGACGTCGAATCCAAGGACATGCTGTGTAATATTTGCAGACAGGGCCAGTGGCAGCTGGAAGGAATATCAGAGACCAGGTCTTCGACCAAACAAATGCTGTGAATGTGCCTGCTGGTCGGCTTGCGCACCTCCCACTGCCGAGAAGCCTTTTTCATCTGGCAGAAGTTCACCCTCAGCTCTTCTGGTGGCTTATATACGGAGAAATCTACCAGATAACAGGGGCTTGAAGGGGCCATGGCGTAGGGTTTGCTTGAGTTCCCTCTTTCAACAAACTATACGCAACGGACTATGTCGTCGTAGAAAGACTAATACAAAGAATGGCCTCCTGTAGCATGCGAACGGTAAAGCTTGCACTGCAAGCCATTTCAGTGAATCGCCACAGTGACTCAATCTTGATCCGTCACTTCCGAGTAGCTTCTCAGCAGATCTCAGCAGATCTAGGTCAGACCTAAATCTCGGTTAGATCCCCGTCCACGCCCTCACTCTTGTGTGCTGCCTTTTGGACGGTCCTTTCATTCTTGGCCGCCCAGTATGCTCATGCTTTAAGGTTGCAACTCTCTACGTTCGGCCCCAGCATCTGAACCGACCACCGACATATATAGGCACATGCAAAGGCGGAAATCGCCACCTCGCTCACTGCGCGTCATTGCTATCTGATGCCCTGGATAGGGCATGTCTCTTACTCTCATTACCATTGTGGCCATAGCCCTTTCGATACCTGCTGTAGTCGTAGCGGTGGCGACCCTCTTAGCACATCTTCACCTGACACCGAACTCCACGGCCTACAAGGACCATGCAAAGAAGCTTGCAGGGATATCCCGATGGGAGTTCCGAACAAATATTTGGTTGTGAAGTATCGCACATGCTTACATGAAGTACGTTGCCCCGGCTCCTCTGCGAATTGCAGAGGTATCCGTGGCCTACATCACTGACCTCACAGGTAGATAGGGGTGTACGGTGATGCACACTTCCCGCCCTTAGAAAACACTGCAGGACCCGATCATGTCCAAAATTGATTCATTATACATGGTAATGCTTCTAACCATAATTACGTGATGGCGCACAAGTCTGCCGCCACCACTGGATGGTGCTGCAAGCGGCCGGCAGCGCGGCACACTGTCGTCAAATTGCATGTGCAGAGCAGCCTAGCGCAGTACAGCCAGCTGTCAGTAGTCAATATCATGTAGCAGGATCGACTGTCGGAGCTTTTGACAGGATGCAGGAATCTATCTCACCTCATAGCACATTCAAACCTATAACAGCCTATTGCGCACGGCACATCATCCATGAATTGGCTAGCTGGAACACCCCCCTGCATCGTACCACAGCACACCTGCCCAATCTGTCCATACCTCCGCATCCCTGCCCCTGACATAAAGCTTTGGAGTGACATGAGATGCGCCTCCTATCACATGACAATCACTTGTGGATTTGGGAGGATCTAAATAATCATCCCACGCGACAAAACAGTGTGGCAGCCCCTTACACCTGCCTGCTTCTTTGTACATCCCCCTCTTTATGCAGCTACCCAGCACAACACCTAAACCCTAAATTTTAAAGTCCCGTTGATGTTCTGTCCGTAGGCGTTGTTTGTAATGCATAACCTGGGCGTGCCATAAGCCCTCCAATCCCAGCCCAAATACCGAGCAGGAGAGCTAGCCGCTCTAGCAGGCCCCAATACCAACCCTGAATGGCTGGCCACAGTGCTCAAGTTTGCTGCAGAGCATGGGCTGGTATGTAGCGAACAAAGTGGCACTGGAGTCTGAGTTTGAGCTTTTAAGTCACAACCAGAATCATAAACCGCATGAATATAAGCAGTCCCTGCTAGAGCTCATATCTGGGCCTAGTGTGTTGTCGTTACTTCTTATTGCATGCAGAAGACAACCCTTACTTTCCTCCGCCCTGCTTTGTTTTTGGTGATAGCTTGTTATGCGGTGCCTATTGCACGTTTTGCTATGGCAGGTCATGAAATGTCACAGTTGTTCAAAAAGCAGTACCAGCAGCTTGTTAAAGGAACGTTGTAGAGCCATTAATACCAATCGTTCTTAAGCAAGCATGCGATTTAAGCCCTGACACCTCTTGCTAGCATGGACCACCATTTGTAACTAACGATGCTGTTTTACAAATGAAACGTTACTTAGGCTCAGTTAATGTCTTCATTCTGCGTTGGTCCTTGGTCCTGCAGGTAAAAAGGACCAAAAGGCCACCAGGCATGCTCAAGATGTCAGAGTTTAATGGTCAGCCAAACCTTTCCTTTGGGTACTCCTGCAACGACATGTATTCTGCCAATGCTGTAACTGCCTGCTTGTGCCCAGCGCACCCCAACTAAATGGGGGACTTCGTGAAGTTGTTTGAGGACCATTTCCCTGGCTTTACACAGCTGTCAGAAGTAAGCAAGAGGGATGCTGTGCATTAGGGTTTAATGTCTTGAGCAGGAGCAGTGCCCTAAGATTAGGATTTGAGGTTGTTAAGGGAAACAATGTGGGTTTAGGGTCTATGGGGGGGGGGGGGCAATGGGGGGCCAATGTCGTGTGGTAAGGGTACATGGTTATAAGAGTTTCGGCTGGTGGGGGGCCCATTTCGCTGGCCTCACGCAGCTCACTTAGGTAAGCGGGTGATGCCGTTGGACTAGGCTTTAGGGCTTGGGGGCTGTCAGGGGTTTAGGTCAATAATTGACCAGAAGGTAACTGATGACAACCTGGTTGGCTTTACACCGCTCTCTGAGGCGTAGGAAGAGCATCACAGTGAACTAGGGTTTAGGGGCTTTAAGGGTATGACGTTTTTGTGAACGTTTTTGGAGCCCATTTTGCTGGCGCTGTGCATGCGATTCTCTGAAATATCAGAAGGGCATCCCTGTGAGACTAAAGTTTATAAGGTAGCAGACAATTGACAGCACTGTTCCCTGATGTTGAGAGGCATGAACAGCAACTAATCAGAATGGCAGGAGGTTACAGAGCTGATTCCCTAAACTGCAAGGCAACTCCAGCAAGCCCTCAAAGGAAGCAGGTATTACTTTGGTTCTTCCCTTGCCTCCCATCTTATCAAGGATGCACTACTTGCACGGAAAGTTTGAGCCCAACTGCAGGCGGTTTGCTGACTGTTAGCTGACTGCCCCTGCACCATCTGCATCCTTCCTCCCTTTCTCCTCCCAAACAAGATATCTTGGTGAACCTGGCACGTGTAACCTTTGCCCTGTGTTGTCACTCTCAACAACATTGTTGCTTCCTGACGAGAGCAACATATCAGCGATGTCCCAGGATTCAGCCAGAAATTTCAGTCATCATTCAGGTATCAACAAAGTCCCTAAACCCCCTACCTGTGTGATTACTGATATTCAAGACATCAAGAGCAACACAACCATTGAATAAATCACTGAGGAATCATATAGAAATCCATTCAGGAGTCACGTGTGCTTACAACACGCCACCCCACTCCATCCCATCACTATATCATTCTTTGTATGCAGGGCATCAGGAGCAACATCACCCCCTTTGAGCTCTGGTCGGAAGGCAACGTGGATTACTGGTCGCACCTCCACCGTTCCCCCCGTCATGCTGCAACCTTTGACGGTGCCATGCGGGCCTGTAACCACACCGAGGGGAAGATGGTGGTGAAGCAGTACAACTGGGGGCAATATGATCTGGTGGTAGATGTGGGGGTTGGCAGTGGACATTTTGTGATGGAACTGCTGAAAGATTACCCCAGGTTGAAAGGGGTGGTGGTGGACCAGAGCAAACAGATTGCAAGGGGGAAGGAGGTAAGCAAAGAAAAACAGGAAGGGGCCAGGAGGGCAGCGGAGTTGGCCAATACTCGTCAGCAAGCGGCTTAATAGAGCGTTTTGGGTTTAACAGTTTGGGTTTGGTTCAGGATTTAGGGTTGGTACTAATGGAGTGGTTGAAGGACGGGCGGCAAGTCCAACGGGGTGTTACTGGCCTAAACTGCGCTCAGGAGCCCATGTCCTATACGTTCTGCTACTGGTACTAGCCCGGCTAGTTCCATCGACCAATCTTGATGGTGACAAGCTCACTGCTATGATGCCTCTGCGTTAGCACTGGGAGGCATGGGAGGGCATGGGACGAGGTGCAACATGTCTGCATTATGCTCCAGCTACTCGTGCTTGTGCAATGTCTCATTTTTTAATGCAGGGTTTAGGGTCCAACCCAAAACACTGAACCCTACCGAATCTAGAATGAACAGCTTGCGCCATCATGGGTCCCTTGGCATGTAACTTCAGTCCTTCACTCCTTCCCTGCTCGGAGGCTGGGTACAGGTTGCTAAAGCAGGGGAGACTGATGTGGCACTTCGTTGCTCTCATGGCCCTCATCTAAGCCCTGCTTGACACTTGACATGGGAAAAGTACAAACTATCTCAATCTTCAGTTTAAAAAAAAGTGTTGGAATAGAGTAATTGTTATCCTGCTTCTTAGTTTCGCTGGTGGTGTGTTTGTGAGTGTGCAATGGTGGTGCGAGACCTCCCTTGAGCTGCTGCCTAGGGTTCAGCTGGTATCAGGGGACATGTTCAACCCTGATGCCCTGCCTAAACCACCCAAGGGGTTCAAGGTGGTGTTTGTTTTGAAGCAGATCCTACGTGACTGGAGTGATGCTGACAGTGTGGCAATATTGAAAAGCATCAGGGCGGTCATGCCAGAAGAGGTGAGGAGGGGGGAGGTTAGCTGAGGGGGACCAGGGGTCATAGATGGAGGGGTGGAAGGATAGGATGAGAGGGTCCGTGGTGAAGAGGGCGGGGGGTACAGCGGAAGGGGGGGGACAGGGGAGAAGAAGGGGGAAGGATCTGAGCTGAGGGGTTGGGCGGGAAAAGAGGAGGAGGAGATAGAAACGGGGGCAAAAAGTGGTTGGCGATACTGAAACTCATTAGAACTGTCATGCCAGAAGAAGTGAGATGGGGAAAGGATGGGGTGTAGAGGAAGAAGGGGGTACTAGGGGGGAGCGGAGGGGGAGAGGAGGGGAAGACAAGGGGGAATCCTGCTGCACCTGTGGCTGGCACTGCTCCCGCTGCTTCTGCGGGCTACTGCTGCTGTTACTGAACTTCTGCCGCTCCTCCACAACCGCTCCTAACGCTGATCCTGTCACTTGTGCTATCATTCCTTTTTCTGCTGTTCCGCTCCTCCTGCAGGCCATCGCTGCTGGTGAGGTTCCCTCCTGGTCCTTGAGACCGGTCCTTTGAAAGCTTTGACACCTCACTATTCTGCCGGCCACAGGCTGGAGACTGATCTCACTATGCTTATGTCATTCGGGGATGGCAAGGAAAGAGATGAGGGACAAACACAGGCACTACTGGAAGCCGGGGGATTCAAAATGACAAGAATTGATCCCTACAAACGGCCTGATGGCATTAATTGAGGCAATCCCAGTACCAGCAAAGGCAGGGGCACCGGGCCTTATCAGGGCGATTGAAAAGGAGGAGTGACTGGTAGGTGAGTATTTAGATGCACGGAAGTGATTTGGATTTTTGGCTACTAAGGGCATTCCCTTGCATCTGGCTTCAACTCTGTGTTGCAGTGTTTATGTGGCCTAAGTGGTTTGACTGCTATGAGGGGTATCCATATGGTTGGCCGGCATGGGGTTGTGTGGCCCCAGTTCATCAGGTGCCGTGTGCTGCGTGGTCTTGAGTAACCTCTTGGCATAGCTGGTTTTGTGTTTTGATTGATTGATTGATTGATTCCGGGATTTCTCCAGGCTTTTTGCATCCAGCACCAAAAACATGTAGTGGCGTTGATAGCATGCCTTGAATTCAGGCCGCTGTCAAATCCGGGGAAAATTCATGTGCTGCTGCTGCTTGCTGCTTGGCCTGCTGCTCTTGGCCATAGCAGCTAATGCTGTCCATGACTGCAAGTAGCTGCTGAGTAGTGCTAGGTATTGCTGGGTGTTAGCTGCGCCTTTGAGAGCATTTCTTTTATGTAATTTAATCAAAGCTGCAGCTGCTCCTACTCCATGTGTAGCTGCTGAGTTAGTTAGGATGCTCGGTACGCAGTCAAGGTACTTGCATGGCTGTTAGACCGAAATCTCATTTCGTGATGCTGCTGCAAGCAGGCCGCCGCTGCTGCTGTGGTTGTGTTGTCATTGGCCAACAAGATGGTGCCTGTGGACTAAGGCCCCGCATTCCTCAATGCTGCCTGTCGTTTGCAGGGGGTGTCACAGATCACTCCAGCAGCCCAACCTCCTGCTGCTGCTGCTGCTGCGACTGCTGCTGCTGCTACTCAGGATGGTCGGCAGGCATGTACCAGCTGGAAGCCGGCTGAGTCCAGCCAGAAGGACCCATTGGTGCTGCCGCCTGTGGCTGCAACTAACCTGCGCTGCAGACCCAGGTGCAACAAAATGCTGCTGTAGTTAATGGCACCTTGCTCTGCTGCCAAGGAAAACCAGGCAATAGAGAGAGGTATGCCTCCTGCATGGGGCTTTAGACGTGGAACGAGGTGGATACACTGTGTGAACATGTGGAAAAGGTACCAGCAGTCTGCGATGGGGTTTTGGCAGTAGGGATGTGCATGCCTCTTTGGGGGGTTTAGGCACCCAGGGAGTCGAGGGAGGCCTTCTGCAACTCTGCAAGCCGTGGGTTAGGCATGCATGGAGATACTCACCGCATCAACTGATGGTGAGGGCCGGACTATGCAGCACAATCATGCAGTCTTTGGTTGTGGTGGTTCAGCTGTCTTGTTGCTTCTTATCATGTTGCCGAGAGCACATTATTCAAAATCTGATGCCGTTGTGTGGGTTACTGACATAACTGCAGCTGCAATGGCTAATGCAAGTGCATGTAATGCGACTAGCATTGAGTGCATGGACTTGGGTAAGGCGGTGTAAGAATGACCAGTTTGGTAGTATGTATATTGCTGTAAATGCATGTTGCCCAATTCTGCCCTAGTGGCTGGCACCTAGTCCTAGCTTAGCTCTGATGCAGTTGGGTTAGGGTGCTGTAATGATGTTCCCAAGCAGAGGCATGTGCATGGGATAGTATGATGGGATCCTTTGCGCTTAAAATGAGCCATACGCATCAGCCATGATGTTGAGTGCAAGGCAAGCGTATTTTGTAATACAGCGGCAGATAGTGCTTGCTTTGACATGGAAACATGAGAGACAGGGCCTTGCAGCAGTTAACATTGCATGCTCTAGGGTCTGGTTACGATCAGGTGGCACCTACTGAGGTTGACCGGTGGCACCTACCGACCATCCGGCGTTCCCTATCCGACCCAGTAGAACAGGGAACCTTAAAGCCAATATCATCGCCACAAGGAAACGCAGACTATCCGAAACAGTCATACTGCCGTGTCGCCGCGAGTGCATCGGATGGCGCAAAGCGGCGCCGTAGTCCGGACAGGAATGCCCGGCGTATTCGGACGGCTGCAGAGTAGTGTCATGATGGAATAAAGCTTCATTGAATGTTGCAGCTTACGCAGCTGCTTAACGCTCGGGTTATGCCAGTCGCACATGTACTACTTACTGCTTGGAATGGCAGCATGCTATTAAGGCCATCGAAGGCGCACATCCGAATGAAGGTCACCAGGTAGCTGCAAGAGTTATGGTATGATGTTGTACCACAGTAGAGCTACGCCGTCTGAGTCACCTAAAACAGAAAAGCTACCGTACGATGCCTCATGATGACTGAACATACAGTTCAGGTGGCCGCCTGGGCCTGCACTTTGTTGTGACATTTTGTGCTTTTGCCGGGTCTTCACGTTTTCAACAAGTCTTTGTACAACTGCATCATAACTGGTCAAGGGGGAGGCACGATCTACATCTGTATTGCTTGCTACCCCTCTGTTGCCATGTATTGTGTACTACGCACGGTTATGGTATGCGAGTAGGGCTGCTGCTGTGTTTCTCATGCTGGTCTTGGGAACGTGGACACCGGCAAGGGTGACATGACAGAAGCATGCAGTGTGGGCCTAGCATGATTAGATCTGCATTCCAGCTCTACTTTTGGTACTGGAAATAGAAAGTTGTCCTTGCAGTGACAGCCTTGGCCTGCTGACGCTGAGTGCACTAGCCGCTTGCAGCTCCACATCTGAGCTCTCAGATAATCCGTGTGTTAAGGATCATCAGGAGCAAAAGGAAGCAGGTGGGAAGGAGCGGGTGAGAAGGTGAGCAGGTGAGAAGAAGCAGGTGAGCAAGTGAGCAATAAACATGTGAGCGGGAGTAGGTGAGCGGGAGCAGGAGAGCAGGGAGAGCAGGAGCAGGAGAGCAGGGAGAGCAGGTGAGCAGGAGCAGCTGAGCTGGAGCAGGTGAGCAAGAAGCAGGTGAGCAGGAGCAGGTGAGCAAGAAGCAGGTGAGCAGGAGCAGGTGAGCAAGAGCAGGTGAGCATGAGCAGGTGACCAAGAGCAGGTGAGCAGTGAGCAGGTGAGCGGGAGCAAGTGAGCAGGAGTAGGTGAGCATGAGCAGGTGAGCAGGGGCAGGTGAGCAGGAAGATGGTGAGCAGTCAGCAGGTGAGCAGGAGCAGGTGAGCAGGAGCAGGTGACCAAGAGCATGTGAGCAGTGAGCATGTGAGCAGGAGCAAGTGAGCAGGAGTAGGTGAGTAGGAGCAGGTGAGCAGGAGCATGTGAGGAGGTAGCAGGCGAGCATGGAGCAGGTGAATAGGAGCAGGTGAGCAGGAAGATGGTGAGCAGGAGCATGCTAGAAGGAGGAGGTAAGGAGGAGCAGGTGAGCAGGAAGCATGTGAGCAGAAGCAGGTAAGCAGGAGCAGGTGAGCAGGGAGCAGGTGAGCAGGAGCATGTGAGCGTGAGTAGGAGCAGGGGAGCAAGAGCAGGTGAGCTGGGAGCAGGTGAGCAGGAGCAGGTGAGCAGGAGCCGGTGAGCAGGGAGCGTGTGAGCAGGGGCAAATGAGCAGGAAGAAGGTGAGCAGGAAGAAGGTGAGCAGGAAGAAGGTGAGCAGGAGCATGTAAGCAAAAAGCAGGTGAGCAAGGAGCAGGTGTGCAGGAGCAGGTGAGCAGGAACCAGGTGAGCATGAGCAGGTAAGCAGGCAGCAGGTGAGAATGAGCAGGTGAGCATGTGAGAAGGAGCAGGTGAGCAGGTGAGCAATAAACAAGTGAGCAGGAGCAAGAGAGCCAATGAGCAAGGAGAGCAAGTGAGTAGGAGGCATGTGAGCAGGAGCAGGTAAGCAGGAGCAGGTGAGCATGGAGCAGGTGACCAAGAGCAGGTGAGCAGTGAGCAGGTGAGCAGTGAGCAGGTGAGCAGGAGCAAGTGAGCCGGAGTAGGTGAGCAGGAGCAGGTGAGCATGAGCATGTGAGGAGGTAGCAGGCGAGCATGGGGCAGGTGAGCAGGAGCAGGTGAGCATGAAGATGGTGAGCAGTGAGCGGGTGAGCAGGAGCAGGTGAGCATGAGCAGGTGACCAAGAGCAAGTGAGCAGTGAGCAGGTGAGCAGGTGAGCAGGAGCATGTGAGGAGGTAGCAGGCAAGCATAGAGCAGGTGAGCAGGAGCAGGTGAGCAGCAAGATGGTGAGCAGGAGGAGGTGAGCAGGAGCATGTGAGAAGGAGGAGGTAAGCAGGAGCAGGTGAACAGGAAGCAGTTGAGCAGAAGCAGGTAAGCAGGAGCAGGTGAGCAGGAGCAGGTGAGCAGGAGCATGTGAGCGTGAGCAGGTGAGCAGGAAGCAGGTGAGCATGAGCAGGTGAGTAGGAGCAGGTGAGCAGGGAGCAGGTGACCAAGAGCAAGTGAGCAGGAGCAGGTGATCAGTAGCCGGTGAGCAGGGAGCGTGTGAGCAGGTGCAAATGAGCAGGAAGAAGGTGAGCAAGAAGAAGGTAAGCAAGGAGCAGGTGAGCACGGAGCAGGTGAGCAGGTAAGCAGGGAGCAGGTGAGAAGGAGCAGGTGAGCAGGGAGCAGGTGAGCAGGTGAGAAGGAGCAGGTGAGCAGGTGAGCAGGTGAGCAATAAACAAGTGAGCCAGAGCAGGTGAGCGGGAAGCAGGTGAGCATGAGCAGGTAAGCAGGCAGCCGGTGAGAATGAGCAGGTGAGCAGGGAGCAGGTGAGCAGGTGAGAAGGAGCAGGTGAGCATGTGAGCAATAAACAGGTGAGCCGGAGCAGGTGAGCAGGAGCAAGAGAGCCAATGAGCAGGGAGAGCAAGTGAGCAGGAAGCATGTGAGCATGAGCAGGTAAGCAGGAGCAGGTGAGCATGGAGTAGGTGACCAAGAGCAGGTGAGCAGTAAACAGGTGAGCATGAGCAAGTGAGCAGGAGTAGGTGAGCAGGAGCAGGTGAGCATGAGCATGTGAGGAGGTAGCAGGCGAGCATGGAGCAAGTGAGCAGGAGCAGGTGAGCATGAAGATGGTGAGCAGTGAGCACGTGAGCAGGAGCAGGTGAGCAGGAGCAGGTTAGCAGGAAGCAGGTGAGCAGAAGCAGGTAAGCAGGAGCAGGTGAGCAGGAGCAGGTGAGCAGGGAGCAGGTGAGCAAGAGCAGGTGAGCAGGAGCAGGTGATCAGTAGCCGGTGAGCAGGGAGCGTGTGAGCAGGTGCAAATGAGCAGGAAGAAGGTGAGCAGGAGCAGGTGCAAATGAGCAGGAAGAAGGTGAGCAAGAAGAAGGTAAGCAAGGAGCAGGTGAGCACGGAGCAGGTGAGCAGGTAAGCAGGGAGCAGGTGAGAAGGAGCAGGTGAGCAGGGAGCAGGTGAGCAGGTGAGAAGGAGCAGGTGAGCAGGTGAGCAATAAACAAGTGAGCCAGAGCAGGTGAGCAGGAAGCAGGTGAGCATGAGCAGGTAACCAGGCAGCCGGTGAGAATGAGCAGGTGAGCAGGGAGCAGGTGAGCAAGTGAGAAGGAGCAGGTGAGCATGTGAGCAATAAACAGGTGAGCCGGAGCAGGTGAGCAGGAGCAAGAGAGCCAATGAGCAGGGAGAGCAAGTGAGCAGGAAGCATGTGAGCATGAGCAGGTAAGCAAGAGCAGGTGAGCATGGAGTAGGTGACCAAGAGCAGGTGAGCAGTAAGCAGGTGAGCATGAGCAAGTGAGCAGGAGTAGGTGAGCAGGAGGAGGTGAGCAAGAGCATGTGAGGAGGTAGCAGGCGAGCATGGAGCAAGTGAGCAGGAGCAGGTGAGCATGAAGATGGTGAGCAGTGAGCACGTGAGCAGGAGCAGGTGAGCAGGAGCAGGTGACCAAGAGCAGGTGAGCAGTGAGCAGGTGAGCACGAGCATGTGAGCAGGAGCAAGTGAGCAGGTGAGCACGAGCAGGTGAGCAGGTGAGCAGGTGAGCAGGAGCAGGTGAGCTGGAGCAGGTGAGCAGGAGCATGTAAGGAGGTAGCAGGCGAGCATGGAGCAGGTGAGCAGGAGCAGGTGAGCAGGAAGATGGTGAGCAGGAGGAGGTGAGCAGGAGTAGGTGAGAAGGAGGAGGTAAGCAGGAGCAGGTGAGCAGGAAGCATGTGAGCAGAAGCTGGTAAGCAGGAGCAGGTGAGCAGGAGCAGGTGAGCAGGAGCAGGTGAGCGTCAGCAGGTGAGCAGGAAGCAGGTGAGCATGAGCAGGTGAGCTGGAGCATGTGAGCAGGGAGCAGGTGAGCAGGAGCAAGAGAGCCAATGAGCAGGGAGAGCAAGTGAGCAGGAAGCATGTGAGCATGAGCAGGTAAGCAGGAGCAGGTGAGCAGGAGCAGGTGAGCATGCGCATGTGAGGAGGTAACAGGCGAGCATGGAGCAGGTGAGCAGGAGCACGTGAGCATGAAGATGGTGAGCAGTGAGCACGTGAGTAGGAGCAGGAGCAGGTGACCAAGAGCAGGTGAGCAGGAGCAGGTGAGCAGGAGCAGGTGAGCAGGAGCAGGTGAGCAGGAGCAGGTGAGCGTGAGCAGGTGAGCAGGAAGCAGGTGAGCATGAGGAGGTGAGCAGGAGCATGTGAGCAGGGAGCAAGTGAGCAAGAGCAGGTGAGCCGTGAGCCGGCGAGCAGGAGCAGGTGATCAGGAGCCGGTGAGCAGGGAGCGTGTGAGCAGGGGCAAATGAGCAGGAAGAAGGTGAGCAGGAGCATGTGGCAAATGAGCAGGAAGAAGGTGAGCAGGAAGAAGGTAAGCAAGGAGCATGTGAGCAAGGAGCAGGTGAGCAGGTAAGCAGGGAGCAGGTGAAAAGGAGCAGGTGAGAAGGGAGCAGGTGAGCAGGTGAGAAGGAGCAGGTGAGCAGGTGAGCAATAAACATGTGAGCCGGAGCGGATGAGCAGGAGTAAGAGAGCCAATGAGCAGGGAGAGCAAGTGAGCACGAAGCATGTGAGCATGAGCAGGTAAGCAGGAGCATGTGAGCATGGAGCAGGGGAGCACGGAGCAGGTGAGCAGGAGCAGGTGAGCAGGAGCACCTGGGCCGGAGTAGGTGAGCAGGAGCAATTGAGCAGGGAGCAGGTAAGCAGGAGCAGGTGAGCAGGAGCAGGTGAGCAGGAGCAGGTAAGCATGTGAGTAGGGAGCATGTGAGCAGGAGCACGTGAGCAGGGAGCAGGTGAGCATGAGCAGGTTAGCAAGAGCAGGTGAGCATGAAGCAGATGAGCAGGGAGCAGGTGCGCAGTAGCAAGTGAGCAGGGAGCAGGTGAGCAAGAGTAGGTGAGTAGGAGCAGGTGAGCGGGAAGCAGGAGCACGTGAGCAGGAGCAGGTGAGCAGGAGCAAGTGATCAGGAGAAAGTGAGCAGGGAGCCTGGGATGGTGAGCAGGAGCTGGTAAGCAGGAGCAAGTGATTAGGAGAAAGTGAGCAGGGAGCCTGAGATGCTGAGCAGGAGCCGGTAAGCATGAGCAAGTGAGCAGGAAGAAGGTGAGCAGGAGCAGGTAAGCAAGGAGCAGGTGAGCAGGGAGCAGGGGAGTAGGAGCAGGTGAGCAGGGAGCAGGTGAGAAGGAGCAGGTGAGCAGAGAGCAAGTGAGCAGGTGAGAAGGAGCAGGTGAGCAGGTGAGCAATAAACAGGTGAGCCGGAGCAGGTGAGCAGGAGCAGGAGAGCCAATGAGCAGGGAGAGTAGGTGATTAGGAGCAGCTGAGGAGGAGCAGGTGAGCTAGAAGCAGTTGAGCAGGAGCAGGTGAGCAAGAAGCAGGTGAGTAGGGAGCCCTTTTTGTATCAGTGATCCGCATAGATATTGCACAAGAGAGCAACGGTCAAGATTGACAGCCAAGCAAAAACTCATGCACTCAGGAACAACGCATATGACCAACATTGCCATCTACCGTCCAGCTTTTCAAGTCTACCCCTAAGGGGTTATTCATATGTCCTATTTGAATCTAGGTAATTGCTATTAGAAAATTGCTGCTGCATTTGAGCTTCTGTCCTCATTCTGCTGTTTTCACCACGTCAAGAAGGACGCTTTTCTGTGACCGAACACGCTGCAACACCTCCCAAGACGGGTAGCTATGCTACGTTCCTGCTGTGCTTTGTGTATGCAATGAGCATCTAAATTGGGAGGATATCAGCCATACTAGGGGCTTACCTCCTGATGGAAGCTAGCAGAGCCTAGCTGGAGGTCCGGCCAGCCAAAAGGAATGCCCAATGGAGTTAGCTGCTGCCTGGCAGGCCCTCAAATAGCGGAGCATACAAAGAGCTGAGAACTCCAGCTCAGAAGGAGATCTAATATCATAACGTAAGATACAACTGACTGCCATGGCCTCCTCCAGTTTAGGCATATGGCTGGCTGTGACAATTCTGTCGTGTCCGGGATACGTGAGAAGAGCATCCATGACTTGGACGCGCCAGAACAGTTGGATCACAGGTGGCTATCTTATCTAACTGTTGGTGCACTCCATTGCGACTAATTGCTGTCAGGTTGGCAGCATGCTGGGCTATTGGGGGTCAACTATGGTCTTAGTGGGAAGCGTACGCAAACTACTGAGAGAGCATTCGAGCATTTCAGTCCTCGTCTATTCTCTTCCGCCTGGGGACAAGTGATGTTGTGGGATAGACGCTCGCAGGATACCATTGCGGACGGATCCTTACACCGTGAGCACAATATGAGCGGTTGTTGGACCTGCTGGTTCTAGTCAATGAGTTTCCCACTGCTACACTATACACTACAATAACACTTACATTTCAGCGTGATTGTCACGGGGCCGGCGCACACTGAAGCTGCAAAATGACGTAACATAAGATAATGACTTAGAATCACAGCGGAAGGCGGAGTAAATGCAAGAGCTACACCATGATACCGGTACACGGTATACGGTGGTTCTGGTTCCCGCCCGCCTGGTTCTGTGACAATGGTTCTGGCACCGGAGGTTCTGTGACAATGGTTCTGGCACCGGAGGTTTTGTGACAATGGTTCTGGCACCGGAGGTTCTGTGACAATGGTTCAGGCCAGAGGCCCTCTGGTTCAGGCCCACCGCCGTCCACCTCGCGAACTGCAGTACCGCACCCGCCCTGAATCTATCGACCACCTATAAGTTAGTGGCTTAGTTCGGCACTCTCCTCCGCTGTCAGTACCAGCAGGTGATGGCAATTCACGCTGCCTCTCATGCTATTGCACACTCAAGGCCCCATGTTCTCCTGGAGTACCGCTGTACGTATATAGCACCAGCGGTTACTTGGGCCTAAGGAGCTGGACGGATACCATCATGGTTTGGGACAGTATACGCCGTGGCACATGTCTGAGCTCAGTCCCGACTGGAGCTCCATGGGTGCTGGCAGCAGCAGGTGGGCTGGAAGCTGGTTGCTCACCTTGCTATCTAGTACATTTTATCTGCAGTCTTATAGACCACTCCCGATTGTCTTGCAATTTATGTCCAATTGTTGTAGGAAGATTGAATAATCAAGCTTGTGACTCACATTCATCAATGCAATACTACTTGCTGCACAGAAGTTGGCATAAATCTCTCAACTAGCTCATCTAGAAATAGCAGTGATTCAACGTGTTTCAGGACGCATGCTGCTCTGACACGCAGGCCCTACTCTGCACCAACCAGCTGGCAGGGCATGCATCAAGGATGCAACACTACTGCAAATGGCGGATCTGATGATGAACACCATGCCTGAAAGTGTCTCTCAGTTACTCTACGGACTCGATGGGAGACTGTGCAAAGACAGGAAATTGACTCTGGTGGTACCATAGCTGCTAACTCAAGCTCCCTTATAAGCAAACCTCTTTTGGGACCATCTTTGCATACAGCAGCTCTCGCCTGTAACCGTGCCGTCTTCCTCTTGCAAAAGACACCACTACCACAAATACTACATCGGGAATCAACTCTACAAAACAGCAATAATCTTGAAAGGTTCTCCAGCAGCTAAAAACAGAGGTCGCTTGCTTACAGCCTGCATTACCAATTACCAATTACCAATTACCAAATGGCCCCGTCAACGCGGGAAAAATAACGGGAAGCACAATGGCTGCCAGATGACCCCCTTGTATCAGTCAGTTGATCCAACTTCAGCCCATTCATGCTTTGCATGTCTGCTCTGCTTGTGGCCAAGGCTCTGCTCATGGGTATGGGAAGGGACCAGCCCCTTCTTGCACCTATCTAGGCAGGTTGCATTTTCAGGCTGTGCCTAGAGTGCCACAAAAGCTGACAGCTCTTGCCCCCCCCCCCGCCCCCGTTAAGTACAGGAGCAGACAGTGTGGCCTGAAATTATGTCCAATGTAAGAAAATCTCTGTGATCTGTGTTTAACCACCAAACTTTAGACATACGTTCACTACAGTACGCTACAAGCCAAAGTCATATGGAGCACATATGTGCGTTCACGTGCTCACATTCAACCCACATTCTGCTTGCTATACACATCATACGGCATGAAGATTTCAAGCTCGCATTCATGTGTATCAACTAAGATCAGCAGTCAATCAGATAATCAACCTGCCTCACAACCCATGATGCTCTGATACTCAGGTCCTACATTGTTACCAAACTGGGCATGCATCAAGGACGGCCAACATGCCGAAACACTGCACGCTACGGACTGGACCCTGTAGCATTTACGATCAGAGGAGCACGGCTCTGGCATTACCGTATCTGCTGACTCTGGCTATACGTACACAGCAGTGCAAAAAGCACAGCAGACCCACCAATAAACAAACACACAAACAACAAATGAAGGTGTGGCAGCACCAAGGCAGCTGGGTCGAAACGGCAATCAAGCACACTAAACACAACTCGCCAATACTCGCCACTTTGCTTGATGAAGTAGATAATGCCAAGTGGTATGTTATGTGCAACACCCTCATGCAGCCCATAACATACATAACGGGAGGAGGGCAGGCTACAGCCTTGCTTGGGAACTGCTTGCAAATAGATAGGTGGAACAACAGTGCTCCTGCATAAGTGACAGGGTCTGACAGAGCCTGGTGCGCCTGGTCCGTCCTTAACAGTCTCATACCACCGCATTCAGTACTGCCAATCTGCTTTATACCACCGACAGGCACTACTTCTGTTTCACAATAAACATGCAATGTTGGTGTGACAACTCCAGTGATGCTGCAACTGCTACCACAGCCGCGAGTACAGCGGACAGACTCAGGCAGCACCTCTAAGGTGCTTATGCTTCCCTCAAATCCTCCAGCAGGGAGGAGCATGTCCAGTAGTGCCCGCTTATCAACACATGTGTATTGCATCAGCCCTGATTGAGTGACACCAAATCATGCTCCCAGGTGGGGATCAGGCTGCGAACCCGTGTCAAACCTACACTTGACTTCTCAAGAGCAGCCTCTATCACAGAAAGGCATATATGTGTTCCCGTTATAGGAATGTCTGCACGGCTGTTCTACCTGTACTTGCCCCTGCACAACTAATCCAAATGAGACATGTGCAACATGCAACGACAGCACCGAGTGTGGATACGTCACAATACCATATCCCTATGGACTGGTTGAGTCATACTCTGGGGTAGGTGGTCCTCACTAAGTAGGCCTACTTCCTTAATTGTACGCCACAAATGGTGTGTGCGTAGATGTAACCATGTAACCATGTAACCACGTCACAGTACCATATCCCATTCAATTACCATTCAAGGTGACCAATCCATCAAGCATGACCTCATCAACATGCATCACCAGCATTTCCAGTCATGGTGCGTTGATAGTACAAATCCAGTGCATATGTCATTCCTCAGCTTTGGCATATATTTCAAACCACAATCTACAAACATGGCTAAGCTAACATACCGGCAGTAGCTGGGCCTGCTTTGTGGCAGCAGCTAGCAGCCATGGTAGGCTCAGTGATCACAAGCAGCAGATCATGCCCCAACTAGCAGCATCTGGCCAAAGGCGCTGATCAGCTCAGTTCCTGGCGCAGTCAAATCTGAACATGCAAAAGCCTAAACTGAGGTAGCGCTCTGCAATTGCTTCCTTGCGCCCATTTCCATGTCTCCACACGATTGAGCGACTTTCCAGTTATCCTTGCTACTAGACCACATTCTCACTGCACTCATTGCCTTGACCGCTATTCTGGAAAGCACACTCACACGGCACCGCAGTAGCCGTCATCTTACTCTGGCTGAGATGTGTTCCTGAACCAGCTGAAAAACTTGCAAATGAGACTGTAATGCAGCCCCTTCTATGATCCGATATGATTGGAGACTGCTGCAACTCTTACCTGGTGCATCAGCAGCTGCCAAACTCTAGGTGGCGGCTTTTGGTAGGAGCTGTAAACCTGGCTTATCCAGCATGTGCATGCCTGTAGGACTCCAAACAAGGTGGAAATATACAACAATGTGTCGGCGATGAGCCATGCACCTACAAGCTTATCTATCCGTCTATGTAGCAGCCTGACAGGGAAGAGATGGACCATGTGTGCTGGTACTGTATCTTCCTCAACCCTGCTCATCAGGGCTAACGCATAAGGACACTCAGCAGCCTGGACCACACAATATGTGAGCCCTGCAGCCATAAGTGAACATGCAGCTGGTACTGAACTTTCACTTGCAGATACATAACCTGCGACCGCATCCCGCCATGTCAAAACAACCCTCACACTATCCAAGTGAATGCACCGGCTTCCAGCCCGATGATCATCCCCAGCACCAGCACAACCAGCAGGACTACCGAGCCCATCCCAATTACTTTCCTTTTACCCAGAGGGTTGCCCTCTGGGGCCCTTTGCGCCCATGCGTCCTCCACCTCCCACACATCCCGCACTGCCTGCCACACATTCACCCCACACTTGATCCCACTGCCCACTCCAATTTGCAGCAGCCTCTGTCCTTTCCTGACCCCCCTGACGCTTTCAAGGTAGCCCATGGCATACCAAGTGCTGCTGCTGGAGATATTGCCGTAGTCATGTAGCACCATGCGGCTGGGTTCTAATGAGCTAGACCCTAGCTGAAGCTCCTTTCCCACACCGTCCAGCACCTTGGCACCTCCTGCAAAGGAACATGCAGAGCAAAGGGCGGGGGTTTAGGAGCTGCTTGTGTGAGTATACTGTTTACGCCTATCTATGGTGGGTGAGCCATTCCGCCATTAGGCTTGGCTCTCCAGCACACATAAGCTCTGCAGTGATCTTGTGTTCTTACAAGCTATTACAAACCTGAAGTTATCCTTGAAGTCCCTTTGGAACATGTTTTAGCCTGTTGGAGCCTGCTGTTGCTGAGCCATACTTATGATCAGCATTGGAAAGAGGAACCAGATGTCTGACTAATCATCTTCCAATGGTCAGGCACACTTAGCGTACCTTGTGTTTCTGAACTCTGATATAGACTGCCGAGCACAAAGTACATGAACAGAAAACAGCCATCATCCACGCGTCCAACAGACTAGGGACTCTGCAAAACAACCAACTGCAGGATCACATCCCAAACCTAGAAGAAGAGGCACTGTTTTCTGTACAATTGCATTAGCTTTGAAACCATAACTGCAACCTCTGACAAGAGGTTTCAGAAAATTCTCCCACCGGCTCCACGACTCACCTGCATGTATAAGGAAATGGTCCAAGCACTCCTCAAACTTAGGCTTGTATGCCGGGATGCTGCGCTTGCCGCCTGGCACCAGCCGCCGTCGCAGCTCCGTCACCACATACGCCGCAATCTGCCGCGTAGTCAGCACCTGCGGCCCCAACTTCCACAAGGCCATGCTCAAACCCCTGGTTGCCTCAGTAACCACATCTTTGCCGAGGTATGTCCCGGTGATGCCTTCTGCATCAGGGCCATGCCAAATGCAGCGATAGGCGGGGTCACGGCTCGCCAGGTGGACACGGTGGTTGTACAGCAGCCTGTAGTGCCATATGACATGATGGGGTTTAGGTTTATGCTTTAGGGGTTTAAGGGTTTAGGCATTGCCAGGTGGACATGGTGGTTGTACAGCAGCCTGTGCCATCTGAACAAGATGCACAGTCTTTCAATGTCCACAGACGCACATGAACATGAACTGGTTGAATCATGTGGGATGCACTCAACGCTCCAAACACTGTGCAAATCTGTATTAACACATGCAAAGTATTGCAAGCAAGGAGGACAACTACCAGTAAATCACGTCCCAGTCCCCTGTAACTCTCCATGCACGGCCTTGCGGGGGGGGGGGGGTGTCTAGGTGTTTGCAACGTACTTGCCTATTTGTATGTCTTCAAAAGGAGGCCACATGGCATGCTTGCTGCTCCATACAACTGGTATCTAGCCAATTCTCATCCAAAACCCTATTCAATTGGGGTCACACTTGTACTTCTATGGGTGAGCAACCAAACAAAGAGAAACAAGGAGACTTGCCTGTATTTGGCACGGCGGACCATGTGAGGTTTGTTTGAGAAGAGGATGGCGCTAGCCCCCATGCGGAAAATCATATTGGTGACTTGGCGGTGCTTGTCACGACCTCTGTAGAAAGCTGGGCTGGTGATCTCCGTGGTGACGAGCAGGGCATTTGAGTTTGGGCGAGCCTGTGGTGACAGAGCGGCCGGGTCAGAATAGGGAAACAAGTGGAGTGACATGAATTGACGTTCAAGCTTCATTGTATGAATGATACCACTCATACAATGTAGTATAACAGTAAAATGAATAGTATGGGGAGCGACACACTGGTTGAAATCATGCCATGGGAGCTTAGCCGAACCGTCAGGAATTGAATTCCATTGAAGTGATGCATCCCAAGTAGTAATGGTACCAGCCCAGCAGCATAGGGATACCAGAAGGCGCTAAGTACAGAAGGTGACAGCGGACATGCAGAACCTCTTGCAATACAGAAGGATGCAGCAACAAGTATGTGACGACATCACGTTTGAAAAATCGATTTTGCTGATGCTATTGCAGTGAGTGGGACAAGCTAGGCGGCAAAGGATGTGCCGGCTTGTTACCTGGAATGCCCCTATGATCACAGCTAATGGTGCTGTTCCCCAAAAGCGGTAGGTTGCACACAATGTGATGCCGGCTGCTAGAGGGTGACAGGGACACACCCAACTGGATATGTAAGCTTAGTAACATCAGAGATGGAGGCAACCACACCAAGCATGTAAGTACCGCCCATTCCTAACTAGCCTATGCAGGGCTACTGCCTGGCATCCACTCACTCAGCTCAACCGCCACAAGCTGGGGCATAAGAAAGCTGCTTTGAATTCAGTACCTTAGAGGGTGCATGCAACTCCCTGTAACAGCTGCTGCCACTTCACATATCTGTTCGTGAGTAAGTAATGATTGTAGCACGATCTATGTACCTAGAAATGTTTGAACAGCAGCAGCGGTTTAGATGACAGAGAAGCAATGAGGATCGGCCAGTTAGAAATAGGGCACGCAACAACCTCATTCAGCAGTGAGCAGACCGACACATACACTCTCCTCCCTATGTTTTGAACAGGTGATGGTGGAGGCCATTAACCCTACCTTGAGCATATCTTTGACCAGGTTGACCGCCACCACCCCATTAGAGCACCCCATTCCTCCAAGGTGATAGCTCTGGATGTCAGGACGCATCTGGAAGTGATTCACAACCATGGATGCCAGGCTAGGGGTGGGACAGAAGATGCTGCAGGTGGTCACCAGGATGTCAATGTCATTTGGAACCAGGCCTGCAGCACCCACCACACAGATCAGTTTTTATAGACATACCTTCTTGGCATGGGAACCGCTTCAAGTGGTTGTTAAAGTGTCAGCGTACTCCCACTTAATGGGCACTCGTATGACCTTGCCACCTTATTTGTGCTTTCCTGTGGTTTAGCTGCTGTGGAGAAGGTCAAAGAACGGGGCTGAAGTATACCCCTATAGACAGCACTACAGCCGCACAACAGTCTTGCATCTGGCTCAAGGCCAAGCACCACCGCAGCACTATGCTAGGCAGCGGCGTTGTGGAGGCAAACATTTGCCAGTTTTATCACAGACTGGAATGTGGCTATCTCTAACATCAGCTGCTTGTGACAAGAGTCGCCTGCAGGGCCTTTACTAACTTCTGGTAGGGGATATGCCTGTACTTGATGATCCATCAAGAAACCAATACAGCACTTCTGAAATGTTGAGAATTACCTTGCTTCTTCAGCAACAGCTCAATGGCTCCACATAGCACCATCTGTGCCTCCTCACGAGCAGCAGGTATTGCTGTCTTGGGGGTGGGGGGTGAGTGTAAGTTGAAGTCTGGGTGTAAAGAGCGGGGTAGGTATGTGCCATCTTCTGCCAACCCTGCCTTGACCGCAATCTTGTAGGAGAAGTCCAACAGATCAAGGGCCTCGTCAAGGCTGTCTGTATTAAATTGCATGCGCCGGTACTCCTACAGGATGGAGCAAATGGTCAGGTGTGCAGGAATACAAGTATCCGCTTGATGTGCACAGCCAATGACACTTTGCTATGGCATCGATTGCGTGCAATGAAGAGTAGTAACAAGACACAGAATGCAAGTTGTGAGCATCTGCGGGTAGCAGAAGGGAATCCACTGTATTTAGGCCCTCTTGCAACTCATTGGAGGATTAAGCATACATGCAGTGCACAGAACAAGTCAGCGAGGCTTGTCCTTGTTGATGGGTAATGGGAAGGCATGGCTGGGCTAAGAAAACTAGTGGAAGGCTACGCTACCCGGTAGACAGTACGTAATTACTGCAAGATCAGGCTGAGACTCTGGCAAAGGCTTGAGAATGAACCAGACAGCTGCAAGTATGCTGCCTACAACCGATTAATTAGAGTTCGAGGGCTGCTGTGTGTCCTCCGGCACTCACCTGCGAGGCGTTGGCTGCCTCCACGCGCATGGCATGGGACTTGTCACGTCTAAGACGTAACTCCTCTGGAGGCCTGTAGTTGCTCAAATCGATCAAGTACATGGTGAACAGTATGCTTTCTAGCAAGGTAAGTTCCGGATGGTATGGCCGAGCGAGGTGAGCAGGGCTTTAAGCGAGAAGCCTCGACTGGATGAGATAGTTCTGTAGCAGACAAGCCGTCAATGGCAGATATAATCGAAATGTCTGGAAGTGCCTTCAGAAGGGCCAAAGGCATGCACGAGTGTAAGACTATTTATGCACATTGCGTGACAGAAGTACGCCCACCCGACTTTTTGGGCCTGGCAGTCATCCCACGCATGCTACTCAGAAGCTACTTGGAAGACGCTGGAGCCCAGTACACGATTTCCTCGCGCCGGTAGCTCTCTCTGGGCGGCTGTGGAAGCTACTCGGAAAGTGAGTGGCAAGCGGCTTGTGTATGGCGGTTTGCGGTTTAGCACCTGATTCGAATTGCCTTAACCAGCGCAAGATGCACCAGCACCTGGTCCATGCATATTAATGCACACAGAACATGCAGGGGTGTTACATATATACACGAGCACGCAAGCAGCGCTGTACTCGCCGCCTGGCCGCCGAGTGGTGTTCCTTGGGTGAAAGGGAACTTGACCTGTCACGAAGCTGCGTACACAATATGCAAGGGCACGCTGTACGAAACCTTCATGGGATTTGGTAGCACTGACGACAAGAAAGTATTCGGAAGAAACAGGTCAATCTGTCACAAAACAGGGGGGGGGGCCCCCGGGGGCCCGGGGGGCCCCCCGGGGGGCAGCCATCGGGGGGGTTGGTGGGGGAGGGGGAATGGATCAGGGCGGGGACCCTAGGAGGGCACAGAAGCGTGGAGAAGGGCGGGGAGGGCAAGGCCCCCCCTTTTGCCAGGATATGGTGTAGGAATTGAAAAGCCGAGGTAGACTGATGGGCTAGCTAGAGGTGGTCATATATGATGAGCCAAGACATACTGGCCGTGTTTAGGAGGCGATGTACCTCACTGTCACCGTGTAGTACGCCTACTTCCTCAGTTTTACGTCTCTCATGGTGGAGCGAGCATAAATGTAACAATGTAACAAGATAACAAGCTGCCGATTGAGCTTCACTATGGCCCTGCCGTCACCATACTGATAGGCTCCGCTGCTAATGTCAGACTGAAGAGGCTTCCACAGCTTTCCTCAGGAACTAAGCAATGGTTTATACTAATTCTGGTGACCCAGGTCACGTGAATGCCGCGAACTGATGAAGCATCAACCCAAGCCGTACTAAGCAGGAGGCGGTGATGGGGGCAGTAAGTTGATTGCATGCAGTTGGATGTGGTGCTTCAGCGGTGGCCAGTCGCAGTAGCAGCATTCTGCTCGTCCTAATTTCAAGCATGACTGGTGCCTGGAGGAGCTGATGAGAAGCAAATGCCATGTTTCCATGGATCTCAGAGTCGTGGTCCAGCCGTACAGTCATGCAGGTAACCCGCTGTCTCCGTATGGTTTAATCTGCCAGCTCTCTGTGGATACTTGCATGCTCTCTTTTACCTGTTTCCTGCCTCTTCTACAACCCGCAGTTCCCTCTCTGTTCTACAACTGCCTTCAGCTGTGGAGGTTCGCTTTCAGGCTTGCCGTAAGCTTTCATTTGCAGCCTTGTTTTGCTTTGGGCCTTTTGAAGCTTGAATGGTCCAGTTTGGCTGTGAAAGCTTACATACAACAGCAGCAACAATCACTGAAGGTATGGCAACCGCAAAGGGCTGCTAGGTCAAAACAACCAAACACACCATCGGATGGGTCCAAACGCAATGGCTTCTAGACCACCAACCACGCAGTACTGATACCGAAACATGTATCCAGCTAGCAGAACACAGAGCCCATGGGCATGATCAAAACACCACCCACCCCTCCATTGGGTGCAATGGCATGGCAAACAATGACGAGTACCACTGGCTGGAGTTCTGTAAAAACCATGGAAACGACTCAACCACCGAGGGGTGTATGCAACCAGACCCAACCAACATGGAATGTGGCCGAATCAATCCCTCAAAAGTCAAGGCAACGCTCCTTTTGAATGCATGCAGGGGCTGACGATGGGACACGGCAATCCTCCAATGCCACTCCACTAATGACAGTAAGGGGAGCCCCACAATCCTACAGGGGGGGGGGGGTGGGACGCAGGGGTTCAAGCTTACCCTACCCCCTCTTTCAAATCAGGGCGTCCAGCCTGTGGCACCCTGCCCCCCCTTCGGAAATAGGCGGAACTACAGGGGGAGGTTGAAGAAGGGTGACCGGGCTTTTAAGCCCTACCCCCCCTTCCGTTTGAGGGCTTTTCCTCCAGAAGACCCCCCACCCCCTTAAAAGCTAGGGCCCGCGTCCCCCCCCCCCTGTAGGATTGTGGGGCTCCCCTAAAGAGAAAGTTGCATGAACCAAAATGGCTGGCCAAAAGCACGGAGTGCTATAGGGCAACCCAGCAGCTGGCCCCTGTATGTAGGCAAAATGCTGCTGCGCACCACAGGACACAACATATCGTACAGCTGTCTGAAGAGGCTAATCATCAGGTTGTCAAAGCATATAGCCCAATGGCTGCCACCAGCCCACCCTGGATCTCTTGCTAGCCAGTTTATGTCAGTCCAGCCCATTTCAACTTGCCGGGTGCTGACCAGGGGACCCAGTCAGCAGCAAGCCAGGCAGCATCTGACTACTCTCCACACCACTCATTCTTTGCAATCGCCCTGATAAGAACCGGTGCCCCTGCCTTTGCTGGTACTGGAATTGCCTCAATGACCACCATCAGGCCATTTGTTGGGGATATTTTCCCCATATTGAATCCCCCGGCTTCCAGCAGTGCCTGGGTTTGTCCCTCATCCCTTTCCTTGCCATCCCCGAATGCCATAAGCATGGTGAGGTCAGCCTTCAGCCTGTGGGAGAACAGTGAGGTGTCGAAGCTTTCAAAGGAGCCGGTCTCAAGGACCAGGAGGGAAACCTCACCAGCAGCAATGGCCTGCAGGTGAATCAGGAACAGCCGCAAAAGGAATAGTTAGCACAAGGTGTAGGAGCAGTTGTGGAGGAGGGGCAGAACGTCAGTCACAGCAGCAGTAGCCCGCAGGAGCGAGGAGTGCTAGCGACGGGCGCAACAGCATTTCCCCTGTCCCCCCCTCATCTCCGCCCTCCCCTTTCTTTGTCTTCCTTTCCCTTCTGCTTCAAGCACAAAACCAACTGTGTGGCTGCTTCATCACCCCCCCTGCCCCTGCCCCTCCCCTGTTCCTTTCGCTCTCCCGCTTGGCCTGGTTCCCTCGTCCGCCCCGGGCTTCCTCCGTTCCTGTCTCCTCCCTCCCTGCTGTTCCCCTTTCCATCCTATCCCCTTGATCCTTCTCCCGATCAACTTAAATCCCCTTCCCGCCCCATCTCAGTTCTACTGGCATGGTAGTCCACATGGATTTTGGTATCCCCATCCACTCTTCTCCCCCGTTACTTCTCCTCCTCCACTCCCGCTCATCCCTCAGCTCACTTCATCCCCTTCCTTCCCCTTGCCTCTCCCCCTCTTCATTCCCCTCTATCCCCGCCCTCTTGACTACAAGCCCCCCCTCGTCCTATCCCTCCCCCCATCACTCTTTCACCCTCTGGTTCCCCTCATCTAACCTTCCCCCTTCTCACCTCTTCTGGCATGACCTTCCTTATGGTATCCAATATTGCCACACTGTCAGCATCACTCCAATCATGTAGGATCTGCTTCAACACATACACCACTTTGAACCCTTTGGGTGGTTTAGGCAGGGCATCAGGGTTGAACATATTCCCTGCCACCAGCTGAACCCTAGGCAGCAGCTCAGGGCAGGTGTCGGACCACCACTGCACAACACAAACACACCACCCGCAAATTCAAGTAAGCAGGACGATCAGGTGGGGTCCATCTCGCATTACGGTAATCTATTTCAACATTGATTATAAAAGATTGAGAATAGAGGTAATTGTAGTTTTCCTATGTCAAGCAAGGCTTAGATGAGGGCCGAGAGATCTGCTGCAAGGAAGTGTCGCATTTCTTTCTGTCCCCTGCTTTAGTAACCTGTACCCAACCTCTTAGCAAGGAAGGAGTGCAGGAGTAAAGTGCATGGCAGAAGACCCGTGATGGCGCAAGCCAGTTTCAAATTTAAGTGTTCAAGGCTTTGGGTTTGGTCCTAAACCCTACATTGAGAGAGAGGAGCGAAGTGCGCAAGCACCCATGGCAGGAGCACAAACCGGGAGGACAAAATGCAGATATGTTGCACCTCATCCCTCATCCCATGCCGCCCATGCCTCCGCACTGCTAATGTATAGGCGGAATCATAGTACCCGAGTGTGTCACCATCGAGAGTGGTTAATAGAATTAGCCGAGGTGATACCAGTAGCAGAATGTATGAAACATGAGCTCCTGATCATGGTCATGGCCAGTACTACCCCGTTCAACCTGCCGTCCATCCTTCAGCAGCTGAATTGCAAAACCTTAAGCCAAAGCCAAACTCCTAAACCCAGAACCCATTGTTAAGCTGCAGTTGCTGATCAGTATTGGTCAGCTCCCCTGCCCCGCCTCTACCCCCTCCCTGCTTCCCCTTCCTTACCTCCTTCCCCCTTGCAATCTGTTCGCTCTGGTCCACCACCACCCCTTTCAACCTGGGGTAATTCCTCAGCAGCTCCATCACAAAATGTCCACTGCCACCCCCCACATCTACCACCATATCATATTGCCCCCAGTTGTACTGCTTCACCACCATCTTCCCCCCGGTGTGGTTACAGGCCCGCATGGCACCGTCAAAGGTTGCAGCATGGCCAGGGGAGCGGCGGAGGTGCGACCAGAAATCCACGTTGCCTTCCGACCAGAGCTCAAAGGGGATGGTGTTGCTCTTGATGCCCTTCAAATTAGGAGTAAGGCACAATGATGGGATGGAATGGAATCAGTGGCATGTTGTAAGCACAGCGGGGTTATTCTGACTGCATTTCTATGGTCTCCTCTAGTTATACCTCAGAGACCTGCATGGGGCCAGCAAAATGGGCTTCGAACCCTTTCTTTAAAACCTAAGGTCTTTACACTTCCTTAGGAACCCTCATCCCACTGTGATGCTCCTCCTATGCCTCAGAGAGCGGTGTAAAGCCAGCAGAGCTGTCATCGGATACCTTGTTGACGTTATCCTAAACCATTTACTGACAGACCCAAACCCCTAAAGCCTAGTCCCACGGCATTGCCCTCTTGCCTTAGAGAAGCTAGTAAATGGGCTTTCCCCCAACCTAAATAACCGCTTATATCTGCTTTTAACCGCTTATACCCTAATCACACGGCATTGCTCCCCTTTACAACCTTCAACCAGGCCTACTCTCAGGGCATTGTTCCTGCTCATAACTTGAAGTTCAAATGCACAGCAGCCCTCTTGCTTACTTCAGACAGCTGTGTAAAGCCAGCAAAATGGTCCTCATACAACTTCACAAAGTCCCCCATGTAGTTGGGGTGCTCTGGGCACAAGCAGGCAGTTACAGCATTAGCAGAATACAGGTCGTTGCAGGAGTACCCAAAGGAGAAGTTCGGCTGACCATTGGGCACTGACACCTTGGGCATGCCTGGTGGCTGGAGTCCTGGTCTTTTGGTCCTTTTCACCTGAAGAAACAAGGACCAGCGCAGAATGATTAAGACATCTACTGAGCCCAAGTTACGTGATCCTCGCAAAGCGGCAGGCAGTGATACTTACAATGGTGGTCCATGCTAGCAAGGGGTGTCAGGGCTAAAACTGCGTGCTTTCTATAACCGATTGACATCAAAGGCTCTGCAATGGTTCTGCAACCGGCTGCTGATAATGCTTCTGTTATCATCACATCTTAGATCTGCCATAGCAAAAACCACCATAGGCCCCGCATGCATCATTCAAGCTATTACCAAAACAGAGAGGTGGAACAGTATACGGGTTGTCTTTGGCATGCAACCAGAAGTAATGACAACTTAGGCCTAGACATGAGTTCAAGCAGGAAATGCTTCTACTTACTTGTGGTTTGGGAATTTGGTTGTGACCCAAAACCCAAACGTAAACTCTAGTGTCAATTTGCCAACTACTTACCAGCCCATGCTCTGCGGCATATTTGAGCACCCTGGCCAGCCATTCAGGGTTGGTATTGGGGCCTGCTAGAGCGGCTAGCTCTGCTGCTGTTTTTGGGCCAGATTGGAGGGCTTCTGGCACGCCCAGGTTATACATCACAAACAACGCCTACAGACAGAATATCAACGGAACTTGTATAGAATAATTAAGGGTTTAGGTCATTTTGCTGGGTACCTGCAGAAATAAAGAGCCGGATGTACGAAGGAGAAGCAGGGATTCCCCGGATGTTTTGTTGGTTGGGATGAATACTGGGACATTCACAGATCCACAAGTGAAACTGCCATGTTAGAGAAAGCGCAGTTTATGGCCCGTCAAAGTATCATTTTAGGGTGAAGGGATGCAAAAGTACCGGATTCGGTAGGTGTACTGCTGTGATACGCTGGTATGGTGGGGTGTTCCAGCTGGTTCCTGGATCACATGTTGTGATAGGCTGCCATACTCTTGAAGGTGCCAGGAAAGGAAACATATGCCTGCATCGGTCCACAAGTTCAGGCAGGTGATCCTGCTGCATGGTATTCAATTGACCATGACGCCTGGCTGCACTCTGCTGTTGCTAGGCTGCTCTGAACATGTAAGGCGACAGTGCGGCCCGAGATGCCGGCTTGCGCCACGACAGCAGACTAATGCGCCGTCAGGTATGATAGAGTCAGTAATTCGCATGCTTTTTGGTTATGACCGGGTCCCGCAGTGTTTTTTCCGAGTGGGAAAGGTCCATCACAGTGCGTGGCACACCGTAGGGGTACCCCTACCTACCTGTGAGGTCACGTAGGCCACTGATACCTCCGCAATCCGCAGAGGAGCCGGCGCAAAGTACTTTATGAAAGCATCTGCGATGCTCCGCAACCAACAATGTGTTCGGAATGCCAATCCGGGTACCCTTGCAAGCTCCTTCGCATGGTCCTTGTAGCCTGTGGAGTTCGGTGTCATCTGAAGATATGCTAATAGGGCTGAGACGGCTGTGAAGACAGTAGGTATTGCGAGCGCTATGGGTACAACCGTTAAGATAAGAGTAAGGGCCATGGTCACCATATATCCAGGGCGTCAGCTAGGAGATGCGTAGGTGGCGATTACCAGCTTCACAAGCAGGAATGTGAGTCGGATGCTAGGAGCACGCATAGAGAGCTGCAAATACCATACACGAGCATACTATGCTGGCCAAGAATGAAACGCACGCGCAGTGTTGACGGGGATCTAGTGAGAAGCTACTCGGAAGTGACTGAGACGGATCAAGATCGAGTCACTATGTATGGCGGTTTACCCAAATGACTTGCAACCTTACCGTTCGCATGCTACAGCGGGACGGAGAGTTTAAGCCGAGGAAGTCACTGGCATGGTCTTATCCTTCCAATTTGCCGACCACATATATATAGGTCGCTGCTCATCATTACAGGGCCCAGCTCATTTCGTGCTCCATTATTCTTACATTTCATGATATGCCATAGCAATAAGTGCCATAGGCCCCGCACCTCAAGCTGTCACAAAGAATACGGGTAAACTTCGACATGTATGACAATATATGCCTAAACATGAGGTCCAGCAGCTAGGTCAAAATCACCCAAAACCTCCATTACCCCAATGGGGGTAAGAGCCTCCCTCCTACTTAAGAAAGCAAGGAGGGCTTGTAAGCCCGGGTGTAAGCAATAGTTGGTAACAAACCCCATTGGTTGGACCTCACGCCACATCAGAAGGGTGAGCATAAGCATTCCTAATCTTCCAAGCAGCTGAAACATATTTAGCTATACACTTAAATGCATGCTTGAAAGGGCCATATACTAAGCCAGACTCCTCATCGACGTCTACACCCCGGAACTCTTCATTAAGCATGCTATGCAGCTTCTCCTCATCAGATTTGCCATCCAATATCTGACATTTTGCAGCAACATCAGGGTCAGAAGTCAGCTTCTCCCACAGCTTTTGCCTTTGTGCCTGGTAAACAGGACAGTCAAACAAGAAGTGTTCAGGAGATTCAACTTCACCTCCCTATTCAGGGCCAAGATCACAGGACTTGCAGCACTCCCTACGTGCACTTTGCCTGCTAGCGCTCTGCCTACCGAATTTTTGCTGTCATAGCGTTGAGAGGAAGAATACCTGCACGCAGCTGCATAATGAGTTCCATGCCTTTGCTCAGAGGGCCTGTGCACAGATATGGTTGCGGCTTGAAATAGTTGATATCGTCATTGTAGTGCTGCATGTATGTCGCTAAAGTAGATTTATTCCTAGCACCCCTTATTCCTAGCACCCCATTCCACTCCCTTTTAAAACATATGCAAGAAGGCCCTAGGGATTTCCCCCCTTCTCTGCGTAGTTCTCTCTCTCTCTCTCTTCCTAGCACCCTCCTCTCGAACAGCCCTGTCTCTTTCCATATATACTCCACCTGACATATGCTCTGAAGCTAGGTAGGTGTCCCTCTCTCACTCTTGCTTGTAAGGTTTCCTCTTTCATGCCTAGTTCAGCCCTGAGCTTATTGTACCTCTTCTGCCAAGAAGTATAATTCCTATGGCTTGGCCATGATGCTTCAAGTGCCTGCCTGCTAAGGCTAGTAGTATCCTTTTGCTGTAATTTGAACCACCATTCAACCTTCCTCTGGTCTAACCAGGTTGATAGAGGTCTAACACCAGCTTTTGCCCTCAATACCTCATGGCAGATGTTTGGCTTGCAATGCAGTGATCGCTTCAAAACCTCTATTTGGATCTTAGACTCTATGGTATTTGTCTGCTGGGATGATGCCCACCATACCTCAGAACCATACTCAACCCTTGGTCTTATCAGAGCCAGCAGCATGGCTCTCTTAACCTCAAAGCTAACATGACGATTCTGGAAGAATGTTTGCAATGCATTAATGGAGGCTGTAGCTTATTCAATCATACCTGCAATGTGAGCCTCCCATTTGCAATCACTACTTAAAACAATCCCCAAGTATGTATATGCATCTAGTACTGGCAAATTCTCACTGCTAAAACTTACCTTTGGGGACTCTTCATTGGGGCGCAAAGGACCAAACACAACAACAGCACTTTTAGTTGGGCTCAGTGGCTTAAAACGCCAGTTACAACTGTAGGCATGAATCGTGTCAGCCATCTTCTGAAGCTCTTCCTGCGATTCTGCAAGCCCTACCAGGTCGTCAGCGAGCATTAATACTACCAACTTTGGTCTACCTTCAATGTTACCGACTCTCAGCCCTTCCTATGCCCTGTTCCCCACTACCACTATTCTCTACCTCTTTTGGTAGGGGAAGCTTCAGCATATGGTGTTGCAGGATCTCTACATTAGACTCACATCTTTGACACACTTGTCAAGCTAGTGCTGTTCAATGGGAGCGAACTGTGGGCACCGACCGGATGCCCTTCAGCATCTTGTTATTGCCAGTGGTACGTTGGATAACTCCCTACAGGAGGTGCAAAACTGTTCATGCGGCAGCTGGACAAATTTCAAAGAAGCACAAACATGCAGGTCCTGCTGAAGGAGCTTTGCTTGGCACCCCTCTCTGCCCACTGGTGCAAGATGGAAGTGTGCTATTGGATCCGATAGCGAAGGCCTCTAAAGGCATGGTGAGGGTAGTCCTTCATGACAGTGTGCAGATGAGTTGTGTCCACATTGTAAGATGGACCATTGCTATAGTTCTTCGAATGTTACGAGAGCTTGGCTTAGTGATGGCTGACCAGGTAGTGCATGAGGTGAAAGCAGCTACAGAGAACGGAGACACAGACTTGCGGTCACCTGCCTTTAGGGTGTTACACAGTTGATGCTGCCTGGGGACAGATATGGGAGAAGGACTGGGAGGCTATAACGGTCCCCGCCTCACGCCAGTGTGCTGATGCAATCACACTTGCTACACACAAGCATTGGAGTCTTCATGTGTCAGGTTTTTGTTGGTTTGCAGCATGTTTGAGTATTCATGTGCCATCCCAAGGGGTCACTGGTCTGCAGCATGATAAAGTCTTCATGTGTCAGGCATGGTCTCACCTGAACTGCAGTCTCTTTGCATTCTCATCTCTCAAAAGCTGCAGCAAACTTACATAGTTATGTGCTGTGTAGGGCCGATTGGCAGGCAAGAACGGTTACATGACTAATACCCTTTTGGGAAGGAGCAGCTACAGCTATGGAGAGTTTCAGTTTGTACTGCTGGACAGCTACCTGTTTTGTGCATGCATGTATAATGAGCTATGAGAAGAGCTAGTCCCAATGGCACTTGGGCGTATGAGTACTTTAAGTAGGAATGCCTGCCTTGCTGGGGATGGTTCGATGCACTAAGTATTGCCTTTCCAACATGGGACAAGGCATGCAGGCATCGACCCATGCATGCATGCATGCAGCCGCCCAGCCTTTCCAGACGCAGGTGTGTCACAGGCACACACTTATTTGAGGGATGCATTTCCAAAGCCTTCACAGCCGCTGTCTTGGTTTCTCCTGTTTCTCCTGTTTGTTGCTGTGCACAGCCCAGTGTGCTAGCACTGATAGCTATCAGATAACAACGGCCTGCTGTCTTTGCTGCTGATGTTGCTCTTCAACGCTTTAGTTCTCATGTCAGCTCACAGGTGCAGGTTGTCATGATGTGCCTTGGTGCTACACAGAATGCAGAAGTAGGCTCAAGGTGGGAACTACTGCTTGTTCAAAACACCTGACCACTTGCGAGGCCGAAGGCAGCATCTACCGGTTATCATAGATATATATAGCTGCATTCTAGACTACAAATAACCATAGGGTGGGGCTTGCACTGCACTTTTGTTTGCTAAGAGCTGAGAGTACTGATCTTCGTCTAGAGCCTTCTAAAACGTCAGCAAATATTCGCTCTCGCTAGGCCGCTTCACGCCATCCCAAGCTGCATTTAACTGCCTGTCATAAAAAGTAGCCACATCCAACAAGTTCTTATACTTCATTGCCTAGATCTGCCGTGCTGCGCATCAGTATAAATCCCAACACCACCACATGGAGCAGAATGTTCCCAAGGAAGGTGTTCTGCTGATTTAGAAGCCCATAGCCGTTAAGCTGGTCCAAGATCAAAGCCATAAAATAGCCCACCATGCAGACACATAGAAAATATCAATACCAGTGCACTGTATGTAACTGCTGGGCTGTGCACACCCTGCCCAGTCTCATTCTTTGTTTTAGGGCTTCAAAGCCCATCGTCTATGCTGAGACGGAGCACACAGCATCAATGGTGATTATGTGACATTCTCAGTACCAAATGTGTGTTAAACCTTTGCAAACAAAAACCCACTGGGCCATTGCGGTAATTTGCAGACAGGCTTTGCAATAGGAAACAGGCTACAGAGAGCCTTGCCCACAGTAACACTGAAAAATAGAACGCAAAAACAGAACGCGTGCTCAAGTACTAGACGCCTCCGACATAGCTCCTCCTTAAGGGGCCGACCAAACTAAACAGCAATGGAGACCATTGGTTCCAAGCCCCCTCCCCTTCAGTCTACAACTGAGTACCTACTCACACATTTGATCCTTCCAACATTTGGTCCAAAAGCTCCCCCACCGCACAATTTGCCTCTGCTGGCTTGGACATTGGAAATTGAAGTTGAACATGACCCAAGTGTTGTTCACCCACTCCTGACCGTCAGGCAAACTAAAAACCAACTGAAGAGAATTTCATGGCCTTTCCCGTTTCCTTACTTGGCCTTGCACAGCCTGTTTTTCCCCTACTTTGCCTTGGCTGGTCTGTGTGGTCCTTGGTACTCCCCCACCAGGTACTGCCAGCTTTCCCTGCTTGGTTTCTTTGGGTCTCTGCAAGTGGGGCGCACCACTATGGTCTTTCCATCTGGCTCTATGTGAATGTAGTCCTCAGATATCCAATCAGGCTTCTTTGAGATCAATCCCAAAGCGTAAACCCTGCAAAAGAGTACAAGGGGAACCAAATGGGGGCCAGCATTAGCCACATATTTTGCTGTATGATTCATTTCACAACCTGCATTGATGTCTGCTTTAGTTATGATCACACTTTGACTGCAATTTTGCTTCACTACAATTAATGCAGTAGCAAAGGTGCAAGAGCAATCAAATTCCATCAATCACTAACTCCGATTAGTGACATGAGCGCACCTCAGAATGATTATGTCATCAGTTGTCATGAAGATCTGTCCAATGTGCTTCCCCACCACCAAGTCTCTGCGTTGGTACCAACTGGCCTTGCTGCCATCCAGTGGGAAGGGTTCACAGTAATCTGCTCCCATGGCCACAAGGAAGGAGGGCACAAAGTCCATGATGCTCCTCATCTCCAGCACCTTTTCATCAGGGGTCAGCTGCAACTGCATCACACAACAAAAAGAAAAGACAGCTGCCGCTAAGCTACAGCAACATGTCAAATAGCTCCAGCTCAGCAGTGGCAGGCCACACCCTTTTCCCCCTCTCACCACCGCGCTAATTTGACTGGTGGTATAAATCTTGGCTGCCAAGCAGAGCCACTCTGCGAGGTTACCTGGCCATGCTAAACTTTAGCCCAAGGCAACAATGCTTGTTGATCGCCCTGACTGAGTGGGCAGTCAACCGCATTTGGCTGTGATTGGCTTGTCAGAATGGACGGTTCAGTTCAAAGTAGGACAGTGATCATGTAGGGATGAGTAATGGCCCGCTGACATCTCATAAAACTCAGAAACATTGCTGACGTCCTACCTCCTTCCCCATGAAAACGCCAGGATTATGTCCCGTGTGGTGGAGGTGTGCATCCGGTGAGTTGCAGCATGCATGTAGAGTTTTGCTGCAAAACAGGGCTGTCTGGCGGGGATTCTCGGCTCATAACTATGCTAAAAGGGGCAGTAGCCGCAGCTTGCCTGCGCCAAAGCTGATAATGCTGATACACACCATGGTATACAGCTGCTGCCAAGCAACGCTGTCTGCTGTAGCTCTGCCAAGGCTAAACATGCAAGTGGTGGGACGTGACTTAATCACCCCTTGACACTGTGCACAGTTCGTCTTGATTGTGGCACAGAGCTGGTGCCAAGCAGGGCCACTCCCAGGTGGGGGAATGCTGCTATGCCAAACGGCCGGAGCTGCAGCAAAAACATTGGTATATAGCTGGTCGCTGCCGACACCTTTGCTGCAATCCTGTGCCATTTCAGATTCACATAACGGTGCCGGAGGTTGTATGCAGGTAATTAGAGCAGGGGAACTTTGTGTATGAGGAAAGCAGGGTCTATCATACAGTGCTGGGTGCAGCAAAAAAGCAGGTTGCATCCATCACCCCAAAGCTAGATCTTGTTTTATGAGCTGTTAAGTGAGCTGAAATGGCTGGCAGGTGTGCTGAACAGTAATTGGCTGATGCTGGCTTCACTGTTAGGCAGTTGCACCTTCATTGAACCGCAACAACCACAACGATGTCAGACAAGGTGGGCTTATGACAGGCTGGCAAGCCTATGACATGGCATGACAACACCACAATGCACAGCAATGGCCGCCACCTCCCTGAACCTTAAGTCCTTAACCCCCGAATCTTCGTCCCTGAACCCAAAGCCAGTTGCAGTGCCTCATCCATGACTACTCCCCTGCTCACCAGGATGCCTGAGACACTCTCCACCAGCATTCGTGAAACCTTTGACATGCCCATTTTGATGAAGATGGGGAAGGGTGGGGGAGTGGAGCGCACAGCACACTTGTGCCAGTAGCCTAGGAACTTGGTGGGGTCAACTGGCTTGTACCGCCATAAGGGATCTAGTGAGGTACATGGGCAGTACAATGCAATATATCAGCACTGTGACATCATCATGAGTGGTAACCCACGATGCAGGGGTTTGGAGCATCTATGAACAAGGATGAGAGCATACAGAAATGTTGCTTACATATTTGTTTCCAGCCTGGCCTTAAGGTTGGTGCCAACAATGTGGCCTTGAACAACAAACCCAGTTGGGGTCGGGTAGGTGCTCCTGAAAAGGTGCTGATGCCAACAGGTACTCAATGCATGCCTGGTGCTAGCCGTTGTGGATCCACAAATCAGGAGAAGTGGCTGAGACAACTGATTACAGTGTGTTGAATGGAAGTACCCGCCCGTCCATTCAGGAATATGGGTCTGCAAAGCTGTTTACACACTGAAAGAGAGTGAGTGCAGGGCCATTACTCCAGCCCCAAGAGAATGTCTAGAGGTTTAAGCGAGGGCTCATTCTTAGAAAGAGCTTCGGCTCCATGCTTGGGAATCTTACTTGCATAATGTAGGGGGTCCTTAGGGGCATAGGGGTTCTCCAAGGTGATTTCCTTAGGAACCCTGTTTATGTATTCCATGATGGCAAAGTACTCCTGATCTGCAGCATATGGAAGCAATCAACCAGGATTGTGAGCACAAAACAGGTACGGGATGTAGCAGAGTTGCAGTGAGGCCAGGGCGGACAATGCACAATTTGACTTGATACTGCAGATCTGGAACCTCATTCGACAACAGGTCGTGTTGGATCCGCGTGCATGTCCATTTGTAGTAAGCAGTAGCTAAAGGGCAGGGTCCTGTCTGCAAGGACTGACTGTGTGTACAAGTCCAGACTGAATGCAAAGTCCCTCTGGCCACTCATTGGAGGCAAATTGGTTGCTCAACGCTGCAGGGATATGTGGTCCGTTGAAATTGATAGTCTAACAATACCAAGCGGATCACTGACAACATTAGCTACGTTCACAAAACTCATTCCCAAATGCTGACAGCACCTAGTGCTGCGTTGCTTTCTTGCTAGTTCCTTTCAAACTGCTCACAATCCCTTGCATGTTCTGTGCAGACTACTAGGCCATCCCTTTTTTGGCTTCAAGCCCCATCTAAAATCAAAACAGTATTGATTCAGACCCCCTGCTACCCATGCACCATGATTCATTGATTAGGCCAAAAGATCAACGTGATGCTGAAGTATGCACAACATGACAGAAACCATTCTCAATAGGATTTGAGATAGACCTTACCCCCGATCTCTCTGTTGACTCTTAGTATTGTAGGCCTCCCGGGAGCTTGCTGAACACCCTCTTGCAGCTGCTGCTCAGGAACCAAGCATACTGCTGCTGCTGAAGCGGCTTCAAACAGATCCTGATCGGGTCTCCCGTACTGATCAAATCTTGCTGCAACAACCCTCGAGGAGGTCGCGGTGAGATCGTATACTTTGACGCTCTGACTGGATTTGCCTGCTGCTGCTCCTGTTGGCCCTTCAGGCGCTTCAGCTGGGACTAAGCCCGTACTTTTCCCTGCAAATAGTCAGAAGCTCCGATAAGGTGGGTTGTGATGAGTGTTACACTCGGGTTGTCTTGAACGATCGCGACTGGTGTTCGAACACAACATGATATCAATGAGTATGACTTGCGTTGTGTTCAGGCCGTGGCCACGCACGGGGAGTCCTTGGACGTCAGGCTGGAATGCCTCAACGCTGACCCCGCAGGGATGTTATGAACGCCTTACGTATGTTTAGTAAATAAAGCTACCACTAGGCGGGCATCAATGAAGATGGAGCTGGCCAGCAGTAACGTCCTGAAGCCGGTTCCACAACCTCCTCTGGAACCAGAACTAGACTTGAACAAGGCCTCTGGAACCAAACTTTTCTGGGGGAGACCATGCCATGTCGATGCGCAGCATGGACCCAAGCAGGAGGCGGGGGTCCAGGGGGGAGGAACAGCCCCCCTGGTGGGGTCTGGGGCGAAGCCCCAGAAGCCAGCGATGATTTGTACTTATTACAACCAATTGTACAATGGAAAATGCTATTCTTGCACTCAGTTGAGCACTCTACACTTTGTAATAAACTTGCTGGAACCAGCATGTGACATGTTGGCCAGAGGGTGGTCCAGGGCTGGAACCAGGAACTGACATGTTTGGCATCGCTGGAACCGCGGAACTGAGCACATTTTGCCCTGGAACCGGAACCTGGAACCGGCTTCAGGACGGTACAGCAGGGCCCGGGCCACGAGCGAGAGAAGCATGTACGTGTTAGCGCGATCCAGCATGAACCTAAGCTCACTTGCAGAGGCGTCGAACCAGGAGGAAAACATGGTTGGACGTTTTGGGATGATACCAAATGGCGGAACCGCTTTGTCCTCTCTGTATATGTCCTCGAGTGGCTTCCCCGCCCGACGGACCTTGCTTGTGGGGCAAGCAGGGTTCGGAGTCACAGGCGCTTTGAATGCTTTCCCGCGATGCAATCAACCAACTGTTGCTTGGTACGTCACAGTTACATTCCTAGTAGCAAGCAATGCATGGCGCATTAATGGCGCACTACTAAAACTTGTAACAATGGGCCCTTAGGCCTAGGACGATCAAGGCCACCGGTGGCAAGGAACGGCCCGTCACTGCGCATATAAGCATAAGGTGCTGGTGTAAGGTGAAAGGGGGCAGTGCTGCAAAGCTACCCAAAGCAGACGTTCCAGGGCCCAATGATGGATGAGGCTCGCACCTGTGCGGCAACTGCCCAGAAGCTGCCCGGGCAGGGTAACTGCATGTAACTCGGCGCAGAAACCGGTGATGCTTTGCGGAGAATTTTCTGCCGAAATAGGACAAGAGCAGCCACCGCGCTGCATTAGCAGAATCTCCAAATGGTATGGACTCCCTTTGGTGGGTTGCATGCATGACTGCTGTCTGGCTGGTCCCACTCAAGTCACTCCTGAGCCCCCAGAAACGAAAAAAAAGGGGTACACGTTTCGCGCCCAACTGATAAAGGGTTGAAGGCTTACAGTCGGGTCCAGCGCTGGTAGTCCAGGTCCATGTTATTTGACCAGGTCCTAATTCGGGTCAATCTTGCCTAGCAGGGGGTCTTGCCCATGATATGATCTGGCCAACGACTCTTGCGCACTGCTGCGGCTAAGCGAGCATCTGGCCAAGAATACCAGATGACCAAGTAGTCAAGAGGGCATCCCCTGGAGCCAATGAAGGCCCATATAAACAACCGAACTCAGCTGAATGTGAGAAACTAAACAATGACAATGCATGATTCATGGACTGGACTACAATTTCTGTTAAGTTCAAATTCTTAGACGACGACCCGCACCGAGTGCATATTTCATGAGAGTGAACATGTATAGTACGCCAAGATCTGGGCATTCTACAAACCCCGGAGCAACTAACGTAACTACCGAGTGAGTACATACACTGCCCAAAACCACCGCCCACAGTCCCCTAGTCAAAGTAGTACTGTCGCCTGGACTGCACCACACTCCCTTCACCTGCTACCAAGCATGGTTTGGTGCTTTGGCACCTCTGTCAAGGGGAGGCGACACGTGCAAGCCGTCCATGCTTTCGTGACAACCGAGCATGCCACACTATGCATCAGACAAGATTTTCAGATCCCAAATCTACAGGAGAATGAAAGCACTGACAGAAAAAGCCAATGACAAAGAGGAAGGTCGCCACAACATAATATTTGCAGGAGATTTCAATGCAACACTGAACAATATGGATAGAGCAAGTGGCAATACCAACCCAATGGACAACGCTCACCAAACACAGATCAAGGAAACAAAACTCTATACGCTGGACCCTGTCCAGGCTGGTCACCCCAGGAAATACACATGGAGAAAGGGATCAGCTGAACAGCTGGCAAGCCGGATTGATGACATGTTCACAAACAATGAAGCCCTTCCAGCCTCTGCAGTCACACAGATATGGGATATGACCGGCAAAGGCACAGATCATGATCTCTTGGAGGTCTGTGTTCCCTACCACAAGCTCAACATGCTCCCACCCCCACCAATCACAACTGACAGTGCCGAGAAAGCAACCCTTGAAAAACTGAAACGACTGAAGAAACTCACAAAGGAGGAGAGGGATGGCCTCAAGATTATCGTGGAAGAAAGGCATGGTCTAGCATACCACCAGCTGAATGACCAAGTCCAACACTTACTGCTCAACGACGTGTACCCACACTGGGAGCGCCTATCTAATGGAGACCCCGCAAGCATGGAACCCCTCCGGACCCTCTGTCTCGGAACTGCAGCTGATCCCGCCGCCCAAAGGGAGCTTATGGAAGCGCTGAACACTCAGATGGCTGACCTGCTGCTGCAGACTCGGGACACCATGCTATCAGAAGGTCCAACCACCATGACCAACCCAACAGGGCACCACTATCGGCCCAGACTCGTGGCCCTCCAACGTGATGGCCTGATTAAGTTACGAAAGAAGGTAGTCCAAGCATTGAGACAGGAACACGTGGAGGAAACAGAGCTGCCTGCAGACGTGTGTAAAGCACTTGAAGCACTGAACACAACAGCTGAGCGCAGTGGCACCTCTCCTCAACCCCTAAAAGCCTCTCTCAAACAAATTAAAACCAAAATCCGCAAGGAACTACGGGTCATTGACAGTGAGCACCAGACAAAGCGTAAGCAAAATGCCATTGCCAAAAGGCAGGCACTGTATGACCAAAGGCAGAAGATAGGCAACCAAATGATCACTGGTCAATTCAAGGGGCGCAACAGCATGCAGCTTAGGGCAATAAAAACTGGAGAAGACACAGTAGTTACAGACCCAAAGGGAGTCCTGGAAGCCATCACAACATATTATACGCCCAAGCTGATGCCAGCAGCAGGTGCCGGTAGCAAAACTGGACTGTACCACCCATCAGAGCAAGCAAGGTCATATCCCTGGCTACAACCCAACGCCCCAGATACCTTTGACCTGAACACAGCCATCACTAGCGGTGCTGCTCCACGACGATGGCTGCACAATGAAATAAGGGACCAGCAAGCTTTTCAGGCCTGCCTCAAATCCCTGGCTCGCGACAAGGCCCCGGGACCCGACCAAATAACAAATGAGATGCTGAACATGCTGCCTCCCCAAGGACAAGACCTCCTACACGGTTACATCCAATTGATGTGGGCAACAGGCTACACCCCTAAAGCATGGAAAGAGAGCACCACCGTGCTCCTGTTCAAAAACAAAGGCACACCCCTCAAACTGCAATTCTACAGACGCATTGGCCTAGAGATGACAATATACAAACTATGGACCAGAATGATCACATGGGTCCTCGCTGACTATGCCGAAAGACACAACATTCTGAGCTACACCCAGGGTGGGTTCCGAAACAAACGAACCTGCATGGACCAGCTGGAGCTGTTCACCCTCTTGCTTGAGGATGCCAAACTGACCCGGAAAGACATCTATCTCCTTATGGTTGACTTTTCCGAGGCTTTTGACACAATTGACCATGACAAGCTGCTGCAAATCATGTATGACCTGGGCTTCCCGACAGATGCCACAGAGGTGGTCAAAGACCTGTACACGGGTGCAACAGCATTTACAACCCCATTCGGGAATACCGAACCAATGCCCATGGACAGAGGGACAATTCAAGGTGACAGCCTCTCACCGTTTCTGTTCATTTTATATCTGGAGCCCCTGCTACGCTGGCTAAGGGTAGGTGCCAGAGGATACATCCCAGGTGCATACAACAACCGAGATACGCTTTTCAAACTGAAACAGCAGATCCCAGATGTCACATATGCGGATGACCTGAACCTGATATGTTCATGCATTGGGGATTTAACCAGCCAAGCTGACAAGGTCACCCTGTATGCTGACTGGGGACACCTAAAAATAAACAACACAAAGACCCTCCTCACAGGTGCCAGATATAGGGCTGACGCCAAAGACCCTTTTAATCTGGAGAAGCTCCGGCGTAGCCTAACTGATGTGAAGGTCCAACGATCCCCTGCAACACTCCACGACCCACGAAAACCGTTCCGTTACCTGGGCCTGCAATTCACCATGCACCTTGACTGGTCAGCCCAATATCAACTGACCAGGGATACCATTCGAGACATGTGTCACATCATGAAGCACTCATACGCTACAACCTCCCAAAAGATGCGCACCCTGAATACATGCATACGGACAAAAATTCGGTATGCATTCTGTGTGGCCCCTTACACCAAAGCTCAGCTCAAAGCGTTAGACAGCCCCCTCTGTAGGGCAGCCAAAGAAGCATATGGTCTTCCAAACAGTACTGCCATGGCAGTAGCACATGAAGACGTCAGTAAAGGCGGTCTAGGGTGCCCCTCCCTACTAGCAGAGTACAATACTGTACAAATACAGCGGCTGACAGAGGCTCTCAATGACCCCGGACCAGTGGGAGAGCTCAGCCGTACACGCCTGCAGACAGATGGCAGCTGCCTGGACAAACTGACAGCAATGGCTCGCCCTGCCCTAACACACCACAGCCTGAGGCTGAGGCAGGTGATTGCATGCGCAAGCATAGATGTCGAGCTCAAAAAAGCAGGGACTTGGCCCAACAGAACTACCCGATACCAGCCCACTCTTGCAAGACCTGCAGAAGATGCAGGCACTTGCAAGCCCCCAACCACCAGACCTCCTCCTAGCTGACCTTCACCAACTCAGACAAGTAGGTATGCACCGACTTCAGGACATTATGTCTTCCACAGGCAGAACTGTCCTTACAACACGACAGCTCATGTTGAAACTGGACAAGGATATCACCGTTAGGACGCTGACCGCTTTTAAACGTATTGCATACATGCTCACTCTCCCGCCAGGCATCACAAAAGAAACCTACTGCAGCAGGCCACCTGTGCAAGCAGGACATGGTGCAACAATCCATCCGGAGTATGCAAGGCTGCTGAAGTTCCACAACCTCATCGATGACATAGACATACGCAATGCACCTCTCCCAGCATTGTGGGCTGCACAGACACATGCCCCAAGCACAGAGCAAGCCCTGACAGAAATTCAGGCTTACCTGTCCTCACTCAGCGCACCACCAAGAGGCCACACTAAAAGCAGCAGTGTGCGCCAGACTGCAACAGACATCACAGCCCCACTGGTGTACCGAATAGAAACAGGCTATCACGTTTACCAGCGAATGAAGAATGAGAAAAGACAGCCCTTCAAAGATATGCGAGAGCAATTATATAAAAACTTTGCAGAAGGACAGGACCAAGTAGAAGGTATAGAAGGTCTGGCAGTGGCGGCACGCCACACCGGACGAGGACAAAAGAGAAAGAAAGTAGCAACACAGAACCAGGTCATTGTGCGATGGGCCCCAACAGTTATGCAAGGATGGGTGGTGGAACTGGCTAAGCAAAAGGGCTATCACATTGATGATGCTCCAGAGCACGCTGTACAGCCAATGACCCATCATGAAGTCTGCAACACACCAAACCTCCCGACTGAATGCTGCTGTCCTAACGCCCACCTGCCAGCACGACGAATCCCTGCACGTACAACCCTAGCACATTGCAGCATATGTAGCAGACGATATCATATTGATTGTCTCCCGCTAACCCATCGCCCTGCAGGGGACATATTGGAAGAGGATGTCACGACAGGCTGGACCTGCATTGAATGTAACAGGGATCAGTATGCCACTAAAGGCCTCCCTCTTGATATAAGGCACTACAACGTCCATTGGAAGCCCAGTCGAGAAAGTGAGAGTGACCTCATCGCACATAATCCAGTTGTTGCTGAGATGATTGCTGCTTACCGGTTGCAACAGGCAGCAGCAGCAAATGACCGGTCCCTGGCAACTCCTGCACTTGGCGAGCTGGCTCAAGCTCAGCAAGGGTTATCGGCACTGCAGCAACAAGGCGACTACTACCCCGATCACCCTCAAAGATACAACATCAACATTGGACAGCAGTACAGCAACCTTTTCGACATGGACACATCACCAATGAACCCCCATGCTGATATCCACCCCACAGGAAGACACGAAGTCTTTATTAGAGAGGTTGAGATGTGCATAGATGGACAAATGTGGATAAAAACGCTCGCCTGCATATACACACCAGATGGCAAATGTCGCTACACCCTCACCCCTGAAAGGACAGCAATACTGTACCAACAGTACTGCCACAGCACTCGCCACAAACCAAATGTTATGCGGAAGTTGAAGGCAGGTACCTTTCCCCAAGAACTGTATGCCCTCATGTGCAGGTACAGAGATGGAGCACAGATCAAAGATCACAAAGCCATTAGGAAGGTCCAAATAAAGAACCACTGGGCCACTCCCCCTGAGGTGTATGAGGCTCTCAGGCAGCTCACAGACATAACAAAAGAGAGATTCGCAAGCCCACTCAATTACAACCCAACATTTACGATGTACTGGAGCGCCCACAAAAGGGACCAAATCTTTGGGGCGAAATGGGATAGCTACAGATATAGGTGGACCGGCGGAAGCGTGCACAACCCAGACTATGAGGATGAAGACCTGAACAAGAACATGGCTACTGCCATAGCAGCGGCCCGTAACACAACAGCCCCTGTCTTTGGCATACATATCCTGCCTGCCTGGTCCGATGCAAACAGAACTGCCTACCTTGCATGGCTACAACACTTCCCAGAAAACTGCATGCATCTCCTACAAATACCCCGAAAACACTTCAGGTTCCAGAAACCCACAACTTGGGAACGGGGCGACATGTATGCAGGAAACCCTAGATGGGACGTAAATATCATTGTCACAGGCAACGCAAAGGGTTTTGAGGCCCACCTCCCTTACTGGGAGAGCGGCTACATGACCAGGTTTCTGCAAACGCTGCAGGATGCCATTAATCAGTCCCTGCCGGACGACAAAGAGATACAAGACATCAGCATGTACTACAACCCCCCAAGCAGCAATGCCCCGCCCAGCACATCTCATCAGCCAACATTGCTGACGCCAAAACAGCTCAGCAAAATGGGTTACCCCAAACAAACAAACGGCTCTGAGTCCCTCCGGGACGATTCAGCCACCAGTCAAGACCCTCCAGCCATGGTTGACGCCAGCACTACACTGGATGACCTGGAAACGCAATTAGCCACTGCCCTACCAACAGCCCCACCCCTCCGGTACAATTGGAAAAACTATGCCTACACAGATGGTAGCTACAAGCAAACAAGCCACAAAACATCACCAATGGATGCAGAGTGTGATACCCCAGGCATAGGGGCAGGAGTGTACTTCCCCCCACAAGCAGCCAATGAGGACGATGAACGTGGGGTTCCAATTGTCCCTGCAGGCGACAGCCATCCCCAGAACACCATAAACAGAGCAGAACTGGTTGGTATCCTTGCTGCGCTGAGGCATGGAGCCCACATGATAGCCACCGACAGCCTCAGCTCAATGTACCAAATCAAAAAGATGCTGAGACGCCCACAAGATCTCCTAAATCACCAGCACTGTGAGCTAATTAAAGAGATAGTAACCGAGATCGTCAACAGGGGACTGAGGACAACCCTTCACAAGGTCAAGGGCCATGCTTCAATTATCGGTAATGAAAGAGCGGACGCAATCGCTAAGGCAGCTGCGACAGGGGACACCTCCGACTATGAGGAATGTGAGAAGTACGAGAGTCCTAGTAACAACAGGTTGACCCAATATTGGCCGCACAAGACCCAATGGAACAATCGTTGGTCACGGACCAATAATGGGCAGCGCACGTTAATTGACCGTTTCAAGCGAGTGAACCCTTTGACAGACCTTCACGACTCGGTACGTCATTACTGCCACCAAAAGAGTCGCTTTGGGATGGCAAACAGAGCTACCTGTTATTTCGAGGCTTTTAAAAGGATTGAGGAAAGACTGGACCTGCCTGCTAGCAACGAGTACATGACCTCGGGAAAAATCAAGTATGCAGAACGTAAAACCGCTTTGCGCTACCGGTACGGGACCATGTGGACAAGGAAAATGGCCTATAGGTGTGGACATGCACCTAGTAGCAAATGTCTCCTGTGCGGTGACGAGGATGGCGGACACCACACAGCCTCAGGATGCCCAGCTTTGAAAAGAATGTACATCAACAGGCATAACAAGGTCGGCCGACTAATCATGACAAGAGTGTTAAGGGGACGCAAAGGAGCATTTGTCATTCAAATGGACCTTGGATCAACTGAAAACTGTGCAGAAGACGGCATCATGGCCCACCAGTCTAGAAACATCCCGTGGGAGCTCCTTCCAAGGGGACTAAAGGAGGCAGTGCAACAAGCACAAGGCACCACCGACAAGCGCCCTGATGGTATGCTATACAAACCCAAGAATGGAAACAACCCAGCAGAGTACTGGATAATAGAGGTCAAGATCTGCAGGGATTCAGACCCAACAGGCCAGCAAAGCAAAGCTGATTATCAACACCAAGTACTCATTGACAAAATCAAAGACATAGACCCCACTGCCAAAGTATGGTACTATCCCTTGCTTGTCGGAGCTGCAGGCACCATATACAACAGTACCACCATGAATCTTCAAGCCCTCGGTATCAAAGGGCAAGCTCTAAAGCAATGCATTTCAGAAGTACATACTGCAGCAGTTAAGTCCTTACACAGCATATACACAACAAAAAGAAAACTGGAAAAGCCCAAAGAGCCTCAATGGCACAGGAGGAACTACAAGAAAGTAAGCTAACAAAGGCGGGTGGGCGGAAGCCCACCCACGGATGTAACTATCCTATGGTAGGCTGGCCCAGTGTAATCCTTACACCAATGGGCCCCTCCCTTAATCTTACGCGGGAGGGCACCTCACGCCCCTCCTTGCGTAGCTCTCTCTCTCTCTCTCTGCCACACTATGCATCTCTGCACGCCTAGCCCCTTCCTGAGGAATGTTGCGTCCTTTGAAGCCCTTTCAGAGACGCCATAAGTAGGAACATCTCCTACAAAATTGCACATGGTTACCACCAGCAGCTTGAGATGTTCATTAAATACAACGAAGGGCAGGAAAACACTCACGCACGATGGTCGTCCTGGACATGGTAAGGGTGCTAACTCCCTCTTTCTGGTAATGCCTGGCCTTTGGTGGCACTGCCGTTTAACGATCATACGCAGGTCATGTCAGTACTAAACCTCGCTGGCTTGCATCTTTCATTTGCAATGAAACCGCTGTTCCAGCATCCATGTGCTGCATGTGGTTACTAAGGTTGCGCCATTTAGTACTCTTGACAAACCAGTTGTTGAGCAGCTAAGGGCACCACATTTGACTCATGCTATGCATGCTTATGCTTGACCTAGATACTGGCTAAAGCGGTCTTGTATCAAATGATGCAACCTCCTCTTCATTGCTCTGTGTTATATGCAGAGTTCCATGACGTGGACCGTACCGAGTCATATCGACCGGTTAAGCGATCCTTTCAAATCGTCGCATTCCGGTCCTTACATGGGCACCTCTTGATTCGGGACAATATCATATGTCAAAACATGTTCGCTTGCAAAAGCTCGCACAGCTATTGCACGCTTGGGCCTGCTTTGAGGTGAGTCCGCCATGTGCCCATTCCTAAACTGTTCTAGTTGGAGGGGTTAGACTTCATATTAGCACGAACCGCTTTACAGAAGCTCCAAATCTGTTGAGTTTCGTCATGTGGCCCGTGCACGGCACTGGATAATGCCTTTAAAGCGTTCCCTAATAACACGCCAGAGTCTCTGAGGGCGAGATGCCACCGGCAAATGCTTCCCAGGATGGCGATATAACCCAGCAATGTATTGCCGTGCAACATATCGCCTTATAAACTGTTGATTAAAAAAACTGGGGCAAATCGAACCTCCCGTTTGCTTCGGCCTTTTGCAAGCATGCCCGATGCCACCTACTGCCCGGCCCTTTCCTACACGATAGGACAATCAGATCAACCCTGGCAGCATCCTACAGATATCATTTCAGAGACTCTAGGGTCGACAGTCGGGCAGGCAGCAGTGGTAGGGCGTCCGGATGACATTTCGGTAACCGGTCAAAAATGCCCTGTACGGTGGCCGTCATGAAGCCAATCATCTTGACTGTGCTGTGCTGAGCTGAAGTCGCTGGACTTGTGGCGTGCATGACTGAGCCCGCCCCTGTAACATGCTCTGCCCTGGACTTCAGTGGTTTGAGCTTTGGGTTTAACAAGGGATCTGTACTCTTGGGGTGTATCTAACCTTTGTTGCACTGGCACTAAAGAAAAGTTTTGCAGCCCTAGGGCCAATGTTACCTGAAAATGCATGCTGCTGCTGCTTGCTTATTGGCCAGCTGCTCCCAACCACAGCAGCTGATGCTGATCTTAACTGCAACCATCTGTCGCGTCCTGCTGGGTGTTGAATGCGCTGCTCTGTGCATTGTAACAGCTGGCCCTTTGACAGCGTTGCTCTCAAGTAAATTAATGGAACCTGCACCTGCTTTTAGCCCAAATGCAGCTGCTCAGCTATGGCGCTTGCATGGCTGGCTCCATATCTAAGCTCTAAAGTTGCTGCAAGTAACTCGCCGCTGCTGCTGTGCTGGTAATGTAATTGGTTAACACGATGTAACGTGGTGCCTGTGGACTATGGTCACGCGTTCCTCACTGGTGCCTGTCTTTTGCAGGGGTAGTTGAGGAAGACTGCAGCAGCCCAAGCCGCTCTTCCTGTTGCTGCTGCAGTATGACGCAGTGAAGCAGACATCCTGGAGGGTTCGCAGGCACAAACCAGCCGGCTAAGTTCGGCCAAAGGTTCCAACCCAGTGGTTCTGCCAGACTCAGGACCAACATGCTCTATGTTGAGCAGAAGAAGGAATAGTGCGCTGGTTGATGGCGTTTGCTACGCCATTCTCTCATGGCTTTGACTGATTGAGAGCTTGCGACAAAATAGTGACTAGATAGTGATGTTAATTCCATGTAAGGACTTGTTGACAAAAGCACTTTGCCCGGGAGTTTACCCAACAGGGGATCCCTCTTGCGCGCAGCTGAACTATGGTAATTGCTTTAACAACCAAGCAAGGAAGCCACAGGCAGCAGTGGTGGGCCAACACCGCTCACTCACATCGCATTGCCTGCTGCTAATGGACTACTTTTCATGATATGCCATAGCAAAAAAAGCCAGGCGCACTGGCAGCACCTCAAGCCAATACACAAAACAGGGAGGTGGAAACACGGGTACGGCAAGTTGTCGGCACACAACCATAACAATGAATGGAAACGAGTTCTGCAGCAGATGTTCTGTTATGCTTGCTTTCGGAGGCAAACTTGTTGGCATCACAACCCTGTAGTTTGTGCATGCCATCCAAGAGAGACACCTGCGCCTCCTTGCTGCTTCAGATCCAATGTTGCCAGCCCATTAGCTTCCCATGCATACAAGTGATAAAGAACCAGTGGGGTCTGATGACTAATGCCACCGCTGGTGTTTGCTCACCTCGTTGCTGCCGGGCATCACTCCCTTCCTGCGGCTGCTCCTCCTGCTCCTAGTCTGCTGCTGCTGCTGTCGTGGCGCCTCCTTCTGCTACTGCTGCATGCTGGGCCCCCTTTCTGCTGCTGCTGCCCCTGCCACTCACTAGTCGGCGTCGTGCATCTCTTGCTTTGTTGCTATTGCCGCTAGCACTGCACTGCTTCTTAACAATCTATTGTTGCGCCTGTTGTCCATCCATCCATTGAGCAACTTGTGAATGCTGCTGATGCTACTTGTAGGATACTTGCGTCTCACTGCTGCTGGACCCTTTTTCTCCCATGTTCTTGCTGCAAGCAGTCCTGCTTCTTGTCTGTTTCTGCTTCTTCTGCTGCTGGATGAGGTTCTGCTGCTGCTGCTGTCGTTGCTGCAGAGCTGATGATATCTTCCTCAGCTGGCCCTCCTTTACATCCCTCTTGAGGCTGCTAGCTTGTTTGAGCAGATCAGGCTTGTTGGTAGCGGTGGTGCGACTCAACTGATTGCTGCTGCTGCTACAGGGTCAAATTTATGCGGGACTGCCCTTGCCTGCCGCTGCTGCGGCTTGCCATTGTTTGCTTTTCGGCAGACTCAATGAAAGGATCGTGCGGATCATGTGAAGGCAGAATTTACTGCTGCATACTGGCAACCAAACAGCCTGAGGCTAACCAGCGTACTTGCTTAGGAACTGCCACAAGGCATGTGGAGAAACCGGTGACATTCATTTGAAGCTTTGACCTTATTTCACTGCACAAATGCCGTGTATATGACGTTAATTACATGCCATTCCAAGCACCTCGACTTTTCCAATGCTTTCAGGTCCAGCCAAGCTGTAAAAATTGTCGACCGTGGTCACCCCAAATCTCAGCACCAAATGCAGGAATAACCATTCAGCTTCTGGCTTTTGTATGCGAGGTGGGGGTGGTCCTTTCTTTCACCCTTAGATTGTTCGATCAGTGTAAGCTGTTTATTGTAAGAAGCATATACGGATGTGGAGTGGCCTCACAGAACACTCTAAAGCGCACGCTTCAGCGTGCAGCCCTGCTTCCATACCGTGCAGCCCTACTTGAAGTGCCAGACCTTCCATTCTCATGTCGACTGACTGCAAGGACATGCTGAGTATTGCTTCCACCACAGAGTAATTGGAGCATGCTTCAGCGCTTACGGAAGACTTCAATGCCAATCCTTGAATGCAGCACTAGAGGGTGCTGCAGGCCTCACATATGCATTCTGCAATTGGATGCCAGCAGACCCAGAAAAGGCACCCACTGCCGAGAGAGGCCAATTATGTAGCCTGCCCTGGGATTTCTGGATGAATAACCTACTTGAGGTGTTCCCTTGCATACGTATATCATACAGCAGGTAGAGATACATCCAGAAACTGGGCTGGTGCTTGAAGCCCACTGAAACACACAATGCACAGGAGACACTAAACAACTAGTTATTCTATATAAGTACCTGCTTCGCCGTGTCTGGCTGGTGCACTCTGACCACCAGGAGTACATGGCGATAAACTGTAACCTGTACAAAGTGCATCAAGTCAGATCCAAACACCCGCTAGTGCAACAATAATCTAACGTAAACAGCCATGGCACACTGTGACAACAACGGCCATTAAAGCACTAGTCCCAAGATCAGTACTCAAACATATTGGCTCCACGCTGCAGGTGCAAGGACAAACACTCTGTGGTCTGTGGCGGCAACAGCAAAGACCAGCTCTTTCCAATCAATGGCTCAATAAGTAATTCGTTATCTTCTCTTACTACAACTCTCAGCTCTCCTTTTGTAAATCTGTAAGCGATTGACTAGCCCTTATCGTGTTCACTTGTTGCACAGCACGCATGCGAATGGGTAACGTGCCAATGAAAGATTCAAACACACTGAGATCAATGGGTTTGGCGGACCCCAGATCTACCCACATACATGCCCCGGCTATCCGCTTCACAAAGCTCCCAAACAATTAATGAACATGCACGCAGAGCTACATGTCCAACAACATGAACTGGTCATGAGTGTGCGTGCGGCATCGGCCATGATGGGCAACATGCATGCAGAGTCTGCTCATAAACGCAGTGATTCCATTCGCAGCATATGCATGCAGTCACAACAGTTGGCCACTGCCCAACCACCCAACCACTCAGGAACTTTCCCTGGATTCCCTTGTCATGATTCTAAGTGCAGAGTGCATGCTAAATGCAGAGTGCATGTTGAGCATGAGAACGACTTGCTCCCATATTTGATCCTGAAATGTTGGTAAGCACGGCAATCAAATAGGACATGCATTTGATCCTCAACACGACATTGTGTACACATAAGACACAGTCGCTCATCAATAAGGACTGTGGGTCGCTGCCACCGTCCTGTCCTGTCTCAACTGCCAAGTTATGTGCTCCGGTGCGCAACGTCGTCAATTGCTTACCATGTGCAAAGGATATTCCACATGTCCAACAAACGTACCAATGCATGTCAGGAGGGGTATCCAGGCTCAGATTGGCCATCCCTGTGCACCTTCGGGTAGCAAACCACCATTTTTATGTGGTAAGCTTGACCTTCTCAATCGTCTGTTCCTTGTTTGAAACTCTCAACAAACCCATGGTCTTTCAACATAAAACCCCATGCATCCCTCATCACACTTATCCTTCTCTTATTCTGCAGGCAATCTGCTAGGTTCCAAGACAACCAGTCCAAAATGACAAGCATCATCTAGCATGCAACAAATGCAAATAATCACAACAACAATCACTACACAACTGACATACACACAAAGGGACCTGAACAGACCTATACACATGACCAGTACCTGTGAAGCGTTCTTTTTAAGCGGTTGCAATAGCGGATTGAAACCACAACTCATGATCAGTAAAGTACAATGGTATCAAGGTCCAGTGATTAGCTGTCCAAAGTTCCGTTCCACCATCTCTTCCAGCTGCATTCATGTTTTGAGGCTTCAGCCCAATCAAAGCAGCAGCAGCAGCAGCAGCACCAGCACCAGCACCACCTAACCAAAAACTAAATGGCCACAAAAGAAGAAAGCGCCCATAGATGCAGCATCACGACCAACAAGACCCCATTAGGTCTGTTTTGCTCCTCAAAAAATCTTCTTACTAAGGAGATCCATGACCTTCCCAGGTTGTTCTGCATTGCACCCATTCATTTATCTTCAGTCACTGCACAAACCTTAGGCTACATGTCTTGGCAACTCAGCCACTACGCACTGTCCCTTCTCAGCCCCTTGTCTGAGTCCAGTATCACAAGAGTTCTCTGCAATTTTTGGAGGTTGGGCGCAAACAGTTAAAGCAGGGGCTGGCATGGACGTGAGATGCTGGGTTCCGTAAATGTTCATGAAATCTGAAAAGCACAAGAGATCAAGCCAACCTCCCCACGCAGCACATAGTTTCTGGCTTGAGGAGCCACAAATTGTGCTGCTCCTGTAAGCCTTTTTAGAATGTCCCTAGCAGCACCTCCAGCCCTTCCAAACTTCATAGTACGCAGTATCAGCATTTGCTGGTTGACCTTGCATCCACTAGCAGCACTTACTAGTTGGCACAACTTTCATATCAACATTATTGCAACAAAATGCTGCTCCCAATCAACTTGCAGCACCTTCTGCCTCTTACATCAAACCCTACTTCCACACCTTTTTCTTAACCTTTTTCCAGCTATTATGGCAGGAGCAACAGCTATAGCGCAACTGCTGCCATCGGTCAGTTTTGACGCACGGGGAGCATGAATGGACGTCATTACAGAGCCTTGGTCCACCGCATGCTAGGCGTAGAAAACATACAACAAAACCACAGCAGATACCTTTGCATAAACTGCCAAAAATGGAACCCAACAAACTCTCCATATGTGAACGCAAACGCGTTCGGTGTACACCCTTTTTGAGCCCCTGTCCCAGACGGAGAATTCTTACCCCAGTTTGTAGCTGTATGGACACCAGAACCCCCCAATAAACATCAACTTCAGGTACATGCCAGCATTGCAACATGATTCCCTCATCCCCTTCCCCTGTACCCTCTCACTACCAGCTCAAGTCCTCTACCTCAGAGACCATCTCATCAACCAGCATGTCAAAGTTGCAGTAAGGCAGGCCCCCCTGCAGATGGCTTAACCCCATAAAGCCATCCTGCACCCCGAACATCAGCCCCAGCTGGAGCAACAGCTTGTGCTTGAACTGCATGGCAAACACCAGCCACGACGCCAGCCTGCGCTCAGGGGCCCTGTTGCTAGAGCAAAGTCTGAGTCGACGCAGCAGCTGCAAGTCTAGGATGGAGCAATTGCTAGCGCCTCGACCGCCACTGCTGCTTGCCTCGCTGCTGTCTCTCCCACTTGCATTGATAACAGTACCCCCAGGCCGCCTGCACATTTCCCCCTTGCTAGGAGGGTCGACACTATCAACACATTCTTCGCTGCTGCTGCCATCACCACTGCTGCTGCTGCTGATATCCTCTGCATGATCCGCATGTGCAAACACATGAAGATCTGCCAAGCAGGACATATACTCATCCAGCTCCGAGGATCCGTCCCCTGCCACTGCTGCGTCTGCACTTGCTACTGCTGCTTCTGCCTCCTCGTTTCTGACACTGACTCCGCTGCTGCTGCTGTCGCCACTGTTCTGAAGAGCCATTCCATTTTGCTTCCCCCTATTTCTCCGTAAGTTGTAAGCATGGACAGCTGCAACTTGATATAGGTGCTCACTTGTAAGCTGGCTGTGTGTCATCTTCAAGGTATCTAGCTGCTGCAGCAGCTCCCCATCTGGCAGCAGCAACGATCGATTACAGGGGCTCAAACTCCTCAACACCAGCCGCTGAAGGTTTGGCGTCGACAATGTCACCGTGTCCGACCGGAGCGAATCAGGCACGCACCACACATCCAGCGCCTCCAAGCTTGTCAAGCCGCCAGGCATCAGCGACGGAAACAGCAGCATGGGTGGCTCTGAGGACCACAAGCCCCAGCTGAACGGCTGCAGCTTCAGTGTCTGCAAGCGCTTGAAGTGATGCAGCGCCTGCGTGCCCTCAGGCAGCAAGCAACACAGGTCCAAGGCCCTCAGCTTAGGGCAGCTACCTGCAATCTGCTGCAGCTGCAGCTCTTGCAAAGCAGCTTGGCCTTTGAACACCAGCCGCTCCACTGCAGGCAGACAGTTCAGGAGCTTGGCAACCGCCATGCCTGCAAGGACAGCCTCGCTGTTGCCTCTGCGCAGCTTTGGGCACAGGCTCAGGTCCAGGGCCTGCAGGCGGCTCAGGGCACCAAGCTCGGGAAGGTCCTGCCAGCGCACAGGCTGGACAGAGAGGGAGTGCAGGTTCGTGCAGAGGCCAAGCAGCTTCAGCTGATGCACTTCAACTGGCGTTAGTTGGTGCAGAACCAGCTCGCGCAGCTTGGGAAGGTTGGGCAGCGCAGCTAGAGTCTGGTGGGTGGGTATAAACTTGATGGACAGGTGCTGTAGGTTGGTCAATGCTGCAAGGGCGCCTGAGTCAGTCAAGCATAAAGCTGACGAAATCTCCTTCAAACCTGGGCAGCAAAGCAGCATGCATGTAAGTGAGATGTTGACAGCACAAGTCAGCAAAAAAAGGGCAGGTTACTGCAGCCACTGCTTCACTGACTAGACGCTTAAACAAATAAAGCTGGTCTACATGCTTGTATGGCAAAGCTGACAGGCATTTTGAAAGTGGCGCCAGATTCCTGGTACTTGCTTTAGGGATATTCAAAAGCAACTTAGCAGTTGCAGAAAAGTCGCAACAACTCAAACCAAGGCTCTCAACCAAGGCTCTGCACAGCTCACAATTATCATCTGTAGGATCAAGCAGGAGGCTTGAGTAGTGTTCCTCAGTATCTATGTGAGCTCGCAGAAGGCTGGGGAGCGTTGCTGAAGCTGCTTTGGTGACCTGCAAGGGGACACTGCAACTGCCGACTACTGCTGCGGGAATGCCAAGAGAGCTCTGTCATCTGCACTAATGCTTGCTTGTGCGGCGCTCTGCTAGTCCTTGCCTGAGCAACCCTGCACTTCGTTTGTTTTACTTAAACATGCAATTGCTAGCCAGGGCTGTCACTGCTGTGCCTTTCCTCTCTCATGAACACATCAGTGCAGAGGAATGTTAAGATTACCATGACATTGCAGGCACTCTGTTCAAAAGTCTTGATTTTCTTAATGTTGCTAGGTCATGCTCTGGCAGGTTGAGAATGATTAAGACCACTCCTTGGAGGGATGTTTGGAGTGTTGCTACCACCAAGACATGTGGCTCACCTGTGTACTCCACATGGAGTGAAGTGAGGGCAGTCAGTGCAGAGATTGGGCTGAAGGACAAAGGTACATGCGCAGTCCCCTCAGCACTCCGGAAGATGAGCTTCAGGTCCTGTAGCTGCGTCATGGATGCAAGGCATGAGACCATGTTGCCATCAATCCTGCTCAGCTGTTGACCGCTGCTGATATGCAGCTTGGTCAGACTGGACAATTGCTGCAGCTGAGGGAGGAGGTTGGCAGCGGGCCAGCACCCATCTTCGGAGCGCAGGCTCTCCAATCTGGGGGTCAGCGGCTGCAAAGCGCTCAGGATCGCCAGCCATTGGTGTGCTTTGGTGAAGCCCCTCAGGACGACAGCCTTCAGCCGGGGAAGCTTGCAGTCCAAGATCGCCATGGTCTTGCTTGCATACCATGCATCACACGGCCTGTCCTGCTCTACGTGCAGGTGGGCTTTGGAGAAAGACGGAAACGCGTTCAGCAGCTCGAGCAGAGACACCACCTTGCTGCCTGCTGCCTGGTACTGCCACATAGAGGAGGGGATTTGAACTGACTCGACTTGTGGGCTGGTCAAGTCCCGCCACATGTGACTGACCAACCTAGCATTCTTGAGAGACTCCAAGTCGAGGTAGGGTCCCAGCCTCTGCGAGAAGAATGCGACGTTAACCGTAACTGTCACTCATTTCTTGGGAGTCTGCACGGGCTTGTCGGTAACATGAAGATAACCTCACTTGAAGCACCACATGCGGGACCCTTGTGCGTTTGCGCTTTCTCGAAGCAGGACGCATAAAGTACATCCCGCCTACCGCACCAATGGGCATGAGATGTGACAGGACGACTGGCCTGTCAGGCCATGCTGATAACATCAGCCTCTTCAACTGGCGTATGCCAATGAGCACCAGTTGCACAATTACAATCATGCCGCCCGCTATTAGTAGGTGGTAACAAGCACAACACGAGAGCCCCGGGTCCTCAGCTTGTATTGAGCCCAAGGAGTACTACTCCCCATTTTGCAGGCTGCATGGGATGTATAACTGCACCATAGCACTTATTAGGTTGTAATAAGGCCTCCTAAGTTTGAGTACGGTGCCATCACTAGTTGCTGTTCAAAGGTTGTCTCAGAGGGCACCTGCGATGCAGCTACCATCAGCCAATCATGAGTGGCCGCTATGTGCTTACTTGTGCACAACGAATCTGCTGCCGCAAACCAACAAATCAGTCTTTAAGAAGTCATTGTGTCCAACCTATTGTGGCTTGAGCCTTGGTGTCCTTGGGCTTGTCACGTGGGGCTCAGGCAAAAGACCTGCTGGTGACCTGGTTCCAGATACTCTACTGCAGCTGCTCCTCACCCCCCCTGCGGATTCTTGGGCTCACTTCCATGTAGCTTCTGCAGACATGCACTGCCAATGCGTACTATGCAGAGGAGATCCTCGGGATCATTTGCGGCGATCCGCTGCTTCCACTCAGTTGCTCGGCATCGCCCATTATGATAACACCTCATTATCATAACACCTCCACCTACAAGCAGCACACGAGCGGACAAGTGAAAAGGACGCAAACGCACATCTCCTGCTAGAATGGAGCAGCAATGAAGTAAGTGCAGTGCGGTCTAAACCTGCAAAAACAGACTGGGGCGCCACGCGCATGTGTCTATCTCCGTACGCTAATTCTGCCTGCGACAGCAGCACTCAGATGAAACAGCCTGCCCAGATACAGTGTGGAGCCGCGTGCATGGAAATGAATCTTCTGCAAGGGGGAGACAGGTTATCCTGGCTCCTCACGACAGTCATGGACAGTGCCCCAGTGAGTGCTCACTATGCTCACTGCTTACAACAGGAAATGGCTAGTATGAGCATCAAGCAAGTGCAAATGAGCGGCCAGCAAGAGCTTACAGCATGAAACATGAGCTGCAAGCAAGCAGTGCAAGCAGCTCACTGCATGCTTACTTGCTCACACTAGAGTCACACACCTTACTTACTCACAAGCTCACAAGTGCTCACTGCATGTTTACTTGCTCAGAAGCTCACACAGCTCACTTACTCACAAGCTCACAGGTGATCACTGCATCCTTACCTGCTCACAAGCTCACGCACCTACTTGCTCACAAGCTGGCTCACAGGTGCTCACTGCATGCTTACTTGCTCACAAGCTCACTCACCTTACTTACTCACAAGCTCACACGTGCTCACTGCATGCTTACTTGCTCACAAGCTCGCTGCATGCTTACTTGCTCACAAGCTCACACACCTTACTTAGTTACTCACAAGCTCACACGTGCTCACTGCATGCTTCCTTGCTCACAAGCTCACACACCTTACTTAATCACAAGCTCACACACCTTACTTACTCACAAGCTCACACGTGCTCACTGCATGCTTATTTGGTCACAAGCTCACACACCTTACTTACTCACAAGCTCACAGGTGCTCACTGCATGCTTACTTGCTCACAAGCTCACACACCTTACTTACTCACAAGCTCACACGTGCTCATTGTACTGTGCTCACAAGCTCACACACCTTACTTACTCACAAGCTCACAGGTGCTCACTGCATGCTTACTTGCTCACAAGCTCACTCAGCTCAATTACTCACAAGCTCACACGTGCTCACTGCATGCTTACTTGCTCACAAGCTCACACGTGCTCACTGCATGCTTACTTGCTCACAAGCTCACACACCTTACTTACTCACAAGCTCACAGGTGCTCACTGCATGCTTACTTGCTCACAAGCTCACTCAGCTCACTTACTCACAAGCTCACACGTGCTCACTGCATGATTTCTTGCTCACAAGCTCACTCAGCTCACATACTCACAAGCTCACACGTGCTCACTGCATGCTTCCTTGCTCACAAGCTCACACACCTTACTTACTCACAAGCTCACACACCTTACTTACTCACAAGCTCACACGTGCTCACTGCATGCTTATTTGGTCACAAGCTCACACACCTTACTCACAAGCTCACAGGTGCTCACTGCATGCTTACTTGCTCACAAGCTCACACACCTTACTTACTCACAAGCTCACACACCTTACTTACTCACAAGCTCACAGGTGCTCACTGCATGCTTACTTGCTCACAAGCTCACTCAGCTCAATTACTCACAAGCTCACACGTGCTCACTGCATGCTTACTTGCTCACAAGCTCACTCAGCTCACTTACTCACAAGCTCACACGTGCTCATTGCATGCCTACTTGCTCACAAGCCCACACACCTTACTTACTTACAAGCTCACAGGTGCTCACTGCATCACTGGGACCAAGGGGGGGGAGGGGGGATGCGGGCAACCGGGCGGGAGGGGGGGGAAGGGGGGGAATACAGCTGCCACGTGTGAGCTTGGCGCACAGTGAGCCTGTGAGCACAGTGAGGCTGTGAGCACAGTAAGCCTGTGAGCACAGTGAGCCTGTGAGCACAGTGAGCTTATGGGCACAATGAGGCTGTGAGCACAGTGAGCATGTGAGCACAGTGAGCCTGTGAGCAAGTAAGCTTGTGAGCACAATAAGCCTGTGAGCAGAGAGAGAGAGAGAGAGATAGATAGAGAGAGAGAGAACTACGCAGAGAAGGGGGGAAATCCCTTCTTGCATATGTTAAGGGAGCGGGCCTTTACCTAATATAGATAGGCCCACTACCATTCGGAGCCCAGAACACATAGGTGGGTGGGTGTGTCGCCAAAACTGCGGATCGAGGTGACGTTCCTTATGAAAGCCTGTGAGCACAGTAAGCCTGTGAGCACAGTAAGCCTGTGAGCACAGTGAGCCTGTGAGCAAGTAAGCTTGTGAGCACAGTAAGCTTGTGAGCACAGTAACCTTGTGAGCGCAGTAAGCCTTTGAGCGCAGTAAGCCTGTGAACACAGTAAGCATGTGAGCACAGTATGCATGTGAGCACAGTGAGCCTGTGAGCACAGTGAGCCTGTGAGCACAGTGAGCCTGTGAGCACAGTAAGCATGTGAGCACAGTGAGCCTGTGAGCAAGTAAGCTTGTGAGCACAGTAAGCTTATGATTACAGATTACAGATTACAAGTTGGCCCCACACCGGGGGCGCCTGTAACGGAGCGAAACTATGAGTCGCATAGTAAGCTTGTGAGCACAGTAAGCCTGTGAGCAAGTAAGTAAGCTTGTGAGCACAGTAAGCTTGTGAGCACAGTTCAAGCATGTGAGCAAGTAAGCTTGTGGATGGGCAACTGAGCACAGTGAGCATTGTGAGCATGCAGTATGTAGTAAGCTCACCAATAGCTCAATGAGCGCTTGCTTACTCATTGTCCAACCCTCCCTCACGAATGCTGGGCGCACATCATACTGTCCTCTCACTAGTGAGAGGTCCGGCCGCTTTATTCATGTATGTACCAGATAGGAGGTGTACACGCATACAGGGAAGTAGAAGCTTGCACGGCCTCACATGCAGTGATGACTAGGTATGTACTAGCCAAACCTTGCACATTGCTTTTTGTGAGACTGTATCAAGCCAACGCCCAGTCAAAAGCGTGAAAGGAACATATACTGTTGTAAACAGAACGCAAACAAGCCCACACAAAACCCAACACAGCCCAAACAGGCACACAAAAGCCCGAGAACGTAATAAGGGCACACACCCACAAGATGGACCAACACAGAGACCACCAGTGAGGCCCAGAAAGACCAAGCCCAGACCAGGAGGTTGTTGGCTTCAGCACACTGTTGAAGCCAACAGCCTCCTGGTCTGGACTTGGCCCTTCTGGGTTTGGCTCTCTCTCTTAGTCTCTCTCTTTTGGCCTGTCTTGTGGGTGTGTGCCCTCTGACTCTACCATGATATGAGTGATACGCTCTAGAAGGTTTGAGATCATTTACTTTATCTCGTCCATACTCCACTAACTAAGCTAAATGTTAGGCAAAATCAAAACTTCTAAAGCACACCATTGAACCTGTAGCACTGGATGAACCGCAGGCTGTAGCACTAGTCACTGCGGTTAGTTACGACAACTCAAGCTGATCGGCCTGCTACAACACACTAAGTGGACGCTCAATGAAAGGTGACTTCCTGCTCACTGCAAACAATGCACTGCCAGGTTAATCATATGGTGCCGGCTGGCAGTGGATGTCGCCGCATTTGTGGTTTAGATGGTGCACAACTTGTCATACACATATTTCCCAGGTGGCAGCTCGCATTATACACACCAACAAAGAAACTTAGGTGTGGCTGCACACAAGGTGTCATAAAAGAGCTCATCGGCAATGACCCAGCATGGAAACCCACAGTGCATTTTTTGCAGGGCTGTCATCGCACTTGTGGTGCACTGCAAGCTCCCGACTCAACATGGCAACCCACAATGCATTTGCATGGCCCACTATTACTGTCTAGTGCCCTGTAAGCTCGCACAGACTTATGCACTAACGGCATTGCATTTCTTACTCTACATGCAATTGATCCGCAAAATACGGCCCGTGCTCTACGCGCAGCCTCAAAATATCTAACTCCTTTAGATATCATTTAGTTCCACCCAGCATGAACCACATGTATCTGTCAGTTCAATCCATGGCTACCACCATCTTTTCCCCATGCAGACACTGCCACACCAAGCCAGCAGCAGTAAGTTGCAAGTGCACGACAATACCCCAAACCTTCGCACCGCTGCCATGATGGCCCTCATGCTACCCCCATGCACCAAACTTCGTACGTTCAGTTTTGATGAAAAAGCGCAACCTTACTTCACTTATTGCGTGCAGAGCCCTTGCTGAGAGGGTGGTCAGTTTGAGATAGCTGAAAGCGCATCAAACAGAGGGGTCATATCAATGGTTCCATTCTTGGCGGGTGGACCCAGGTACTTGCAGACCTTGAACTCAGGGAAGGAATTTGCAGGCACACAGCTGAAGCCCTCAGGGCAGTGCATATTCTCAGTGCAGAAGCACTGCTGCTTGATGGTGCAGCGGGGAAAGTAGCTGTAGGGAGTGCCAGACGCAACCTGCAGGAGGGGAGGAGGGGCAAAGGGACGCAACAGACACCGTCAGCCTATGAGATGGGCTGGGTAGCCTACACGAGGCGCAGGCCCTGAGTGTGGACCTGTCACATGGATAAAAGACTGTTAGAGTGATGCTTCAAAGTATGAGGAACGCACCAAGTACTACCGAGGGAGGACGGGCGATAATTGCATGCGCGGTGCTTAGTGATGCAGGGAGCGCCCCATCAATGGGTTGCATGAAATAAAACGTGTGTAGAGCAGGAGGGCGTCTCCTGGTAGCGGCATGGGCTGAGAATTTGCTGTTACACATTGCTTTTGCTGTAGTCAGCTTGGCATGCAGGGTATCCTTTACTCTTGCTATGGCATACTATGAAAGGTAACAGTGAGCTAAGGTTGATTGACGATCAGCAGCCCAAACTGTGTTAGCCTATAAGACCCTCCCTCCCCCCTCTCTAGGGCTTGGTTCTGCACAATCACCCTCTGTTGAAGCTAAGGGACTATCATGCATTCTGCTCGGGACAAACCAGCCCTGAGACATGTCATTGTACGCCTGTTCTTTCCTTAGACCAAGCAGAGTTGATGACAGTGTCTAGTCATTAACGAGAAAGATCACTGCACTGCTTTCAGACACCTCAGCACCCGCAGCATGACTTCTGGACGTGCACAATGCCGGTTTGTCTATGTGTGTAAAGCACAACGGAGGCATATAGAGCATGAGGCATATGGTGCAGGCACAGTGCCTTATTATTCACTTTCTGCACCTCACCTTCTTGAACAGAGCTGGCTGGTACATGGCCAAGGGGTCATACTTTTTTGCAACCTCTAGGGCCTTGCCAAAGTTCTTGTACTTAGGCCGAACGGGGCACTTGGGATGGGAGAAGGTACGCTCAAAGTTCTTTCCCCAGTGAGGACGACCACCAAATCTGGATGAGCAGAACATAGGTCTTGTCAATGGCAGCCACAACCGTCAGGGTTTGTGGCACATAGCTTGCAAAGCATAAGGAACGTCATAAGGAACATCACCTCGACCCGCAGTTCTGGCGACACACCCATCCACCCAGATAACATAGGCGGGTGGGTAATTTACCCACCCACTTATGTGTTCTGGGCTCCGAATGGTAGTGGGCCTATCTATATTTATTAGGTAAGGGTCCACTCCCTAAACATATGCAAGAAAGGATTTCCCCCCTTCTCTGCATAGTTCTCTCTCTCTCTCTCTCTCTCTCTTTCTCTCTCTCTCTCTCTCTGCAAAGCATATGAGGATCCAGTGAGGATGAGCAAGCAACCAGCCTTTCTGGAGCACATTATTGGTGCAACGCTTCTCCAGGTAGAGCGCACACCTAGCATAAAGGCATTCAAGAAGGACAATGATAGATTGGCTATGCCTTGTGACTGACCCAGCTTTCCATAGGTGACACGTCATAAGCGATGGAATGTCTGCACAGTGGTGCCGTGGCATTTAAGATGTGCTACCAGATAAGGACTCATTCCTAAAGGGAGATGCCATGCTCTCCTGTGTGGGCATGCCCATTTCTGACTTGGCTACCAGTAAAACTCCTTCTCCATGGCAGTATATGACCTCAAGGGGATATCCCTTCATCGGTGGAGTTGTTGCACTTACTTACACAGTGTGACCTCCTCAATGAGGTCCAAGACGTATTGCTGTTCAATTGGCCTGGTTGCAATGTTCTTCCTGGCACGCAGCCAAGTGCTCTGCAGATACACAGGATGCTCGATGCCATTCATGGTGCTCAGGTAAGAGTCATCACCATGACCAAAACGGATCCAGAGGTAACCAGGACCCAGGCAACGGTACCTGCACCAGGGAGAAATGGATTCCTTAAGATTATAGGGAGAGGCACAGCACATGCACCATATATTATGGCATACAGGCTGTGACGAGCCCATATTGATTAGCATCTACGTATTAAACAAGCAGCTTCGGCGCCTTGAGAACAAGAGGTGTCCAAGCTTTCATGGGGCTGTCATCAGAGTTAAAATCAGAGGGACTACCATAAAAAGCAGCAGGGGTAACAAATCTATACAAGGTTAAGAGCATAAACTGCTTAAGGGGAGCTAGACCAACATAACCATGCTGCAACAACCATGCCGCAACTGTACAGCAGTGCTTAATAGCAACGTGACAGCAATGGGCAACTGAAGACAGTAAGGGTAACTCATTACAGTGCCGTAACAACCTCGTGCATGCTTGTCAAAGCCAATAGGGCATTGTACTCTCCGCACATGAAATCTTCCACCCTGCACATGTTTACGGCACCTACCTAGCCTTGCCGTCCTCCCACATGTCCTTTTGGAAGATCCTTTTGACAGCACTGATCCAGCTGGGCAGGTCCTTGAAGTCTGCTGTGAATTCCACATCCTGAGCAGTGCCACCAGTAACGTTGAGGTCATATCCACAGGCAATGCGCATCACACTCACTGGCCTGCATCTTGTTAGTGAAACCAGTCACGTTGACAGCAGGCTTGTTGCCAACACTGGCCCAGCTGAACTCCAGGGCTTGCACACCACTGGCAGAGCACGCTAGATCCACAGCCTCAACATCCTCAGGGACCAGCTCCTGCGTTATAGCAATGGCAAAATTGCAAGAAGTTCCTTAGAGATTACAGGAAATTAGATGCCTTTTTCCTCGGTGTATGTGTTTGTAGCAGCTTGAGGCGCGGGGCTGATGGCACTTTGCTATGGCTGATCATTGAAGGTGAGCTTTTAGCCCAGGCCAGCACAATAACAAGTCCTTGGTAGGATGCTGGCAGGATTGCAAAAGTGTTGAGGTGGTAGAAGGAGTTCATGGTGTAGCCGAGGGATGTTCCACACCCATGCCACCTTTAGGCAAATTGAGCTGATATGAGGTGACGGTGCCTGTGAGAGCCAGTTTGGGAGCGGTTGTTTTTAGCATGACCCAGACACCAAATGGTGTTGCAAGATTGATTGGGATCATGCTGAGGAAAGAGCTGTAGCAGATGCAAGAAGTTGCCATGGCAAAGCAGGCACCGGATGGTCCAATCACTGTAAAATGTCTAACCACCGTTTGTCATGGACCCTTGCTAATGCAAATGCCTGCCAGCAATGTAGCATATGCAGGCTCCACCACCACAGGCAGAAGCTAGAGAGAAGATAGCTGTCCCCAAAAGTTAAATGGCACAACCTGCCGTCCCTGTAAAATTTACCTGAAAGTCTGACAAAAGCTTGCTCATGTTGGGACGGCCCTTCAAGTTGGGCAGCAGAGTCATGTGAGCATTGGGGTTGGGCTTGATGTCTTTGGGGGCCTCACGGGTGATGTAAGAGGTGTACTTATAGGGCGCCAGAAGATCAGCACATGCTTGCCAAGCTGCAGGTTAGAGCAAAAGGTAAAGACAGCAATTCAGTCTAGCAAAAGAGAAGAGACTGTTTGATTGCTACACACTGCAAGCTCACAACACCAGGCTGGTGCTAAAGCAGATGCGGGTGAGCAGCAGCAAACAATAGCTGTGCTACCGACCAGTGAATTGCTGGGCAAGCATTTGCAGAGATGAGCTGCAACACAAACGAGTCTGATGCGAGCCCGCATAGAGTGGTACGGCTCTGTCCGAGGTCTTTTATGTGGTCAGCCTGGGTCTCGGCTGCCTTTGCTTCCTTTCCACACAAATGTGCTAATCAATAGTTTATGCAGCTGCTTGGCAGCATTTGGTTGACAGACATCCCAACAAGTCCTTGGGAGTTCAGCCTAGCAACACACAGCCAACATGCTTGGATTGCTATCCAGAACAGAGTCGTAATGGATGCTACGTGAGGTATAACTCAGCTGGTTATAGCCATGGGGTCAAGAGTCACCACTATGAGGTCATTCTCTTACACAGGCCCAGGTTCCACCGCTTACTTCAAGCATATTCTGCACGTCATGGGCCAAGTTATTGTCGTCCACCTTTTCCAGAGTGAACAGCTGAGTGTTGGTTGGAGCCATGATCATCTGGAATGTGATCTCAGTAATGATACAAACAAGACCCAGACCACCGTTCAGCATCCTGAAGTCGGGGTCACCCCTTTTGATGATATGGACAGCGCCAGTACCATCCACAATCGTCACTGCAAGGACAGTGTCAGCCTGCAACCCCAACGGGTATGCCACAAATGTTCTTGAGACACCTGTCAGTCTACTGCAGCCTGCCAGCCTTGGCACAGAGGCCATTTCACAAAAGTGAAGTCAAAGCTGGCATTACGACTGGCACAAGTGCTACTGCAACTGCTGCTTGACACTTCGCCTTTACATTAACCAAGGACCAGCAGTTATGAGCTCAAGCAGGGTTACAAGCTAAGATTTTGCTCGTACACATAAGGAGTACATGGAATGCCCCACTCCTTGCATTGTAGGATGCCTATTCGATCTCATTGCAGGGTGCTACTGAGTTTGCAGAATTCAAAGTAAGTGTGGCATCTGGCCAAGGCAATGGAACCCCGAATCAGAGTCGTGAGTCTTACTACATCAGGTGTTCTTCCTGATCAACCAATCAACCAAGATCATGTGCCCTCCACTGCACTCGCAACATTCCACAGTATCCCTTCTGAATTAAAATGTGTCCTTCCAGGAATATCAAAATAGGAAGCTTCACCCTGGGGGCTTTCTAAAAGCCCCAGACTCTCACCAGCATACTGGTTGTTCCGTAGCCGCTTCCGTGAGCACTTGTAGACAGAATACCTGCCAAGGTCAACCCAGCATAAGCTGTCAAACTTCCAACCTGCACACTCATCTTAACCTTGGTTGCAGCAGCAGTGAACTTGTTCACGTCCATGCCAGCTCCCACTGTCAGGGTATAAGGTCCCATGGGGTTCACAGCAATGACCTTGTCAAACTTAGTGTGAAGCACGCCCACACTGAGAGCCCCATTGGACTTCGCAGGCCCTGCTTCCTGGGTGATTGCAGGGGCCTTTGTGGTGGGTGTGGCGCAGGGGAAGGGAGCTGAAGAGTGGAACTTCCTGTGAAGCAAACACAAACCAGGGTGGTTCACATGGGAGGGGGCCAGAGGAATGGTGGATACCAAATGAGTCTCATGCGACAAAGGAGCTTCAGGCAAGCTGTCAAGTCAGAGCCGTCCTAGCCTGGAGTAGCTGGCTGGCTAACCGAAAGAGCATATCCTGGAGTTAAGCCAGGACACTTACTGTCTGCTGCAGCGGATGGTCACTGGAAATCCTGTCTTGGCCCTGGCGTAATACTGCTTCACAATGTCCGATAGCTGCTCGGTGTTTTCTGGCACCACCACTGCGTCAGCATTGCATGAGATGTACGAGTAGGCCCCGGTGTACGTTCCGGGCTTTTGAGCCGAAACTGCAGAGGGAATCACGGGCAGGCAATTCGTCAGACCCGCAGCAGCAGGGACGCACGGAAGCAAGGGCCGATTGCCCTGGCAGAAAAAATGCTCAGAACGTATGTTTTGCGAATCTGCCGCATACGGGACGACATCTGAACCAAAGCAAGTACATACATCACCAACCAACCGCTTACCTCAGGTTATGGCAACTGCTACCGCAGCTGCCAACATCAGGGCCTTCACGGCCATCATGGTTGCCCAATCTGCAAGGTGTTAAGTCAGCTTAACGATTTTGTTTCTGCACCTCAGCGCATTGCTCTATGACCAGATGGGCCACCAAGGTAAGTTAGTTGCTTGAATTGTACCGTGATGCACTGACTTCTGGCTCGCTCGAACGCATTATCATGCATTAGGCCAGGACCACTGCACACGGTGATATTTTTTGGGTTTCAAGTAATCTTGCAAGGTTGAAGACAAGCGGTTTTCTTCGCTAGCTGCCAATTCCAGGCCAAGCAAAAGAACTGCCGACTGCCTGTCACCTCAGTACAGGAACGGTATGGATGCCAAGGATGCATGTAAGCATGCTCTGTTGATCAGAGAAATGCAGTTATGTGCAGCCCGGTGTGCAAAGCGGCGGTGCATGCAGGCCCTGCTAGGTTCGGAACCTAGCTAGGTCTAGGTAACTCACTCGGAGAGACACTTGAGACTTCTGGAACCAGTATCACCAGCGCAGACTCAATGGACAAGCACACAGGCTTAGATCAACCGCGTGCTTGGCTTAACTGTGCCTGAAAGCTTGTACATACAACTAGGCCAGCCTTGTTCTGTTGGCTGATGAACTTAACTCAACACCGGTCACTTCGCATCTACCGCCTCATATGGGCCACCTGATCTGGGCAACTGCTCAACTGGACGCAGGCCCACCTTGGCAGGTAAGTCCAAAGTGGGACGATACAGTGGTGCCAACCCTCTGTGACCGGCAGGGCACCCAGTATTCGTCTGATTGTGCCGCCGTTGGCACTCGGCCGCGCAGCTACTCGGAAGTGAGCAAGAAGCGAACGACTAACTGTCGCATGGGTAGTAAATGCTTCGGTGACACATTGGCTCCTCCTCTTCGACACCTGCAAGCCTTGGCTGTTTGCTAAATCCCCTGTGACCAGGCAGACTGTTGCCCAGAACATGAGCGTAACTACTCAACTCTTTAGGGTGACAAAATTAATGAAGGGACTACCAGCAGCATTGGGGTCACAAGCTGCAGGTCTACATAGCATAGACAGATGCAGCAACAAAGAGAAGGCCAATGAGCAGTAGTGTTCAGGACAGCCAGATGCAGGACGGGACTTTGCTTGCCTAGCAGTTTCTCACCCAGTTGCCACACTTACCCCGTCACCCCTATGATACCATGCATGCACCCCCCTCCTTGTACTACACGAGCGTCAATCATAAAACCAACTGGACCCCTCTCTAAACCTTCCGCCTCTCTCTACACAAGAGCCCACACAGGGTACTGCACCGTGCATACGGCATGGATCTCACTAACCGAACGACCCTTCCACCCCACCGTGAGTCTCTTGCCACATACAATGCCTGTACATACAGAAGAGCTGCAACACGAGCTTGAGCAATCACCCTCCATCCTTGCAAGCCAATAATGCCCACAGCCCCCAAGGCTGCAAAGTTCTCCTCCCAGCACATATGACTGAACATGGTCAGACAGTGGCCGCCACTCAGATGCCAGCCAAACCAGGACCATGACACGATGACCTCATTTGTGTATAACATGTTGCCTCGTTACCTTCCATCTCAATGCCTCAAGGTTGGGCAAGATACATATGCCTCTTCAAATAAGTAGTTACAGCACAAGGAGACTGAAGTAGCAGGGTCCCGCTGCACCTATTACAAAAGGGGTGCTGTGATTGATGGCATCAATGTTGTAGCAGACTGACTGAACACAATTGCAGAAGAGGTGAGTCGCTGCTATGCAAGTAAGAACCTGTACATACAAGCCACCACCCTGTTGCCCCTTATCAGACACTTCAATGACAATTCCTATGCGTTCGAGATGCCACTGACAACGAGTTGGAGTGGAACCAGCAAGAGGTACAGAGGAGACAGCATGCATGTGTAGGCCCATGGTTTACAAATGTGGCCCCAACATAGATGGGTGTAGGCCCTTTGAGCCTCTTTTCTGGCTCCAGTCGTACACCTCCTGCCTAATCTGAAGTCAAGCCATTATTGTCTCATCGGCAGCTTATTCAGGCCTACATCCTCGCCACAGGAGGGCATGCTTGCTGCCAGACATGGCCAGCTCTCAAGACCATTGCTGCTGCTGCTACTGCTTCTTGGCCCACACATTCCCTTGCTCCACGTGGTGCTTCTCGCTTCTGCTGCCCCCCCCTCCTCTATCTTATTGCTGCTGCTGCTACTGCTGCTGCTTCTGTGAACCGCCTCTGACTGCTGCTGCTGTGAACCGCCTATGCCTCCAGTCCGGCCACCAGCACAAACTGAAGGTGCCAGGACGGTGCCGCAGCTCAGCTACCTGTCGGCTGCTAACACAGCCTTCTTCTTCCAAATGCCGCCACTTCACTCCTGATAGGTGCTTCGGTCACAACTGCTGCTGCTGTCACTGCTGCTGCTGCTGTCACTGCTCCTGCTGCTGCTGTCACTGCTCCTCCTGCTGTTGTCAGTGCTGCTGCTCCAGTCACTGCTCCTCCTGCTGTTGTCAGTGCTGCTGCTCCAGTCACTGCTCCTCCTGCTGTTGTCAGTGCTGCTGGTCCAATCACTGCTCCTCCTGCTGTTGTCAGTGCTGCTGCTCCAGTCACTGCTCCTCCTGCTGTTGTCACTCAGTGCTGCTGCTCCAGTCACTGCTCCTCCTGCTGTTGTCAGTGCTGCTGCTCCAGTCACTGCTCCTCCTGCTGTCGTCAGTGCTGCTGCTCCAGTCACTGCTCCTCCTGCTGTTGTCAGTGCTGCTGCTCCAGTCACTGCTCCTCCTGCTGTTGTCAGTGCTGCTGGTCCAGTCACTGCTCCTCCTGCTGTTGTCACTCAGTGCTGCTGCTCCAGTCACTGCTCCTCCTGCTGTTGTCAGTGCTGCTGCTCCAGTCACTGCTCCTCCTGCTGTTGTCAGTGCTGCTGCTCCAGTCACTGCTCCTCCTGCTGTTGTCAGTGCTGCTGCTCCAGTCACTGCTCCTCCTGCTGTTGTCACTCAGTGCTGCTGCTCCAGTCACTGCTCCTCCTGCTGTTGTCAGTGCTGCTGCTCCAGTCACTGCTCCTCCTGCTGTTGTCAGTGCTGCTGCTCCAGTCACTGCTCCTCCTGCTGTTGTCAGTGCTGCTGCTCCAGTCACTGCTCCTCCTGCTGTTGTCAGTGCTGCTGCTCCAGTCACTGCTCCTCCTGCTGTTGTCAGTGCTGCTGCTCCAGTCACTGCTCCTCCTGCTGTTGTCAGTGCTGCTGCTCCAGTCACTGCTCCTCCTGCTGTTGTCACTCAGTGCTGCTGCTCCAGTCACTGCTCCTCCTGCTGTTGTCAGTGCTGCTGCTCCAGTCACTGCTCCTCCTGCTGTTGTCAGTGCTGCTGCGGTATGAAGCCCCCCCCCCTGCTACTGCTGCTCCTCTTACATCCTGCTACTGCTGCTGCCTCGGACTGTACCGGCAGTGGCAGGCTGGGTGGCCGCCATCACAGGGGTGCTCCCAGGACGCTGCTGCAGGTGGGCAAGTTGTCTGCTGCTGCTAGCAAGACATTAACGTCCACTGAAAGGCAGCAGCATTTTGGGCACAATCGCCTGCATAATGGCAGCATGGAATCATCCAAGACCTTCTCATGGAAAGGCACTGAAATCCATACATAAGCAGCTATTTAACATGAATCATGCGCTCCTTCCACCTCCCCCGCCCATAGAATTCAACAAGCAAGTCTCAGCATGCCTGCTTCCAAAATCCGGCTGATACGTCCCATCTTGTTGCTGGAGCATTTGACGGTGACCTAACCCTCTGCCTTGCTATGTTACTGCCACACTAGCGACTGCCCTCATGTAGTGCCAAACAAAATTAGAACTGATTTCATCACCTTTTGGCCTGAATGAACAGAAAGATAAATGTGTCCACGAATTTGTCCGCCCACCCTCCCATCCTCTGTCGTCTATACCTCCTCCGCGCTAAAGTCATTTTTAGCACTCATCATGCAACTCTACAACTCAAAGCAGACCTACCTGGGAGGAGACCAGCCACAGAGTACTATGCACTGCCACCGCCAGCATCAGAGCAGGGCACTACCGCAGCAACGCTGAGAGCAGAAAGTACATAGCTCCCACAAGCCAGACTTGCATGTTTATGTTCTTAGGTATCAGGAGGAAAGTGTATGGGGGAAATGCTTCTAGTATGCTTCAGACTCTGTCAGCAGCATGACTGTCTACCAGTTATGGCCACATGGCCTCTTCACAGAGAGCATCCACTCTGGGAGAATAAGCTTCACCCCACCGATCCTATCATCCTAATGCTGGCTCCGTTACCTGCTGCAATTGCTGCGAGCCAGCTTCACAGTTGCCAGCTCCAGTAAAACACAAACTTGATAGATGATGGATCATGTTGACTGCAGAGGGCTTTTCAATCAGCTGCTCTTTTGATCCTGTTGCAGCTTCCTTTACCTGCTGCATATTGCTGGAAGCCAGCTTCACAGTTGCCAGCGCCAGTAAAACACAAACCTGATAAACACTGGATCATGTTGACTGCGGCGGGCTTTTCAATCGGCTTCCTTACCTGCTGCACATTGCTAAAGGCCAGCTTCACAGTTGCCAGCCCCAACAAAGCATCTGAGTTGTCAGGGTCCAGCCCCAGCAAGCGCTCATATGTCATCTGTCCTTGAAGAAGCAGGCTGTAATGCCAAGGCGGATCTGAGGCGGACCAGAGGGGCGGAGCCTGACGCGCCTGCATGTACCTGCAGGTGGTGCAAGACATAGCAGCGTTTGGAACTTGCTAGCGGGGCATGTCGCTGCTTGATCAGGGCACCTTCACCTTCTAGCCTGCCTTTCTGCCTTCTACCTTCTAGCTTGCCTGGACACTTTGGGAGGGTTTTCAAGAAGTCTGTCCTTGCCCTATAATTATTCCCCCTCTTTGCTGGCCTTCGCCTGTCTCAGGTCCCAATGCCAAAACATCTGCCTTTGCTGCTGCTCAAGTGACGGCTGCTGCTGCTCAAGTGCTGCTGCTGCTGCTGCTGCTGCTGCTGCTGCTGCTGAAGGCTGCTGCTGCTGCTGCTGCTCAAGTGCTGCTGCTGCTGAAGGCTGCTACTGAAACTGCTGCTGCTCAAGCCAAGGCTGCCATGAGTGGACCAGCAAACCTCTTCAGAGGAGAGAACTATCTGTTCTGGGGGAGAGAAAGGGAACCCATAGCCTGTTCAGCACTGATCTGGGATTGCAGCCCGATAATATGGCTACCTGACGGGACGAGGGGCAGGCGCTAGGGACAAGGTTGAAACAGCAAGAACAACAATTAGACAAGCAGAGCCCAACCTATTTGTAGAACGCATCACTAGGTAGATTTCTGAATTAGACCCCACCAAATATTATGTGACTTTTCTTCTGCAGCTCCATCAGCAGCTATGCCGATGTATCAGAAAAGGCTTCCAAAGCCCCCCACAAAAACTTCACCATACCAATCCCAAAAATATGGACTGCATCCACCGTGCTACCTTGCTGCTTGTTCCACAATAGCGCAAGGGGCTGCTCCTGTGACACAGGTCTCAACATGGTCTGACCAGCTGTACAAGCCATCTTCTCAGCTATGAACCATCAGCACCCTGTTGACATGCCCTCTTGCCCCCTCCTGTCCTCTGCACCATTCTCTCCCCTGAGCAAGATCCATCAATGGCTAGTCCATGCAGTGCCTTCTAGTGCATCCATCACCCCTACAGGCTCTAGGGCACCCATGACCTGGTTCATGTTGAACAGCAGTGCAGCCTCTGCCAGCAGTGGGGCGATGTTTGGGTTGCCATTGTGCATGCGAGACTTTGCTGATCTGAACGCCTGCAATCCTTGCTCCTGACAGCCCTTGTCACCCTGCAAAGCAACAGCCCTCACACTCAGATGCCATGCACCATATCATACAAACACATGTAGCATGTCATGCCCAAAAGGTTGCACCACATTGAGACAGATGGAAGGATGGATCATGCCAGCATACATGATGAACTAAGAATACTCCTTGGCCAACTGCCAGTGCAGCAAAGAGAGGCTGGGGAAGCAACTCTTAAGGCAGGCACATGAGAATGTAAGCATCCCAGTGCACCAGTCTGCTTGCAAAACGTCCATTACAGGGGGTGGGTGCCTGCACAGAGTTACCCCTTCACGGAATGTGCATGCCCCACTTGCAGCTTGAATTGGAGCAGCTAGAATGAGCACAGTCAGGGAAGGGGCAATGGCCACTGCGACTAGCACACACCATATCAAAGAGCCCCGGGTTCATTGCTGCTGGCATTGATGGCATCGACCGAACAGCGGGGCATCAATAATAGTACCGCTGCAAAGCAGGGGCTTCTGCATCTGAGTGTCACTAGGTGCTGCTGCACACACGTTGCACTTCCTAAGGAGCCCAAAACTGCCTGGATGTCAAACATTTGCAGCATGGCAGCCGATTGCTGCAATGGACTTGCCATACCTTTGACTGGCAAAGGCTTAGACATCCTGTAGTAAGAGGTGCCCGAGCTTCGGACATGGGCATGTCACCGTGCCTTCTATGACCTATTACTGCCCCACCTTTGCAAGGAGAGGGTACCCTGCAGCCATATATGGCCGCTGCTCATTGGGGATCAGCTGCCTGGCCACATTGATCCGGTAGTGAGCCTTCTGGAAGTAGTTCTGCCTTTCACCACCATCAATTGCTTTCTTTGCCGCTCTCTATTCAGCACGCAGCTGAGCCGCAGTGGAACTGGATGAGGTCGAAATTGGGCTTGTCCCTGAGAAAGGACTCCACTTTCCTAATGGTGTTCTCCTCCGTAGCCTCCTTCACTAAGGTCAGGAACTGGTTGACCTTTGTCTGGGATAAAAAGGCACTACGAGCCACCTCACACTATTTTGACAAGGGAAGGGCCTCGCTAGTCAGTAGGTCAAGAACTTCCTTTCCAGCATCGTCTTGCAGCTTCTTTGCTGGGACAACGACCTGATCCCTGTCATGGACTTGGACGTAAGACAGCGCAAGCTCGCAGGCAGAAGCAGCAGTAACATGCCACAAGGCGGTAACACATGAGGGAATTGGACCATGCACATTGTGCTCGGCAATTCTAACAATTTGGCAGGAACCGCTGGATCAGATGCATACGTGGAGAGCTGTTCATTAGGCTGGCGGTTCCGAGTGGGAGGCACTTGTACTGCTCGTTATTGGCAAGCAGCCTTTGCTCTTCACGCTCTTTCCGCGAGCGTAGCGGCTTACAAAGCACAAGGCCGGGGTGGCCTTGCAAGCTTGGACATACTGGCTGCCAAATAGAAGAAACGCAGCTTACCCCTTTCCCTCAAGAATGCCATGGCCTGATCACCGTCAAGGTTGCGTAACCATTTCATAGACAGTCTTCCCAACGCCACAACTCTACTCTCGAGTTGCACAGCACCCCTACCCTGAGCCGCATGCCACAAGCGCCGTCACCTCCTTTGAGCCATTTGACTCCGGCAGCTCACTGAGTGGCTCAGACTGATAGAGCAAGTGACAGCAGCGAGTAGGAGGGATGCAACTAAAACACGTCTCAGGCGCCCCTGTTATCGTTCTGCTGCAAAGCCTGGAGCGACAACTATGAGCCTTAGTCATTGGCTCCCGTACATGGCATGCGCTTCTGGGCTGGTCGGTAATCTGGTACAGGTAGTCTCAATCGATGATGACAACGCAGGTACATAGCACGACCCGACCAGAAAGGAGCCTGCACGTACCGCAAAGCATTCAAGCTCGACAGCAGACAAACACAGAAACATCTGATACGGTGTGGCAACCACAAGAGGCTGGTTGCTAGGTTTAGTGTTGCACCAATCAATCAAAGACACAAGGACACCAATCAGCACCAGCAACTCATTGTTTACTTGAATGCTCGCCCGTTGGTGCAGCCACATAGTACAGCTCTAGTGCTAACATACAATGTACAGTACAGCACTGCAAGCAAATGCTAGCAGTGAGCAACATGCATCAGCAGCGTTTCACCTTGATGTATCTATCGGAGAGAGACTATCATCAAGGATGAATGAACAGATGAGACTACTTGAAAGTAAGTCCATTAGTATCATCTTTTCAATCATCCTTCATGCTAGATACCTGTACATCAAACATTGTTAGCACTCGCTGTAAAAGGTATTGCACATGCGAACAAATGACAACTTGGTGATGGAAATTGCCATACTCAAGTTATCAGGCACTCACAGTGATGTTTGATATATCTAACAGTCATGACACTCTCAGTGACTACCTGCTTTGGTCGTTTGTAATCTGATGCTGCAATCAGATCACCAGGCCAACTTGGAATGGCAGTCTGAACATTGATTCACCATCTGTCTGGTCAGAACCTTTTGACATAAGAAAATTGAATTGGACCCCGTATGTAGCATCCTTTACCCGCCACAAATACTCTTGGCTCTCGACTTCTTGGAGATAGACAGGCAGCAACAAGTCCTCATTTTGCCGACCACATAGCTCACCAAATGCAGAGTCAAAAGCCTTTGGGTTGGATACAGGCCAAGTGCCTTTGGCTACTAAACATTGTCCAAACCCCCCTTGCCTGCTTTTAGATACTAGTGTCACCAGCAAGGAGCAGAGCAGCCCATCTTTGGGACTGCAGTACTACCAAACAGTACAGCCTGGCATCAACAACCACAAAGTCCAGTGGGACCTTCGCAACACAGGGCTGAGCATGCCATACTGCGTGACCTCCTATAATAGCATCACTCTGCACACATGCCAACCATAGCATGCAGATTGGTTTGTGAACAATGCCAGCATCCTCTTTGATAACAAAATCTCCAGATTCCCCAGTAACTTCTAAAAACTAGCCACCACACCCTCACCCCCATACACGCCACTATACCTCCTACTATTGCTGCTGTGTCTCTCATTTTGCCCGCTGCTTGTGCATCAGTCCTTGTCTACCGCCGCTGTTGCGGCTGCCACTCTTAAACATTCGCTATCATGGGACACTGCGGGCCCATATCAATTGATTCCCTTTCTATCTGTTATTCACCCACTCCTACAGCAGGCCCATCCATCAAACGCAAATCACCAGCAACATTCCCTTACAGTGACCAGAGCCCCACTTCCCCATTTCCGCCCAGCAGCCACTTATGGCCTTCTGATCAGAATCACACGGGGTCATAACTCCATCATACACCCACCCGCCAATGCCCAACAGTATCATCAATAGCATAGAATAGCACCCTAGCATATTGTGCCCAAAATGCATAACACCGCCAACTGATATCAAAGAGAGAGCAGTGAACTCCTATCAGCAATCCTGCGCACATGCCCTTCCTCACATAAGCCGTAGCCGTCTCCTCCCACCCACTGGCGGCGGCCCCGGTTTCTGATACGTCGGCACCACACCCGGCGGCACCTTCCCCTGCTGTCCCCATAAGCTGCTTGCATTGCCATTACTATGGAGCACCACTGGCACTGCTGGCGTCCTGCTGTTCAACGAAGCCAGCTTTGGAGAAGCAGGGGGCACAACCGGTGCTGTCGCATTTGTCTGCGCATTCGTCCCTGGCCCTTCGGGAACTCCTTCTTCTGGTTGGGGTTCATCCTCAAGTGGAGGGTCCCCCGGCGGAAGCTCTTCTTCCGGCACGAGTTGCTCTTCTGGACTCCCTGCTCCAGCCACAGCTGCCCCTGGGTCCCCTGGGGGCTTAGGAGAAGGGGGAGGAGGGGTTGTCGCCGTGGCGTTCGGGGCGCCGGGGGTGGCAGTGCCATTGGCCGGAGTGGCGCCGGTGGGAGGAGGAGGGGGTGGAGAAAGAGGTGGAGGAGATGGTTTTGGAGGCGCGGGGGGAGGTGGGGTGGGACCGGGGGTTATGGCGGGGGTCGTTGTGGTGGGTGGTGGTGGTGGAGTGGTGGGTCGAGGTGTGATACCGCCGGGGGTTGTACCGCCAGGGGTTGTACCGCCAGGTGGTATAGGAGTGACACCTCCGGGAACTGTTGGAATTGGAGCAGGAGAGGTGGTGGGAGTAGGGGCAGGAGCAGGTCCTGGTTTGGGTGGGGGTGGGCCTGGGCTGACAGGCTCTGGATCTTCTGGCACGGGGTCTTCTACTGGGGGCTCTTCTGGAGCGGGCTCGTCAGGAGGGGGCTCCTGTTGAAGGCAAGCAAGAGAGCCATGATAAGTAAAGACAAAGAGCAGCAATGGTGCCATGAGCCTAGGCCACATTGGTACTTTTCTAACATGTTGGAGGGAAACATAAGCCGTGCAAAATACCTGTCGCTGCTCAACTTACAGCTATTATTACATTTCATGATCTGCCATAGCAATAAGTGCCATAGGCCCCGCACCTCAAGCTGTCACAAAGAACAGCGAGGTGGAACAAAAGCTACTGATATAAGTTTGGTGCCTATGAGAGCATTCTAGTGGGACATTCATAATGCGCCGCATGCTGATCAAGTGCATGCGATGCCCAGAATAACGGAACACTTCTCTGTGGCACCCCATTTACATATTATTATATTGTACAATGTGCTAGTACTGTCTGCACTCTATTGACCTAGACAACAGTGGGTCCTTGACAAAGCCAAAGGTGAAATGAGGGCAATGCACCTTTGGATGTATGAAGTGCCTCATGATAGTGTTAATGTTCTGCACATTCTCAACACGGCGCACTTTCTAGCCATAGCACTTTCCAATGCTTCCTGATAGCTCCAATTCAATAGACAATGATCAGTCATACAATTGACTATGATCAGTCATACGACAGACTCTCTCTCTCTGACAACACACACGAACAAACTGTTTGGAGTTGCGTGGCGGGTGCTGCACGGTCCAAGGGCTGTGCAGTGACCTATTCGACATAATAGACTTTGATCAGTTCTCACCTCGGGCGCGGGTTCATCTTCAGGTCCTGTAGGCTCCTCTGGGGGCACTTCCTCTTCTATAGGTGGGCCTGGAGGTTCTGGGGCCAGCCCACCACCACTACCACCGTTGCCTTTAGGTGGTGGTGGGGGGACGAATATAGTCGCGTTTACGCCTGCTCCCGGACGACCACCACCGGTACCGCTTACGGTCGTAGTGCCGTTTGGCAGAACCACTGTTGCGCCTTGTACGACGGTGCCGTCTGGGCCGATTAGGGTATAACCGGGGGGAAGAGGGACGGCTGGAGGTGTTCCGCCGCCGCCACTGCTGGTGACGTTGCCATTGGCAGTACCATTGGCAGTACTGTTTGCCGTGCTGTTCCCTTCCTCAGGGGGCGGGGTGGCAGCTGTTGAGTTTTGTTTCTTTGCTGGGATCGTCACCTGTTGGCCATTTGTGAAAGTGATGATGGTCGTGTTTTCATTGACATTGATGTTCCGGATGCTGACACCTTGCGGGATAACAACGGTAGCTGCGGCTGTAGTGTTGATCCCGATCAAACTGCCGCCGCCGCTGCTGCTGCCACCGCTGCTACCACCACCGCCGCTGCCACCAGCATTGATCATATTGCCACCAGGGTTAACCACATTGCCACCATTACCCGGGGTGGGGATAATGACTGGGACGGGGGTAGGGATAATGGTGGTGATTGGGGCAGGGTTTATGATGGTTGTTGTTGTTGTCGCTGGAGCAGGGAGGGTGGAAATTAGCGTGGTGGTGGTCGGCGTTGGCTGCACTACGTTGCTTGGGATGTACGTGACTGTGCTGCTTGAACCGCTGCTGATAAGGCCTGTAGTGGTGGGTGTCTGTTGGATGACACTGTACGAAACCCCATTGGAAGTTCTATAGGTGGTAGAGGGGTATGTGACGATCGGGCCAGGACGGACGGCAGCTCCTGGGGTGATTGGGTTGTACCAAGTCCGGGTGGTGGTGTAGGTGGGGAAAGAGGTGTAGTAAACTGGGTTGCTGGTAAAGAAGTTCGACGACAGCTTCCGTGCAGGCTCCTGCAGGGTAACGTGCGAGCGGTCAGTGCATACCAGGGCGATCAATTCTGCAGGGAACTAAACTCTGCTGTGCTCCTGCTGCTGGTTGACTTGTGGCGGAGGGGCTCGGCAGCTTATAGGATGTGCTGGTGGTGCCTAACGGAGTCAGACGAGGCAGGGCAACTGATTGCGTGATAATCTAAGTGTTTGTATCAAGACTGTTGCCTCACCGGCTGCACGCTGTCCTTGTCGTCACCCCATGCCTTCAAGCCTCGCAAGTCTACACCAGGATCGCAGACAGAGCACATGTCAGATCGTATCTTGACTTATGTGGTCGCATCATGCCACAGAGATGTCCTCAGCACGGAGACCGCAAGAGCGTAAGGTGCGCACTCACTGGGATGGGGAACTGCCCTGGCCCCTGCTGTTACTAAAGAAGCCGCTATAAGTGTTATCAAAACCAGAGCTATCTGAATGCGCATATAGCGCATCCTACTGATCGTCTCCCGCAGCCAGAGGCTGCGTATCGATGATTTGGCCACCAGCGAAAAGACGTCACTAGCGTGGAAGGTATCACAGCACAGAACATTGAAGAGACCCCATGCAGTCAAACGCCATACAATCTACTAGGAGTCCAGTACTGCGTTCATGTCCTGCCTGATTACCCTGCTTGTTATGATGATCACCTTCTCATTGTCACTCGGGGTGTAACTAGCTCTGGAACGGCACTGACACTGAGCAATGGCCTCGTTGCCGCCGATTATATTAATGGGAGGGCCTCGTAATGGCTTAAATGGCCTATGGCGGGGTTTATGGACTTGCATTTCTTGGTGGTTCCTCCAATGGTGAAGACATATGTTGTGCACCGCTTCCGGGCGCCCGTTGCAATCCAATAAGATGCATGGCATATCATGTCATGAAACAGAGGGAACCACTTAAGCTGCTACCGTGTGCTCAAGAAGTTGCTCGAAGGCTAAGCTTGCCATCTGACCCAACTGTCACCAACTCCGCGAAACAAATCCTCCAAACCTGAAACCGCCGCTTGCCAAAAAGACGCAATAAGGCATCTATGGATCAGGCTGGGAAAAGTAGATGATGCCTTCTGCAATCCTCTGAACATGACGAGGTGTCCATTCAGAGCAGCCAGCTTCTTTTAACTTGTGGTAGTCTATAGTTTATTGGGACGCCTGCAAGCTTGAGGTTCTTGGAGCCTACTATCAGCCTTGTGCTTGGCTATAGGACTGGGGTTACAGCAAGCCTTGGAGTCTTGCTTGCACTAGGCTGGAAGCACCTCCTATGAAGCATGGCCAGCAGTGGGTACTTCATCGCAATGCAAGTCAGTCTACCAAGTAGTGAAATGTATAAGGACAGTACTAGTAACATGTTAGATGTGTTGGGTGTTAGAATGATGCCTTGGAAGATAGCAGACCAACAGCAGCACCTGTTCCGCCTTTTTGGCAGCAGTAGAAGCTATGGAAAATCACTTGAAGATACTCTAGCTCTTTACATGGAGAAAGAGTGAATCTTGCCAGCTGGATCAAAAACACATCATCCTTGCCTCCAGTAAGCGTGCGCACAATGTAGGCTACATGATACCTCTCTTTCACGCATTCAGCGCCCAGTCGAGCCGTGTTTTTAGCGGCAAAGAACGTTCCTCTCTGACAGCATTCTTACGATCCACCATCACAATGAGCATGGCCCGGGCGGTTCTGCTGCCAGTGACTGGTCGATGCAGGTTTTTGTCTGTGCGCTTTGTACGCAGACCTTGTTCTGTCTCACTGTACATGTTGTATGTCGCTTATGTTTTGCTTGCTTGTAAGGGGGCATGGTAATACATACGCCGTAAAGTGCTTGGAGACAGTTCCCTGCAACGTTGATTGAGGAGAGGAAGGTAGCCCAGTGCTACCATTGCCAAGTGGGCACGCATGCCCATTCAATTGTGGACTGAGCATCTAGATAGGTTATCTCCTTGCAGGGATGTGCTGCTCAGCTGCTGGTATATGGCTGTCCATGGTATTGCAATTGTATTCTCGGGTGCTGGTGGTAGGTGCCAGCTTACAGCTATAGCACTCGGTCAGAATCATGGATGTGGCAGGCAACTTCCGTGGTGTGGGTTTGCTCATTGCTATCACATCTGACTGTGCCCATTCATGACCCCTCCCTAACCCATCTAAGTTCCTCTAAGCTCATCTAAGCTCTTAACATGCTATTCTGCTGAACAGCACTTGGAGCCCTGTTCATTTAAACACTTTGAACTACCTCAAAAACCAATGCAATGGCAGAGGTATTAGGCAGCCTCCGGCAGACCAAGCTTGGTTCCAAACGTCAATGAAAACCTACCAGACACAACTCAAAGGAAGACCTGCCCAAAGAAGTCCGGCATCTGAACCGATTCCATGCCACAGCAGCCGCTCTGCATGTGTCACAAAGCCATGATGCGTGCAATGTACAACCCACATGGAGCACTTCCCCTACCATATCTATCGACCTTTGCCCTTTCTAGCTTTAACTAACATTACCATCTCCCTGCCACTGAAGGATTCTGCCTACCAGAGTACACTGTTGTGATGCATCTATAAGTAACTCATGGACTCCTTGGCTAAATCAATCCATGGGGCCACAAACCCCAACAGTAGAGTGGGTGCTTGTGGCAAAGGTTGATGGGTGAGCCTGGATATGAGCAGCCCCAGTTTGACACAGGGCACACAAAGTTTATGAGGAATACAGAGAGTATTGCCTTGATCACATTCAGTGAAGAAGGGTAGCGGTGCAGCCCCATATCAAAGGCAGCCTTACATCAAACGCAGCCCCATGCCTGCTCAAGTAGTTCACTGCTTGCATTGCACCTCTTCCACAATGACACAGCAAACCCTAAACCCTATGAAGCAGAAGCAGTACCACCTGCTATTGCTGATTGCTTGCATGAAACACAGCAATACACACGGAAGCAAGTCAGACAATCCCAGGAAAACAGAGCAGAAAACAGCAGCTCTCACACATCTGCACGGCAAAGCCATCTGGTGATGGGTAACACATGGGTGTTGCAGACACCATAACATATAATAGCTTGCTTTTTTGCGCCCATCTCCAGATTACAGGCTACTACGCCACCGCGCCAAAGCATCTCAATATCAAACCAAAGCAAAGCCCACTTACGATGCAGAAACCAAAGTACCATACATTTTAAATGCACGATCAAACCACCGTGTGCTGAAACATGCAGTAAAGAAGCACAAACAAATATCGCGCTCTTAAAACATGCGCAAAGAAAGGCGTCATGCATAATGCACGAAGGTAGTCAAACCACGGCCGCACTTGCGATGCAGAGAGCAAACCACTTTGTACCTGGGGGTTGGTACAGGTGATCAAAGCAGGGGAGAGTGTAGGTGTACGAGAAAAGCAGGGTCTGTCCGTGGAGTGCTGAAACGAGTCAAAGCAGGATGCAGCGAACAAAGCAGCTTGCAACCACCACCCCAAACCTAAAATGCACCATCAAACCACTGTGCTGTAAAACATATATATATATATAACAACATGTGACTGATACTATACTGAGTAATGCGAAAACACTCGTCCACATTCCCTCACATTCACCCTCACACCCACTAGTTGTAGCACACACTGAACTCTTCAATGTTCACAAGAAGTAACCTACACTATGAGGTACATTCCTGGGTCCGTTCATAGCAGAATAGCATTCACACATTTAATATGCCGCTGTCGTTTATCATGGAAGATGTCAAGGTTCCCACTGTTAATGCTCATTGCCACGTTGTTGCTTCCTCCTACATACCTCCCCCATTAGGCATTCATGCATGCACCATGCACCTTAGTCAAAACGTTGACCCAGTAGACTCCCCAGACGGCTCCTTCATTCAAGTTGCCGTAAGCCCCCTGCACATGACCCCCACTCTGATATGCCGCTTGATGAGCACCCTGCTACAGCTGTGCCTGTGGCAGGGGCACACTAGTGCTGATGACTGGAAGGCGTAATTCCTGCTCAGGAGTAGCTCTGTTACCACTATTGGGATAGTGATCTCCATCCATATGTTGCTGTTGGCCCTGTAAAGCAGCGGTCAGCAACGGATGCTGCTTGCTATCATCAGTGGGGGATACGCTAGCAGCACCACCATTTGGTAACCAGATGCTGCTGTTCTCGACTGCTGCCACTGAAGACACGGGCAGTGCGCTGTGCTGCTGCTGCTGCTGCTGATCATGCTGTTGGTGGGCATACTGCTGCTGCTGTGGCACGTACATCCCAGGGTTCACATGGCAAAGTGCAGCGAAATCTGCTTCAGAGCCGCTCTGATGAACCGGAGAGTGGTTGGGCAGGGGAGATCTGGCGATGGTAGCGGCTGAAAAAGAAGAAGAGGAAGAGCTACGCCGCCGGGCTAATGCAGTAGCTGAGCAAGAGTCATAGCCACTCCTACAGTCCCAGCCCGAAGAAGTTAGCAGAGAGGTTGCAGCTGCAGGAAGCGGCAGCTCGTAAGTAGGATCGCTGCTCATGCCTTGGCTCACATCTGGTGCTGTTGGGAGTCCACAATAACTTGGCCCAGAAATGCCAACAGAGAAGGGAGCTTGCATTGCTGGATGCACTTTACCATACGCAGGCACTGTATCTGTGACCGTTACAGGTACTGTGACATTACTTCCGTGGATGATGGCTCCGGAGCTGCAAACGAGCTGGTGACTGCTGTCATTCCTGCTGGGGATTGCTGGTAGGATAGGCTCTGAACCCAGCCCATGGATATCGGTCCTGCTGCTGCTACCACTGGCAGGTCCATCACCCAACAACTGCAGCGGCGGTGCAGCAACGAAAGCACAGCTGCGTGGCTCGGCACTCAGCTCCAGCTGCCGGCTGAGTGGCTTGGGCTTGGCCTTGTACTTGGGTGGCAGCATGAAGTTACTACTGCCCTCCCGCTCTAAAGGTACCGCCCGCAATGGGTCAGATCCCCATACCCTCCCACCTCTGCTGCTGCCTGGATGCAATGGTGCCAGCATATTGCCCTCTGTGGCCCCTTGGCGCCTGCAGATAGCGGGCTGCTCTGAAGCCATGTTCACCCCGTTGGGCCCATGAGTGGTGAAAGTGCGGGCTGGCTGCAACTCCACCCAGCCTGCTGCTGTTACCATTCCCCCTGGCCGCTCCTGTGACGAATGATGGAGTTGCAAAGCAGCTGCAGAGGCAGCCACCTCCACTGGCAACAAACCAGGTGAGGTGCAGCTCCGCAACTGGCAATCCCCAGGCACCCCTGCAGCTACTGCTGTCCCAGCTGACACACTACTGATTGCCCCGAAGGGCCCAACCCCCAAGGAACATACTACACTCTCATCATATGCTGCTGTTGCTGCTGCTTGTGTATCAGGGCCTTTTGCAACATCATCGATCAGAACATCCTCCCGCACTGACTCACCCCACCGCAAAGCCGAGTGATCCAAGGGGGGAATGTGCACATCAGCAGGCAGAGGCGCACCGCATGCGGCCTTGTACAGCTTACTATCCCAGCTTGCTAGCTCAGCACTAATCTTGTCAGCATCCCAAGGAACCTGCTGCTGCTGGGGGAAAGAGGTCGCTGCCTTGGGTGCTGGAATAGGAAAGCCTGTGCTGATTGCTCGGGCGGCTCCAAGTGACGGCAATGCTGCTACTGCTGCCGCTGGTGGCGTCAATGCTGCTACTGCTGCCGCTGCGGGTGGCGTCGATGCTGCTACAGCTGCCGCTGGTGGTGTCAATGGCCAGGCAACGCCATCTGTACAAGCCTCCCAAGGCAAATCTGCACAAGCCTCCCAAGACATATCCTCCAGACCTTCCAGCTGGAAGTCTGCAGGAAGGAGAGGAGCTGCCAGCGGTGCATCTGCTGCAGGCAAGCCTGTGGCTCCTATGGCTGCAATCTGCGGAGGTGCTGGGCTCTGTTTGCTAGGCACATGCCCGGGGGTAGGATGCTGTTGGTAGTTGCTGCCGCCAAAGCCGCAGCTGCTGCTTGTGACCAGACGAAGGGGATAGTCGGAGGTTCCCATCAACCCCCTAGCTCCAGCATCAGCATCAGCATCAGCATTAGCAGCTGCAGCGATAGAAGGCCAGAGACCACCTGCTCCAGACCCTGCCAAAGCCGACAAACCGGTGATGGATAGCTTGCGAGATGCTATGTGGCGATTCGGGGCCGAGTGTGTCCTGCCAAGCAGCCGCCCACCTCCCGCTGCTGCTGCTGCTGATGCTGCAGCTTTATGCGGCCCAGGCTTTGAAGGGTTTGTTGTAACCTGGAGGGAATGCAGGCTTAATCGTAAGGAGTTGCCCAGCGTCTCTGTAGGCAGCTCCAAGAGCGGGCCTCTGAAAGGCCGCAGAAGAAGGCTTCCATTCTCCAGCAGCCTTCCTAACGGGGTTGGGTGACTGGAGCGTGCTAGTGCGGGAAAGGGGGGAGTGACTCTGATGCTGCCCTCCTGGTCAGTTGCTACCCTAATAAAGTGGCGCTGTTTTAAAAGCAACCTGCGCTTTTTTCGCACGGTCCTCATCTTTTGGTTAAGGACACCACCAGAAAGAACGTGGCTGAGGGAGTGAAGTTTAGTGATGGCACTGCTGGCTGGGGTATCCTCAGGCACCTCATGCTTGACGCTGGAGGGCCACAAGCAGGGGAACTCGCTGTAGCTGCCTTGGAACCTATCTCAGCAGAACAAGGGTGAAACATTCAGCCAGGGACACACATTGATTGAGGCATCACAGGCAAGGTGGGAGGAAGCGGGAGTTTTGGAAATGCCAGTATGGTTGAGAACCTGGCGTGACCCTCCTCAAATCTTCAGCGCTGTTGTATGCATGCTGCTTAGGCGTCATGTCATTGAGGGCCAGCATTAGTTTGCTGCTGTGCCTGAGTGAAGGGCCAAAGATGGTGGCATTAAGGGTGGCAGCAGGGGCTGTAAAGGACCAAAATCCTGGCATTCTGGTCGACGTGGCAACTTTTGAGAGACAAATAAATGACAATAGGATACAGAGGTTGCAGAGCATTTTGTATGGCGTTGCAGTAACAAAGTCAAGGCAGCACATTGGGAGATGGTTACCTGCTTTGGCGTGGTGCTGGGTGAAACATATCGAATACCGCGCATGTCCGCATCTTCGTCTAATCAATGCCGTATCTGTCTGATCCAGTGGTGGTGGATACCGGACTTATAATCGGCTCGTACATGGGTTTTCCCAACAAACATGATGTGTTTACCGTCGAGTCTGGAACAAGCATGTGGCGATGCCGTCGACTCCGGTAAGCGGGAAGACAAGAAGGTTCCGTGATTGGGAAGATCGAACTGTGTTTACATTATTGTCATGATAGTGTATTGGGTTTGCGTTATGACCTGCACGTCTGAAACAAATTTGAAGAAGGACTGCGACGGCTTAGGACGGCTAGATAATCTGCACCTTGCTTGGTCCTGACTGCGGTTGTTTACTAAACCCGCCGGGCGGTAGGAGCAGGGCAGGGTTTGCACGATGCATGCCACGCAAATTTGGAGCGATATGGCACCAGAAATGCCCGGGTGGATTCCGAGAAGGAACCCGGAAGCTGTGCCTGTGCCAAGTTGGTCACTAACTCTAAGTGACGGCCATGCTCACTGCTGGATGCTTGTCCCCCTGTGCTATGATAGCTTAGAGGTAGCAAGTGCCGATGTCAGAAGCAAAGGGACCTTTGGATCTATGGTTGTTTACCTTGGCCCCCATATGTAGATAAGTTCAGTCTGCTCTGGGACGTGGACCGACTGCTGTTGGTGGCACATTTGAGTGCTGGTAATGGCTGTTCTCATGCTGGGAAATCATGAGGATCAAAGCAGTGACCACAACATCAAACTATTGCTTGCTTGTGAGTGGTCGACTGCATGCAGGGATTTTCGAAGCAAGTCGTCCCTACTGTCACTGCTATCACTTATTGACAGAGCCCTTCTTTGCACTACGTTTATTGCCATGTTACCTCCCGCAGGTGCTGGTAGAGTTGTGAACATGGGGAAAGGCTGCATGGTGATGACCTATTGTGATGGCTTATGGGGCTCTGTTGTTGGCCTGGAGCTCGGGTTGATGTCGAGATTGTGTGTTTTCAACATGTCTGAATGCTGTATGGAGCACACACATGCGTTTTGTGAAAAGATACCACTGCGCAGCCCTTCAGGCCGTGCACCACCCGAGCATTCCTCCACTCCACTTTATAGAGTGGCGAGGGTGGGAAAATGAGAGAGACAGACTAGAGCTGGCAAGCTATGCAGCAGTTTGTCTTGTTTATGTGCTTGTGTGCTTTGTGTGTGCTGCACATGCAAGGTCGCAGTTACTTTTAAATAACACAACCACAACTTTTAGCCTTGATCTTTTCACATGGCTGGGGACGAAGAGCACAGACATCTTCAATGATCCGGTTTGGTAGCTCAGTCTGGCTGGTCCTTATATCAGGGCAGCCCCTGTTATACAGCATATGCCGTTGCACATATGCAACCCGGTGCAGAGGCTGGTAGTGCTGCTAGTAAAGATTTCAGTCAGGTTGTAATGGTAAGGGTCCAAATACACTGGCACAATGCCGGCCGCCCCTCAACCCCACGCAGAAGGGCAATTTATGCCCTTCTGGCATAGTTCTCTCTCTCTCCGATCAGGTAATACACTAATTGTCGTTTTTTGTATGGTAGAGCATGGTGGTCACTGTCATATGTTTGCATGCTCTTCAGTATGGAGCTGCAATCAATAATCTTAACTGGCCGTGGATATATGCTTCTCACTGCATAGCATTCCAGCTGCATGATTCACACTGCTACCCATATCCGCTGATTGTGTTCGAGAGTCACTCACTCCCCAGGGAAGAACCCAAAGAATGCTGCCGTGAGGTCAACTTGGTTGATATACTATATGCCTACAGCTGAGTGTGCCTCTGCAATGTCAGTTAGTTCATTCAAGGCAAAAATCTCAACTGAAGCACCACCTGCTATGGGAAATTGCGTGTGCAGCCATTCCGCTTCGAATAGAAGACACCAGGCCCTTACCATTGGTCTGCTAAACCTTGAAGGATGGAGTAAGTTAAGAGTAGGTGCCGTTCTACCTGCAATGTGGATGTTATGTACATATGTCGCAGGCCCAAACACGCTTTACCAGCTACGGACAACGGTTGCATGTCTTACATCCAGTATACGTTGTCAACAGCGGGATAGAACTGGTGATGCTCCGGCAGTCAGGGCCTACAAGGAGCGTGCATGGCGCGCGGAACGCCAAGCGTTCCTTTTCGGAACGGAGTGCGTTTGACAGAAGGTGCCCAAACACCTTCTAAGCAGCGGCCAGCCAGCTACCGATGCGCTCTCAGGACAGATAAAGAAGCTTGGGCTGGTGGTTGCTACTTGCTTGTACTCTACACCCTGCTTTGCACCGTTTCCAACAGTACATGTATGACGGAAGGTTGCCTGTTTTCTCTTATCCGCACTCTCCCCTGCTTTGATTTCCTGTGCGCAACCTCAAGGTACTGCCCCTGTGTCGCACCGACCGCTGGAAGGTAAACCAGACCTGCTGTCATTACGTTGCCACTAGTGCTGACAGTTCGTGCTTCAGAGACTCTCCCACATATTGCTGCTTCACATCATCGGAGTCAATCTCCACTTAAGAGCCCTTCAGCAAGTTAGCGCCATTGGTGGCATTGAAACAATGGAGTCTAATCAAGAGGGCTCTGTCAGCATTAAGCGCGAGCTTGGTGGTGCTACCATCCTGCTTACTGGAGCTACCGGCTACGTCGGAAGTGTTGTTCTGGAACAGCTTCTGAGATGCAGCAGCGTCCGCCGCGTATATTGCCTCCTACGGGCCAAGAAGGGCTCTCCAGCCAAGGCCCGTTTGCATTCAATTTTCAAGACGAACCCCCTGTTCCACCTCGTTCGAGATACCCCCGCAGCTAATAGAGCAGCAGCGGTCGAAGGCGACATCAGCTTGCCGGGACTCGGAATAGATCCAGAGACTCGTGCTATGCTCGAGGCCGAATCGCAGTACATCATCCACTGTGCTGCAGACATCGCTCTAGAAGCTGATATCCAGGTAAGTAGTAAGGCAGGACTAAAGAGTCAGGCCATGCTAAGTGGCGTTCTTTTGGGTCGCGCAGCTCGGCCGATTTGCCCGCACCTGGTCCTAATGATCTATCCATTAGTATGGAACGTCAGAATTCGCGCGGTTAGAAGCGCAAAATGGTTGCTTTGCTGTGCATCAGCTTGCTGATGATAGGTAGGGTGTGCAGCTGTGAAGAAAATGGTGCCAGAAGGTAAACATTGAGCAGCACCGAAGCCCTGGCGTCAACTTAAGCATCAACCAACACAACCCAGCCATACCTTTCCAAAATGAATTCTTAATACCATATACAGTAGCTCCCTGCCAGTGACCTGCGTCTTGAAACAATACCCCCATTTTCAAGTGGCTCAGGGCCCTAAGCACTAAACTTTTAACTAGCTGGATGACCCGGCCACCATCTATTCCACGCATATCTCATACCGCCATTAAGGATTAACGCCACCAATTCTGTTTCCTCCCCTTTTTTCCCATAGGATACCCTGCGTCACAATGTGGAAGGCACCAGGAGTTTGCTGCAGCTTGCACTGGGCTGTAGGAACCTGCGCTCCGTGGTGCACACCAGCAGTGCTTATGTCAACCTGCACTTCCCTCACAGCTCCTTCGTCCAGGAGGCCATTTATCCCCTCATGCATGATGGTATGGAGGTGGAGGCTGAGGAACTAGTCCAGGTGAGGATGCACTTGGTGCAGCTTCAAAAGCCGTTCATTAAGAAAGGGAAAGTGGCTGTTTTATTAAGAAAGGGTTGATATGGGTCTCGTCTGTATGATGCAAGGCTGCACTTGCAGAATTGCAGTTGACCAAGCTGCTTCACAAGCATCAACCGCAGGAGTAAGGTCCTTGCCCAACTTAGGCTTGCTGTTTACATTGATACACTGCATCATAGGCTGCTGGTCATGTTGTATAATTACAGCAGCAGCATCAGCCCAATTGTCGGCCACTCCTGCTATCATTGCCTTTGTCACCTGAACCAGACGGGAGTTGGCCAAAGTTGCCACAATCATTGCAACTTCCAAGTATCCAAAGCAGAGCATAGTCGGCACAGTCTTACAGAATATCATAACAAACTCACAACCCTGCTTGCCGTAGCCATTACAAACCCTTCTTCATGTGCACTTGCATAGGTCAGCTATATTGTTGGTGACTGCGGCCCTGCCCCTTTACAAGAATGCATTTGAAGTTTTGGAGCATCCGCTCTGGAGTGGCTCCAACCTGGCAACCCATGGTGATACAAACCCTCTCACCACCTCATCTTCTTGTCACAGGAGCTAATGAGTGCTGACAATGCAGCAGCCAACATCCGTGCCCATGAATACCTCAACCGCTGGGGCTTTCCCAACACCTACACTTTTGGCAAGCACCTTGGCGAGAAGGTTGTGCGCAACTTCCAGCGCGCCCATGGCCTGCCCATTGCCATTGTGCGTCCCTCGTTGATATCCTCTATCGCTCTTGCCCCTCTACCCGGCTACTGTGGTAACCTTGCCGGCCCCAACGGTACCTGTGCTGCCCTCGCTACCGGCTTTTATAACAGCATAAGGGCCGTCCCCTTCCAGCCTCATCGCAGGTGGGATGTTGTAGCTGCTGATTACGTGGCGGGAACCATCATTTCAGCAGCAGTCGTCACCGGTGAGCACCAAGTATCATCACCAGCAGCAGCACAAGCAGCCGATGTTCAAAATATTGATGATATGCTCACATGCAAACACCGTCTGCAATCTGTAACTGCATATGATGCTGTTAGTAAGGGCATCAAGCTGGACCAGAAGTGCCGCAAAGTGCCTCAGAAGCTGCACATTAGGACCAACGCCAGCAGCAGCAGCAGCAGCAGTAGCGATGGGGAAGACAGCAGCTCCCCTATCCGACCTAAGTTGGGCCGGCCCAGCTTAGACGATGCACTTTCAAAGTGTCCCCATGCTGCAGCCGCTGCCCAGTTTGACAGCGACCTCCCCATCTACCATGCCGTTGGTGGAATGTTGAGCACAAGCTTCCAGGAGGGATGGGCATACATGCTGGGCTTTGTGCAGGACCACCCTCCTCCCTTCAGGCTGACATGGGGCCTGCCCGGTGAGATCACTGATGATTACCAGCCCAACAAGCTGGTGGTGCAGCTCAACATGAAGTGGACGGCAGCTAAAGTGCGCATGGCCATCCTCTTGCTCAGGTGAGTCTCCAAGCTTTTTCCTGCTGTGATGATGACCATCTAGTGCATGCAATGTAGTTTTTCTTAATCTCATCCTGAAATCCACAAAGCTTTGGTAGCAGGGTACATGTGTTTTTCATGGTCAGTGAAAGGTTTCCCTTTTGTTCATTTGATAGATGTTCCAGAATGTCGACCACAACGGCAGCTCTGTGAGCTAGGCCGTCATTGACCTTGTCAACAATACTTGGAATGTTGCAAGATGTTCACATACCAGATCACTGTTATGTATAAGGACCCGCTTCAGTCTGGCCGGTCATCAAAGGCACCAGCACGGATATGGACCTTGCATCTTTTGGCTTTGTCACATAACACCTTCACACCTCTCCATATGCAGGATCTTCGGCATGGACCGACCTGCCACGGCCCTGTCAAACGGCTTGTCCTCCTTTGAACTCCTCAACAATGACAAACTGGACAAGGACCTAAAGTTCGCCACTCAGGGCCAGAATGCCTTGGCCGCCATGGTAGACCCTCAAGACGCAGCTGACTTCCCTGTTGTTTGGAAGCCCATGACCCATGATGGAAAGCTGATGACTGATTGGGAGAGGCTCAGTCCAGCTCAGAAGGAGCTATGTGTCGGTAAGATAAGCCCTAAGAAGTACACCCGACTGATGATGGCGGGGGTCTACAGGAAGATGTTCAAGGTAACCATCAAGGAGTAATGGGCCCTGTCTGTCTGCGCATGACCAGGTAAGGCGATACAAGCAGTGGCATTGGCAGTGCAAGAGTGCTGCAACAGCAGATCATGGAACCACCAGTTGCTGGTTAGACTCTTGGATGACTCTTAGAATGCTCAAGGCCTGCTATTAGGTCTGCTCAAAAGCACAAGATGTCAAAGGACACGGACAGGGTAATCTGATGAGTGCACCTAAGGGACAAAGCTCTTGGCTCATCGCCACCACTAAATACAGCTTAGAACTAATGACTTTAGCTTAATCTGCACAGTCCAGTTCAATGTAGCGTGCCCCTATGGACTGAGACTTAGGTGAAGCATGAATGATTACATTCGCCCAACACACACGCTTATCCACGTTCCAAGCACATCGATCCACCTCAATCTGATTCTGTGCCAGTCACCCGACTGTCACTCCTGTGTCACTAGACGTAACCCATCTCCAGAAACACACAGAAACACACACAACAAGGCCTAGAACAAGCCTAAACGTGTCATGTAGGCGTAACCTACGCTACAATTACCCCCATCCTCCAAGGTGATCTGGACCCACAGATCATAAACCCAAAGAATGAGGTCAACCACTCGACCAGACTAGCGCAACGGAATTTGTCACCAAAACAGGGACCAATGTGAACCAAAAATAATGAATAATAAATACAGCCCACATAGTCCACAGTCAAAACCCTAGCCAGTACCCAATTGAAACTACCAGGATGTGGTACTCCAATGCAGTACACCACACATGTCTACCACAACACATATGATGCCAACCAAGCACTGTCTGTCCAACAGAAATTCAAGCCATAGCACCCCTCACCAGAGGATTGGCTAGATGTTCAGCAAAGCTGCTAGAACAGAGCTGCAACAACATCGCAGCTAATTTACCACTAACTTGTTCTGCTACAAGTTGCAAACACTATGCCAAGCCAACGGCTGATTCCTACTAGTAGCCCCCAGTGCAGACCCTCTAGAGTGAGGTTAGGACCCTAGAAACCGCACTAGCTCTTCAGCAATGATGCTGTACCCGAGGTAATCACCCAACAATGCCCCCGCACAAGCCCTCTGCTCAAAAGCCTGCAAGGTCTCCTGGCAGTGAGTAAGATTACTCTTAGGCTCCCAACTAGCCTCCCACAAAGGCAAACCCTTCCACTGAACCAGGTACTCCACCAACTTGCCCTTGTGACGAACCCGCTTATCTAAAATATCCTCCACTTCATCCTCCAACTCCCCTTCTACAAGAACTGCTTCTGGCGGCGGCTCCACACGTGGGCCAAACCGATCTGATTGCTGAGAAGGCTTGAGGTTGCTCACATGGACCACGGGATGGATCTTGAAGGTAGCTGGCAACTTCAGCTCTGCTGCTGCTGGACCCCGCATCTTACTAATAGGGTATGGCCCAAGCCACTTGGACAGCAACTTCCTGCTGAGAGCTGCTGGGATGTTCCTGACATGAGAAGCCTTGAGATACACAAGGTCCCCAGCCTTAAACACCTGCGTAGAACGCTGCTGATTCACTGCCTTCGCCTGCTTCAGCTGCGCGTTTCTGATGCTGAGCTTAGCCTTCCTCCATGTCTCCTGCAACTGCTTAACAAGCTCCTCTACAGCCGCTGCAGGTCCTGAGACCCGCTCCCTGCTACTGCTGCTGCCTGCTGCTTGCTGCTGCTGATGAAGCTGCGGCAGACCCAAGGCTGCTGGTGGGGGAGGCACCCGACCATACACCATCTCAAATGGTGCAAAGCCAGTGCTCTCACTACTACTGCTGTTGTAAGCGAACTGCACCTGCCCCAAGAACTTGCTCCACTCCCGCTGATTCGTACTGCAGTGATTGCGAAGCATCTCCTCCAGGACACGGTTTACTCGCTCAGTCTGCCCGTCGGTCTGAGGATGATTAGCTGTGCTGAGCTTCTGCTGCACCCCCAGCTGCTTCATTAGTGAAGACCAAAACCTGCTGACAAAGCGCACATCCCGATCGCTCACAATCGCACTAGGAACCCCAAAGTGACATTGCACTCGCTCAATGAAGAGCTCTGCAACATCCGGCGCTGTACTGGTGGTGTGGCAGGGAATAAACACTGCCATCTTGCTGAGCCGATCTACCACCACTGCTACTGCTGTAAACTTCTGCTTTCCCGAGGCTGGTAGGTCCATGATGAAGTCCATGCTGATCTGCTCCCACGGACGCTCTGGGATCGGCAAGGGCTGAGCCTGGCCAGCTGGCTTCTGATTGCTGGCTTTGTTCGCCTGGCACAGCGGGCACTCGCTGCAATACTGCTGCACCACTGCATGGATCCCCGCCCAATCGTAGAACCGACGAATCCCCTGCAAGGTCTTAGTATAACCCCTGTGCCCAGCTGATGGCTCATCATGGAACTGCTGTAAGATCCTGAGCTGTAAATCTGAATCTGCTGGAAGGTATAACCTCCTACCACCCGTTGGACCAACCCGCCATAACAACCCATCCGTCAACTCCCAGCTATACTGCCGAGCTGGAGGAATCACCTCACCTGCTGCAAGGCGCTCGATGACAGCTGTGACTTGTGGATCCTTCTGATACGCACGGCGCACCCGCCGCAAGAACGCCACATCCTGCTTAACTGCTACTGCTGCAGCTGCTAGCTGTACCTCTGGCACTGCTAATGCTGTCAAAAGAGGGGAAGGAGAGGCGGTTGCACTGCTACTGCCCTGCTCCCCTACCCTGTCATCCCCTAAATCCAACCCAAATCGCCTAGCCAGCTTTATGCCATCAGGCACACCGTCCTTGGGTGCCGTCTTTGCATAGTCTGGCCGCCTGCTAAGAGGATCCCCTACAGCATTGCTGCTGCCAGGAATGTGAACCACCCGCAGCTGATAATCAGCTAGCATAGTGACCCACCTAGCCTCCCTTCTGCTGAGAGTAGGCTTTGTGAGCAAGTCCTTCAGAGCATCATGGTCTGTCTGGCACAGCACCACATGCGGACTACCCACTAGCATGTGCTCCCACTCCTCTAAGCAATACACCAAGGCTAAGTTCTCCCGCTCCGTGGTGTGATAGTTCTGCTCTGCTGCATTAAGTGCCCTGCTGGCATAAGCAACAGGATGCCACTTGTCGTCGCTGCTGAGCTGTTCAATCACCCCACCCACTGCAAAGTCCGAAGCATCTGTGGTAACCCTGCAATGATTGGCTGGGTCATAGATAGCTAGGACTGGAGTGCTGGTCAAGGCCTCCTTGAGCTGCTGAAACGCCCTCTGCTGCTGCTCACCCCAAGCCTCTGCTGGGAAGGGCTTGCTGCCTGCTGCCTTGCTGCTGTCAGCCCCTTTCAGCAGCAGATACAAGGGCTTGGCGATGTCTGCAAAATGCCGAATAAACCGCCGATAGTAGTTCGCCAGCCCCACAAACTGCCTGACCTGGTGCGGGGTAGTAGGAGTAGGCCATTCCCGGATCGGTGCTACCTTAGCCGGCTCTGCTGCTACCCCATCCCCACTAACCCTGAAGCCCACGTAGGTAAGCTCCCGCTGTGCAAAGCTGCACTTGCTCGGCTTGCAAGCAAGATGAGCTCCGCCTAAAAGCCCCAGAACCTCATCAAGGTCCTTGAGATGCTGCTCAGGTGTCTGACTGTACACCAGCAGGTCATCCATGTACACGATGCAGCACCGGTCAAGGACAGGGTGCAGCACCGAGTTCATGAGCTTCATCCATGCTGATGGTGCGTTGCTAAGCCCCATCGGCATCACCAACCACTCATAGTTCCCGTACCGAGTGGTGATGCAGGTCTTCGCCACCGAACCCTCTGCCATCCTAACCTGCCAATACCCGTTAACCAAATCCAGCTTAGTTAAGCACTTGGACCCCACAATCCGCTGCACAATCTCGTCTATGCGCGGAATCTGCGGTGCCTGACGTACAGTCTGCTTGTTCAGCATCCTGTAGTCTGCTACAAAGCGTAAGCCCCCATCTGGCTTCTTCACAAACATCACCGGTGCGGCATAGCTGCTGCTGCTAGGCCTGATATGCCCTGCATCTAATAGCTGCTTGAGGACCCGCTTAAGCTCTTCCAGCTCTGCAGGGTTGAGCTTGATAGCTGGTCGCCGCACTGGTTTGGTGCCTGGAACCTCCTCTATCTCCAGCTCTACATCCCCAAGCTGAGTAGTTCTATGCTCCGGAGGAAGCTGTGATGCTGAAATAGGGTCCAGGGTCTGCCTATGCTTAAGCAAGAGAGCTTCCAGCTTTTGCACAAAGGCTGGATCACCCATGGATGCTGCCTTGGCTGCTGCTCTGATGTCCTGCTCCAGCTGCTGCTGACGCTGCTCTTCCGATAGCTGCTCCAGCGGCTGCTGCACGGTGGCACCACCCCCCCCTCCAGCCGAAGGCTGGGTACTGGGGGTGGTGACACCGACCCCGATACCACCATCCAGCCCCACCTGGTCCCTACCTGCCAACCCCCCCATGAAGTCCCCATCCCCATCAGCTGCACATTTGCTTAACATTTGATCATACCGCTGGCTCTTCCTGTTTATCCTCAGAAGCTCTCAATTGACGAAGCAGTCAGAGGTATACTAGAGTAAGGCTGGAAAAAGGTGTCTGTGCAATTCAGCAGTGCAGAAACTGCTAGCCTCGTGATCACATCTATTAAGTTTGGGTATCTGTCAATCAAGATGCTGGCTGTGATGTATTGAGGACAAGATTCTAAGGATTATCCCCATGCCATGCTACGCCATGATAGCTGAATGTGCATGGGAAGATGTTTCCGCTCTGAGTCGACATATTTACAGAGAGAGAAAGATGCACACACGTTCTTTATATAGGCTTGCTTGGGAAGCAGTTGGCCATGCCTTCATTTGGGGAGGTACTTGCAAAACTGCCTCTGACCAGGGAAAGTTGAATTAGAGGCATTGACTTTGACGCCCTCTCTTACAGGGAGTTAAAACTCTAGCACATAGAACATCAGCATTGGCTCATCGCCTTTGCGGGCGCTGCATTGCATACTGGAGCAGGTGTGGACGCCTTGACAGGTAGGTGCAGCCCATGTACAAACAATGATGCACAAACTCTGATTCTTCCCCCCCAAAAATGTAAGATGGGGTGCGCAAAAAGACATCATCACCGCCCACCGACCCTAAGCACCCCCTCACCCCCCGGCCCCCCGGCGCCCTGCACGTTCTTGCAGAGTTGCTGGGGTGGCACTAGGCTTGTGCATACATAGTAGTCCCCAATTAGTCTTTACTGCCAGGGGTGCATGTGGACGACATGGGTTTTTGGGGGATGCAAGAGGTTGGGACAGCACTGCCCCCAACAAGACGCCCAGCAGAAGAAGTTGACAGCACTGGCAGGTGCTGGAGTCTCAACAGCGTGGGCCGCATGCAAGTAGTTGGCGTAAGCACTGATAGCGTAGATTGCAATGGCATATATACCATTTGCGTGGAACATCAAACCACAGCTCTTTCTTTGTGAGGTTGAGCCGGCCACAGCAAGATCAATCCACATTAAGTCGAAGATGGCAGCTAACACAGCTGCCAGACTTAGGAGCAGCAGCCCCTCTGGTCCTATGCTGCCTCCTCACCGGATGATTCTGTTTATCTGCCTGTGCACTGGATGCTTTATTCCCAGTTATCGGCTTTCAATGTTGCCTTTACTAAAGCTTCTTTTCATGTGACCTGCATGCAGACCCTGGGCATCCTGAAGAGAGAAAGAGAGAGATCTACGCGAGGAGATCGTGTATTGTTCTCCAGCGTGGGATTGTGGGAAGGATTCCTGGGTGTAAAGATTACACGGATCCCTTACCATTTTGCTGGGCATCCTGGAGGGGCATACTGTGCTGGCCACCCTGCTCTGACAAGTGGGTGGAGCTGGCACCATCCAAGGGCTCTGCCGCAGACGTGGTGTATACAAAACAGCAGGATGGGCTCGCTATTGATGGGCTTGTTATCGGTGGGCTCACTACTGCTGGCAGCCTGCGGCTGCAGTGCAGCACATGAATATAGTGCTTGCTGACGGTGCATGTTTGGTGCTTGATTGGTGGTGCTTCAACACTGGCTTCGAGCTTGGTGCGAGGAACTGGGGTCACCTTTGCCTCTGTGTCCAGTGGGCATCTGAACCTTTGTTATTTTTGTAGTTGCGGCTCAGCACTCGTTCAGCTTGGTCAGGCCCCGGGTGGAGGAAGTATGGTTCAAGTTCAAAATCCAGGGATTCATCTGCATATAACTGCCAGCTGGTTTCTTAAACCAATAGCCTGTCATGTTCTTTGCATGTTTGATTAGATAAGAGATGGCACAAATGGGGGGGGGGGGGAGCGTTGCTGTGAGCGGGATCTGGCATGCGCTGCTTGGAGCATGTTTTGGCGGGGCTAGATAGTGTAGCTTTGAGGAAACGTGTTACAGGTATTGTCAAGGTGTGTAAAAGCACCTCATGTTGAGCACAGGAGAAGCATTACAGTGAGTAACAATCTTGAAGCTAAGCAGATGCATGTTGCAGGTGTGCTGAAAACATGTTGTGGGGAGTGATCAGTGACTGCTGGAACCATGATAGCTTTGGATGACATGAATGGTGAGACGATAAAGCTCAGATGCTGGTCCAATTGTGGCACGGGCTCCAGTCTTGGAAACCAGCCATGCTTGCTTGCTTATGCTGATTGGGAAAAGAAGACTTGGTTGATGTGCCACGTGCCTAAAACTAAGAGTGTGTGTGTGTGCTTTGGTTCGATGGCAAGGGTTTCATTTCAGGCACATCAAGATGATAGGGATTTATTGGGTTTGGCTAAGCGGCTTGATCGGGATCTGTTGCATGACTGTGTGCTGGGCTTAGTGCATGTCGTCAGTCCATGGTGTTGTTCAAGGTAATCTTGGAAAAACAGGGCATGGCTCTGGTTCCTTAGGTCACGGAGCTCATCGCCTACATTCATGCGGGTTGTTTTATGTTGGGGCCACATGCTATGCTCTGAGTTATTATGCATGGTTCAGCTCTGGTCTACTCCTTGCCAAATCAGGGGTTGTGATGTCTGGTGCGGAGTCCTTTGGGAATCATGCTGGTAAAACCCATTTCATTCTGGGCATCCTTATTACCCAGGGTGGATGAAACTACCTCAGGGGTTGCATGTAAAGCCCAGTAAACAAGTTATGTGGCTGCTGAGGCAGCAGCACTTCATTGTATAGTTTCGTGCATAGAGCTCTTTTTGAAAAGGTTAGAGGTGCCATACAGCAGTTAGTACCAAAAGGTGGTTGTTCTTCATGGCTATTGCTATTCGCTTGCTTGTGAGCAGTTAGGTGTTGAACAGATGGCAGTGCATGTAGTAGCTTGATATGATCTGGCAGTTACTTGGTTGTGGCAGGGAAAAATTCGGTTGTGGCTACAGCCCATGCTCTTATTGCATTGATCGTGCCTGACTCGGAATGAATGGCTATGGGCACTGACGAGCGCCACAAAGGCAAGTATTAGGATTTACCAGGGGGTTTCGCACCCCCTGGGAAATCGCCAGTCGGGTGATTCTGGCGGCTTCTGGGTGGCATCATGCGGTGTGTGTCATCAAACTTTTGGTGCATTTGTGGTTGCTTGTGGCAGCACTATATGTTCTGTGTACAAAGTTTGGCTTTTAGTAAGTACTAGTGCTACCAGTCATGTTCGTTCCACTTGTGTTTAGGCATGCTGTGGGCTTGTTGTTTGCAGCTTGAGACTGATGGTATTGGGGGTACATGTGGACAAATACAGGTGGCAGTGAGAGTGTGTTACAGGTGGAGGAGTGTTGATGTTCTGCGAGTATTCGATGCTTGTATATCAGAGGATCTTAGTGCTTTTTGCAGAGAGATGCAATCCAGGATCTGCATGAGACCTGGATGAGACCTGGAAAGCAAGACAGGACAAGATATACAAAGGACCGGCCACTGAGGCTGGAAACAAGGCCTCTCCAGTGGGGAGGCCACAATCTTTGGGTGGGGGGTGTGACTGGGAGGGATGGAAGGGGGGATGAACGGGATGTGGGAGGGGGAGCTAGGAGGGCAGAAGGAAACGGAAGGGTAGGGCAGGCGTGGCCACCCCTTCTATGGTGCATATGGTGTAGTGTGCAAAATGTGAGGTGTTAGGGGGAGGTGGATTGCTTGAAAGAGGAGTTGGACTGGTTGAGTCATCATCTGGGGTAGGTGGTCTCCACTAAGTAGGCCTACTTCCTTAATTGTACGCCACAATTGGTGTGTACCTAGATGTAACCATGTAACCTTTTGCTAGAGGATGTGGGCATCGCCCAGACATATTCAGCAACATCTAGCATGGCGCATGTTGCAGATTCAAACACAGTCACATTGCTTTCTGGTGCTTGACTTGCTTTGGCCTCGGTGCCAGATGCCATTGGGGTCATCTTTGACTCCACATCCTCTTTTGCAGCTCAGGGGGGTGGGCAGCAGATGTTGAACTGAGTCAGGCTCCTTGTTGATGAAGTAGTGGGGTTGATTGCATCAGTCAACCTTATCTGGAAAAGTAAGGTCGAGGACTCCAAACCAAACACAGCTAGTGATTCAGTTGCAGATTGCTCCATGGTTTCCAAATTGATAACCTGTGATGTGCCTTGCATGTCTTGATTGGATAAAGGGTGGCAGAGTGTTGTTGTAAGGTTTTGGCATGGGGTGCTTGCTTGGAGCATGCTGTTTGGTGTGGCTGCAGCTTGGGTGAACCAGCTTATAGGCTATAGGTATCAAAGCAGTTGCAACTGAACCAGCTTATAGGCTATAGGTATCAAAGCAGTTGCCACTTGTTGAGCTCAACGTTATGATGTGAGGAGCAATCTTGCAGATAAGCATACGCACATTACAGGTTTGCTGCAATTATGCCGTTGTGGGGAGTGATCGATGACGACTGGGTGTCTTTGGGTGACATGAATAGTGACTTAACAAAGCTCACATGCCCTGGCCCACATGTGGCGCAGCCAGTTTGGGAATGCAGCCGCTCTAGCCATTAACCTATTCAAGCATGCAGCGAGGCTGTTGATGGGGGGGGAGCATTGGTGAGTGTGCAATGTGCCTACAATATCCCTACAATGTAGGCGTGTGTATGTTTCATGGTTTATTCGAGGCAATTGTGATCTGTTTATGGCAGCACAAGTGGACTTTCAAGTGCAAGCAGCAATATGCAAGGTGCTCCACCTTGGATTCTGGGCACCTTTTCTATGGGCACCTTTTCTATGTAGCTTTTGTTGTTATCTTGCCTGTGAGCAGCTAGCTATTGACCGTATCGGCATTTCACGGAGCTAACGATTGAAGGTATGGCAGTCAGTGCATGGAGTTGGATGCTTGTGGCAGGAAAATGTTGTACTGTGGTTACAGTCCATGCTTGTATTGCTTCACGCTCAGCCGTGAAACTGAATCGTGAAGGGTGGCGGGACCACGGGCTTCAAATGAGTGGTCTTGGGTTCTGAACATCATGCGACGTGTCCGTCTGATTTAATGAGCCTGAGTATTGAATGGTAAAAACAATTATGCGCTTATGGTTGCTTGAGGAGCAGTACCCCTTCTGTAGCTACTATGTAGCTTAGTTTGTACAGTAAGTGATAGTAAGTACATGGCTACCGGTTCTTGTTGTGCTTGTTGCAGCACTTGTTGTGCTTGCTTATGGGTGCTGTGGGCTTGTTGTTTGCAGCTTGGGACGCATGGTATTGGATGCTTGTGAAATCATCCGTGGGGCAGTGGAGCTGTGCTGTTGGCGGGAGCAGTGTTGGCATTGGTACAGGGAGCTAATGTACATGAAAGGCAAGGGCCATCAGTGCTAGCTTGTCGTTCCGAGCACGGGTGATATGGGAGAACTGCAGGGTCATCAGTTGTGTTTCCGCACTGCTGTAGGATTGATCATTGTTGTTGTTTCATTGCTGTAGGATCACTGCTTTAGTTTCAGTCGGTGCTGTAGGATCATTGTTGTACTTTTCATTGCTGTAGGATCATTGCTGTAAGATCATTGTTGTAGTTCATTGCTGTAAGATCGTTGTTGTAGTTCATTGCTGTAGGATCATTGTTGTAGTTCATTGCTGTAGGATCATTGCTGTAGGATCATTGCTGTAGGATCATTGCTGTAGGATCACTGTATGATTGCTGTATAGGTTCACTGACTCAGGGCCGTGGCAGCTCAGTGGCATTAGTGTTAGTGATGGTTTGATTTGTAGTTGATTGGACTGTGAAGGGTGAAGTCAAATTACAGCAAAGAAGGGCCTCGGCCAATGGTGATGACCACCATATATCCCTCCAAGCCACAGCACATTTACAGCCCTGGACTGTGTACTCATTGTAGTAGGACGAATGGCTAGTGCAGTTGGCGGTCGGTGTATTCATCTTATGGCTATGTGTGACGCCGGTCGCGGTGCTTGCTGCCGGGAGTGACTGCACAACTTTAGGGCTGCTTAAGCGGGCTAGCTGTCCAGTGTATGCAGTTATTTTAAGCAACAGAGCAGCGGGCCCAAAACCGTATAGCGCAGCGGAAGTCTTTGCAATGGCGGTGGATGGGCCACAGCTGTGCCTCATTGCTGTGTATATTATTACATTTCATGATATGCCATAGCAATAAGTGCCATAGGCCCCGCACCTCAAGCTGTCACAAAGAGCAGCGAGGTGGAACAGAATACGGGTAAACTTCGACATGTATGACAATATATGCATGCCTAAACATGAGGTCCAGCAGCTAGGTCAAAATCACCCAAAACCTCCACTGCCCCAATGGGGGTAAGAGCCTCCCTCCTACTTAAGAAAGCAAGGAGGGCTTGTAAGCCCGGGTGCAAGCAATAGTTGGTAACAAACCTTATTGGTTGGACCTCACGCCACATCAGAAGGGTGAGCATAAGCATTCCTAATCTTCCAAGCAGCTGCAACATATTTAGCTATACACTTAAATGCATGCTTGAAAGGGCCATATACTAAGCCAGACTCCTCATCGACGTCTACACCCCAGAACTCTTCATTAAGCATGCTATGCAGCTTCTCCTCATCAGATTTGCCATCCAATATCTGACATTTTGCAGCAACATCAGGGTCAGAAGTCAGCTTCTCCCACAGCTTTTGCCTTTGTGCCTGGTAAACAGGACAGTCAAACAAGAAGTGTTCAGGAGATTCAACTTCACCTCCCAATTCAGGGCCAAGATCACAGGACTTGCAGCACTCCCTACGTGCACTTTGCCTGCTAGCGCTCTGCCTACCGAATTTTGCTGTCATAGCGTTGAGAGGAAGAATACCTGCACGCAGCTGCATAATGAGTTCCATGCCTTTGCTCAGAGGGCCTGTGCACAGATATGGCTGCGGCTTGAAATAATTGATATCGTCATTGTAATGCTGCATATATGTCGCTAAAGTAGATTTATTCCTAGCACCCTCCTCCCGAACAGCCCTGTCTCTTTCATATATACTCCACCTGACATATGCCCTGAAGCTAGGTAGGTGCCCCTCTCTCACTCTTGCTTGTAAGGTTTCTTCCTGCATGCCTAGTTCAGCCCTGAGTTTATTGAACCTCTTCTGCCAAGAAGTATAATTCCTGTGGCTTGGCCAAGATGCTTCAAGTGCCTGCCTGCTAAAGCTAGTAGTATCCTTTTGCTGTAATTTGAACCACCATTCAACCTTCCTCTGGTCCAACCAGCTAGATGGAGGTCTAACACCAGCTTCTGCCCTCAATACCTCATGGCAGATGTTTGGCTTGCAATGCAGTGATCTCTTCAAAACCTCTATTTGGATCTTAGACTCTATGGTATTTGTCTGCTGGGATGATGCCCACCATACCTCAGAACCATACTCAACCCTTGGTCTTATCAAAGCCAGCAGCATGGCTCTCTTAACCTCAAAGCTTACATGACGATTCTGGAAGAATGTTTGCAATGCATTAATGGAGGCTGTAGCTTTTTCAATCATACCTGCAATGTGAGCGTCCCATTTGCAATCACTAGTGAAAACAATCCCCAAGTATGTATATGCATCTAGTACTGGCAAATTCTCACTGCTAAAACTTACCTTTGGGGACTCTTTATTGGGGGGCAAAGGACCAAACACAACAACAGCACTTTTAGTTGGGCTCAGCTTAAAACGCCACTTACGACTGTAGGCATGAATCGTGTCAGCCATCTTCTGATCAGAAGCTCTTCCTGCGATTCTGCAAGCCCTACAAGGTCGTCAGCGAGCATTAGTGCTACCAACTTTGATCTACCGTCAATGTTACTCTCATCAGCCCTTCCTATGCCCTGTTCCCCACTACCACTATTATCTACCTCTTTTGGTAGGGGAACCCCCGGGTGCTTTTCCCATATCTCTTTTAGGAGACCGTTGATGAACAAAGTATACAACAGTGGTGATAGCGGGTCCCCTTCCGCTAAGCCTAAATCGCTAGAAAAGTATTCTGATGACTCTCCATTATGCAAGGCACATCTAGAGAGGCTATCGTATAGATGTACAAGAACCCTAAACATTTTACCCCTAATGCCCATCTCCCAGAGCTTGTACCAGAGCCCGTCCCGCCAGACTGATGGGAAAGCTTTGACCACATCTACAAACAGTGCGTACGTCCGGAGTCCTGCACGCATTCGTCCGGATGTGACTGCATGCAATGTCCAGACATGATCAATGCAGCCTCTGCCTGGCCGGTACCCATTCTGGCTCTCGTGAAGGAGTCCCTTTGCTTCAGCAAAATTAGTTACCCTGTTGTTGATGATCTTGGTATAAACCTTGTCTACTACGCTTAGCAGCGTTATCCCCCGGTAATTATTACCATCTTCCTTATCCCCTTTCTTAAAAAGGCTGACTATTACCCCAGGGCGTTGGAAGGTGGATTCATGCTCCCAGGCCTTCTGATACATGCATAGGAGCATGTCTGTCATGGGTTCCCCGCCATACTTTAAAAGTTCAGCAGAAGTGTTCTCTAGAGGACTACCCGCTTTGCCTGATTTGAGACTTAGTCTAGCTCTGGCAACCTCAGAGCTTGTTAGGTCAGCATCTAAATTCTCATCCCCTGACCCTTCTGGCTCTGCTGATGCATTGATGTAATGCGCTACAGCAGCTTGGACTTCTTGTTGAAAGGCAGAGTCAAAGTCAGCATCAGCATTGAAGGTGGCAGAATTCCCGAGCTGCTTGTAATGCTCTCCAAAGGCATCGGCGATGGGTTTGTCGCCACATGCATATGAACCATTTTGCTTTTTAAGCAAGGAGGGGGCTGAAGCTTGTGCGTTTTTTGGTCTGTATGCAGAGTTGAACGCCTGCCAGAGGCGCTTGTCTCCCATTCTGGTTTTCCGCTCTGACTGGCATTCGTCAAATGCCTCGCAAATGGTTTCATCAGCAGATTTTGTAAAGAGAGACCTTGCATCCTTGACCATTTTATGCACCTTTTCTCTTGCTCCTTCATAAGCCTGCCATGCTTCTGTACCACCTTGGCTGCGCCATTCAGCATGTATTTGCCTTCGAGCTTTGATAGCATCTGTAATCTCTGCGGTCCACCATGACTTTGAAATCCCTGGAACAACCTTTTTGGAGCCAATGGCTTCTTCTGCGGCAGCTTCCACTAGTACATGGAATTTCTCCCGCACTGCCTTTTGTGCCCCCCATGTGTTCTGCTGGTTGTATGCCTCTTCAACAAAAGCCTCAAACTCTGGCAGCCTACGTCTTAAGCATTGCATGTAGAGACCAATGTCCCTCTCCCCATGTTCTGGGTCGTGGAACCTATCTACATTAAAGACTTTCTTGCATTGGGCAGCCTTGACCCTGGTCCTTTTAGCCCTACGTGGAAGCTCAGCCAGCAACAGCTTGTGATCGGATGATATAGCCCCATCAAGATCTGACCGCACTGCGAATGAGGGGCGTGCTGTACCGAACAGGGTGCCTGCCTCAACTACAATGTAGTCAATAACAGTTGCCCTACCGCGATTGCTCTGCTCCTCCCAGGTGTACTCAGGGGTTTCTGTGGGGTTACGGCCATTTAGTGTATACATTGCATTGACACCTAGGAACGATTTAAGCAGCTTGCCGCTGTCTTTGACATCGACTGCTTCTCCAAACATTCCTACATGCTCATGTATGCTGTTGCCTTTGCCCACCCTCGCATTGAAATCTCCACAGAGTACCACCTCGCCTTTGCGCTTGAAAAATCTCCACAGAGTACCACCTCGCCTTTGCTGTGTATACTAGTTTGACTAGGTCTATGGCTGGATTTGACTGTATGCTGTTGGCTGTGCAATGCTAGCAGACTGATAGGGCTCTATACGTACGGGTGCCTGATAATCAGTTGGTTACTACTGTAGTCTGGATATGGCACAATGACACTGTAGTGTAAGGCTGTAGGGATTTAGCTGGAATCAAGCGGTTGCTTTATATCAATAAGGTGTTATAGCTGTATGTCCTTTATCCTCTTGCTCGTATGCCTTCAGCCACTGAGTTTGGCTAGCTCTACTGCTGTAGCTGTCTGGGCTTAACAAGTTTCCTGCAAGGTCAAGGAGCGAGTTGTTTACTCTTATATCTGTTACCTGCGTACGGTGCGCGGGTTAGGACTTGATCCGATGTGATCAGTCTGAGATTTGTGAGAGTGAAATTACAGTATGCAGTAGACTGGTGCTGGTTCAACACAACACGATGCAACGGGTACGTAATGCCTCTCTCTGGTCTTTTCAGTTACACTTGGCCTGACTGTCTCCTGCCTGTACACTTAGGCGTTGAGTAGGGTTGGTAGCTTTCACTTGCAATACCAACTTGTGCTGCTTTAGGGGAACGTTTGGTTGTTCCTGGCTCACTTCAGATCCTTGAAATTTTGAAAATGGATGAAAGCCACTTAGGGGGGGCTGCCTGTACCGCCTGCTGTACTGCTTCGCTGTTGCCATGTTGGCCTGCAGCTGAGGGCCGTGTCAGACTAAAATGGTTTGAAGATACTTACTTGGGGGGCTGCCTGTACTGCCTGCTGTATGGACTGCTTTGCGGTTGCCCTGTTGCCATGCTGAGGGTTTGTCTTGCTCTGTAGAGTGGTAGCGGTTGTTATTGCCAAGCAGTTTCAAGGCCGCTGCTGTGGCCATGTAGTCTTCTCCGAGTAGTAACCGTTGCTGTTGGCCAAGCAGTATAAGGCCACTGCCGGGGCCATGTAGTCTTCTCCGAGTAGTAACCGTTGCTGTCGGCCAAGCAGTTAGAAGACCACTGCCGGGGCCATGTCTCCTTCCAGTAGTAGCCGTTGCCGTTGCCACGCACTACAGTCTGAAGGCCATGCTGAGGATGGATGCCAAGCAGTTTCAAGGCCACTGCTAAGGGCCAATGCCACGCAGTTTTTTTGGCCAAGCAGTTTCAAGGCCAATGCCAAGGCCAATGCCAAGCAGTTTTTTAAGGCCATGCTGAGGGCCAAGCAGTTTCAAGGCCACTGAGGGCCGATGCCAAGCAGTTTTTAAGGCCATGCTGAGGGCCAATGCTCCACCTCTGGCTCTTCAATTCGCCTGCGGCTGGTTGTTTGGCGCTGGTCAGCTAATGTGGAAAAAAAATGGACAGTACAACAATTTAGGCTTATCTGCTGGCCTATATTTGCTGGTTACTAAGCAGCTCGTCAGGTGCTTGCTGCTGTTTGCTCATTAGTCCCGTAACATCTCAGGTAGTGTTGGACCTTACAGCTCCCCTTAGGCACATTTGCAGCTCAGCTATAGGCTCTTGCATGTATTGGCAGTCTGATGTGCACCTTCAGCACGGGACAGCTTAGTGTCATGATAAGTAAAATGTCTCTCTGCTATTTCAACAGCCACTGGATCCTGCGTATAACATTTTTCCATATCATCCCCCCGTCGCCTTAGGTGCAACCGTCCAGGTTGCAATGAGTGCTGTAGATCAGCTTCAATTGGGTGGGTGGGTGGGTGTAAAATGTACTGCAGGCATGTAGTGCCTTACTGTACAGCATGCAGCTTCACCATATGCAGCTTTGCAGCTTCACAATATGCAGCTTTTGCAGCTTCACAAAATGTAGCTTTGCAGCTTCAAAATATGCAGTTTTGCAGCTTCACAATATGCAGCTTTGCAGCTTGACAATATGCATGGAATAGGTCTATCTTCTGACCTGCTTGCCTTCAGCTACTTTAAATAGACACGGTTCCAACCTTGCAGTCATATCTCTCCTAACACCTATACTATTGGTTTGGCACTAACTTCAAAGGCCTATTACTCTCCTTATGAATGTTTTATCCCGTAATGTTTTATGGGGCTTCGTTATGCAGCATTAAAGACCAAAACTGCTGTAGCCTTGTTACCTGCTTTGCCTGACTAGGGCCCTCCACCTCCGGCAGTATGATGCCTTGCTTGAGATGCCTTGCTTTTGTCCTTGCATCCTATTGCGAGTAGTCCTATGCCATGCTCTGAATGGCAGCTCTTTTGATAGCTGCTACTGTGCTCGTGGTTCCAGTTCCCGCCAGCTCCTGCTACGAGCAGCTTTATGGTGCTGGGCTGCTTCTTACCCATCTTTACTTATTATACTGGCTATGAGTAGTGTTATGCCTTGCTCAGGGCACAAATCCGCTGCTTATTCTCCTGATTTGGTTCGTTGCAACGGTGAGTAGTTTAACGCCATACTCGGGGCGCTGCGTCTTACTGTATATCGGTATATTCAGTGCGCTGTGTTTGGCAGGCGTCTGGTATCATCATGTGCAATGTGTCCTCGCCTTGGGTCGCTTATCATGGCTTTGACGAGCCGTGTAGGGTCTGTCTTGTGAATGGAATGACCGTGTAGGCCAAATTATTCAGGACACTCAATCAATCAATCAAAACGCAAGACCAGCAATGCCAATGGCCAAACAAACCTAGGCCACAAACACAAGGCTCCTGATCACAATCACGAAGCCACACAACCGATGGTGGATTTGCCACACACAAGCTGAGGCTAGATGCAACGGCGTGCACACCAAGGGGAAACAAACACCACCACTAAAACCCAAAACCTGCTCCACTTCCATCACACATGGGTGGCGGGGAGGCAGCAGGATCAAGCACCACCCTAGTAGGGGCTGGAGGTGGCTCCCACCACCTAGGTACTGGTGAACCACCATCCTCCCAGCCACTGAAAGGCACCACATAGCGCTCCACATGCTTATCAATAGCTTGCTTAGTGCGCCTTCTACACCTCACTAACCGTTGGCTTTCCCAAGGGTGCGTAAGATCCCACAACCTCTTCCTCCAAGCACTCTTAATCTGACATGAAGCCTCCCAGCTCCCCTCATCTTGACCAAGCACCTTCAGATCAGCACACACGCATTTCTCCCAGGTATGGCGAGGCCTACCCACTGGCCTCGTCATGTCACCATGTAATGAAGAGAACAACGCAATATGCGGCAACCTGCCCTCCTCCATGCGGCCCACATGCCCCAGCCACCTCAGCCTATTTGCTGTGATGTATGCTGACAAGGTGGCTACCCCACATGATTTCCTGATATGCTCATTGGTGTGCCGATCTGACAGCCTGACCCCCAGGATGCTCCTAAGGCAGCTAGAGTGCACCCGCTCAAGTTTTTGCGATTGCACTTTGGTCAGGGACCAACACTCACTCCCGAACAGCAGAATTGGCAACACATATGCCTTGTAACACTTCACCTTCGTAGCCGATGACAGATGCTTGGTACCCCACATCTTTTCAAACTGCTTAAAACTCCCCACAGCCTTACCCCTCCTGATATTCAACTCCACATCCAACCTGCCATCAGTCACAAGCACACTTCCCAAGTACTTGAACTGTGACACCTCTTTTACCACACCCTCACTGATAACCACCTCTGGTCCTTGCTGCACTGGCACATCTCCCTCCTTCCAATCCTTGTCAATGGACAGGATCTCAGTCTTGCTTGCATTGATGCGCAACCCAAGACTAGCAGCAACCTTGTCCATCACCTGCAGCATGACCACCAACTCCTCCCTGCTGGGACTTAGCAACACCATATCATCTGCATACAGCAGAACAGACAACAGCTCCACACACCCACCACTACCACACCCATCACGCTCAAGTTTCCCATCTGCATGATAGGCTAGCTTCACCCCACATCCCTCCGGCATCTGAGCCATTGCCTGCCGAACCACAAAGTCCATGTAGATGTTGAACAGCAAGGGAGCAATGACACATCCCTGCCGCACCCCGCCATGCACATCAAACCACTCAGACACCACACCACCCATCCTAACAGCAGCCTGTGTGCCAGTATGCAAGTCCATCAGCAACTCTATCAGCTTTGTGTGTACCCCGTACACATGCAGGATGCGCCATAGCGTGTCTCGCGGTACAGAATCATATGCCTTAGGCAAATCCACAAAAGCCATGAATAGAGGCTGATCGAATGCTACAGACTTAGAGATGACCTGGCGTATGGTGAACAGAGCATCAGTGACACATTCAGGACACTGCACTGCTAAAAATCGAGCTAGTAGATGTGCATCTTCTGAATGATGAAACTGACTGGTCTCCTGGACTGATGCATGCTCAACGGCTTGCAAAAAGACATGCTTTTCTTGCGTTGAGCTTCTGGTGACGACGAGTGACCAGTGGTGACATAGGATCTTCGAGCCTCTGAGGCATGGGCCGTTTGCCTGTGCCTTTACCTGTTGTGCTACCGTTGTTGTTTCGTTTTAGGTTGCAGCCTTATGTCTCCCTTGACTTGTCGATGCAAGACTGTGGTACTTACTGCTCGAGTGTGATGCTTGTCCTTGCTCCTTGTTTTACTGTTGGCGATGTGCCCGTTAGCTGCTTACGAAGGTCTTACATTTGCCTGTTGAGGCGTGGCATCTTAGCCCTAGCCAGCGGAAGCGCTGCTGAGTCCCATCCGTAGCTTGTACTACCGCGGCTCGTCCCTGGCGTATCGTAGTTTGCCTGATCTTCAATGTTCATTGTCAGCATTGGGTGGACTTGGAGACTTCTCGGGGCCTGGATGTCCATTCGCAGCTGCTGGCAGGTAAGTAGGTATGCTGCTTTCCGGGTGCCAAATAATGCTCCTTGCTTGCTCATCCTTGAAGATTAGGATCCACAGGCTTCCCCTTAGCTCCCTGGTTTTGGGTCTCGCTAGGCCTTGGATAGTGCAGAGTCGCTGCTGTTGTACCAGCTTGGACAGCCATTGCTGCCTGCACTTTGGAGCTGAGGTGATGTAGTCCCCTTGCACGTGAATTGCACTGGACAATTGTGCTTGTGCTTCCATCATAGGTATGAGACCGTCCAACAGCTCCCATGGTGGCGAAGATATGATGCAGTCCACCAGGGGGAAGTTTCTCCATATGTCAGGGCTACAGGCGTCCAGATGGGAGGTGGCTTCAACGTTTGGGTCAATATCGTTGGTGCCCCAAAGTAGCTGAATTTTTTTCTTTTCAAAGTAGTCTGGTATCGTTCCTTCTCCCACGAATGGGTCTAAGGCTGTTAGCTTTCGAAGCGATGAGGTATGCCAGCTTATGACCTCCAGCAGCAGTTGAAGCTCATGGGGTTCCGTCTGGAATCTGGTTGGTAAGTGCTTTAGCTGTATGTACTTGTTATTCAGGTAGGTCAGTCGATGAGGCCGTATTGTACTGCCGTAGTGCTTCTGCATAAGTTGTCTGAATGTCTGATTCTGCGTAAGCACCGTGCTTTCTTCCATGGCTAAGACTTGTGCCTCGCTGTGCTTACTGTGGGTCTGGTAGTACCTGGTCAATTTGGTCTGTCTTATCACTGGGCTGTTCTGCTCCGCTCTGTCCAACGCCTTTTGCTGTTTGGGCTGCCTCAGCTGCTGCGGTTGCTGGTCCCTTTTGTTCTGGAAAGCAGCTATCCTGCCTTGGTGCTTATGCGTGATACATTTTCAGCCCATGCGACTTCGCTTACGTCTTGTATGTAAGCTGTGGTTTTGGTGTTATTGAAGCCTACCAGCTTGTAGGGTCCTTCCACCTTAGGGACCAGCTTTCCTTTGACCTTTGCCTTCTTTAGGTACACATAGGAACCCACTGGTGCTAGGTCTTCTGGGTCTATGGCTCGTCGCTTGCGGTAGTTACGTTTTTGCTTGGCTTGAGCTTGCAGTAGATTTCCCTTGGCTGCTGGTAGATGTACAGCTCCTTTGGTAGCATTAGCCTTCAGTGCGGTGTCCACTCCATCGTCAATTAAGTCTGCTGTTGGTGGTGCTGCTGTTGCTATCTTACCAGGTGGTGGCAGTTCCCCTTGTAGGGTGGCCTCCCTACCGTACAGCAGAAAAAATGGAGAGTAGCCAAGGAATTCCGTCTCATTAATGCGGTAAGCCCAGAGGGTAGGGGTAAGGTATTCATCCCAGGTGGTTGGGTCTTCACCTGCTTTTTTCTGCAGAGCTCTTAGCACCCATTGATTGCAGCGTTCCACCAGTCCGTTAGCTGCTGGGTGGAAAGGAGCACTATGCTTGTGCTGTATGTTGTGTTTAGCCAGTAGTAGGTCGAAGTCTCCCTTGAGTTCGCTGCCATTGTCGCTGATACATTATTTTGGGCAACCGTGTCTTGCTAGTATGTCTTCCTCAAAGAATTTGGCCACTGTGGCTGACTTCTGGTCTGGGATTGCCCTTGCTTCGACCCATCTGCTGTACAGCTCGACACACATCACTAGATACCTGTTCCCTTTTTTAGTTTCTGGGAAGGCACCCATGGTGTCTGTTGCCACTGTAGTAAATAGCCCTGTTGGCTCAATGCTTTGTAGTTCTGGATAAGTGATGAATTTGGCCTTTTTCCTCTTACAAGGATCACATTTTCTTATGTACTCGCTGACCTCCTTAAACATGTTGTACCAGTAAAACTTCTTGCTGAGCAGCGTAGCGCTTTTGGTCACTCCAAAGTGAGCTAGATCGTGGACTTCTGCAATCAACTGTGGCCGCTCTTCTGCCGCTGGAACCCTCCTGGGTTGTGGGTGCTGCTTAGTAGATGCCTTGTAGATGCTTCCTTGGTTCACAAAGTAGCCATTTGCTCGTTTCTGTGCTCGTTTGTACATGCGTCTCCACTCCTCTGGTTCTGCAGTGTCTGGTCTGGTAATGGGGGCTCCCTTGCCCTGTCGCTCTTGTAATATTGTCATAACTAGCTCATCATTGAGTATGTCCGGGATCTTGGGGTCTTCAATAGGGTCTGCTGCTTGTTCAGGTTGGCTTCCAGCGCTCATTTTGGTAATTCTGCAACTGGGGCATAGCCAAGCCTGGTCTGGGATGCGGAACAATGGTGGGGTTAGGCATTTCATGTGATATCCAGTATTGCATCCATCGCACAGCAACAGTTGTGCCCAGTTGTCTGCCTGCCCACAGATTTCGCATGGAATATAGTCTACTTCAGGGTCCGTAGATGTGTCCGAGTCGTCCTTCTTGAAGTCCACAGGTCTTTGTAGTTGCTTCTTTTCAATGGGGCTTTCCTCTTCTTCTTCCATGGTGCAGGTTTCTCCAAACGTGGCTGGCTGCTTGTTCCAGGCTGTATGGTCAATAGTGCGTAGTGGCATAGGGGTAGGGGATACTCCGTAAACTCCCATTCTTACACTGCTATCTACGAACTGGAGGAGTTCTTTGAGGTTTTCTGCAACGCTAGTTGTTCCGTCCAGGGTCATGCTGAATTTTGGTGCTGAGTGATGCATCATTTGTTCATGCCTGTGCTCTAACTGCCGCAGGTACTCCCCACTGATGCCCATGTCCGGTCCTTTGGCTCGCTGTTGCAAACGCTGGTGGCTTGTATCGGCCGGTGTTTTCAAGTAAACCATGGCGTCTGGGTACCAGCCATACCCGCCAAATATAACCCTCAGGAGGGCATAGTCCGCTGCGCTCAGTATCCCTTGATCAAGTAAGTTCTTGGCAAACACTTGTAGGGAACTTAGGGGGGACCTCTCCACAATAATGATCAGGGCCCCGCTGTGACGGAGTATTGAAAAGTAGCTTTTGATGATAAGGGATTGCAGGGTTAGAGCGTGCTGCCTTGGGTTCTCATAAAAGGCTTGCAGCAGCTGAGGGAAAGCTTCCACTGGTTCGTAGGCTACATCATACCCACATTGCAGTAGCATAGGCTCAGCCATGTGCAACAATGTGCTTTTGCCACTGGCAATGTTACCTTCTATGCTGATAAGAAAGGTGTAGCCTAAGTCGGCTGGCAAATCACTCAGTCCATTTTGTCCTAGGATGGCGTTGACCCAGGGTCCTAGGGGTTGGCCTGGTGATGATGGCCTCTCTTCTGGATCGCTACTGGTGTTTATGGTCGTGGTGCGGTTGCTGGCATTAGGGGTATCGCTGGGTGATACTGGATTCAGCCTTGGTGCCTCATTGAGGTTTTCAGAGTGGGTTGCTGGGTCCTTAGCTGTGGCGCTTTCTGCTGGTTGAGTGGAGGGACAGTTTAGCACTTGGCTTGGTAACGTGATGCTATAGTCTTCCTGTGTTGGCTTTTCAGCTGAAATGGTTTGTTGCTTCCGCTTGCTGCTGGAGCGTGTCACTCGGATTGCTAATGGCTATGGTCGCTTTTTGTTGGTCAGCATCCTCTGCGTGGGTGTATTGCTGCTGGGTGGACTTTGGTCGATAGTTGGTCCTGGTTCCGTTAGGCCTTCACACCTATGGTCTGTTGTGCCTTCTGTATCCTGTTGTGAGTTGGTTAAGGGTTCAGGCTCGCTGTCTGTTACCACCCTAGCTGGGTAGGTGGCATCTGCTTCAGCTAATTCGCTTCGATCTATGATCTGGAACTCTTATTGCTGTAGTGTTTGTAAGCATTTGATCAACTTACGATTGGAGCTGCTGTTCTCTTGTAACCATCGGATTGCAGCTCGGTCTGTGACAAGATTGATTGGACAGCTGGTGCCGTCCAGGTACCTTTGAAACTGTCTGATAGCCCATTGTGCAGCTAGGCATTCACCCTCATTCATAGAAAATTGTCGTTCTGCTGGATTTAGTTTCTTACTAGCATAGGTGATGATATATTCACCACGGGGGTAGAGCCGGTGGGGTTGTGTTAGTACGGCTCCCATTGCCTTTCCTGACCAGCCCGTGTAAAGGGTAAAAGGCCTTGTATATTCTGGCAACTGTAGTTGCGGGGGATAGGCCAGCATGCCGGTGGAATGGGGCCTGGGTGAAATGGGGTCTGTTTGGTAGGTACAGCTAGTTCTGTTGCACTTGCTTCCGCCTGCGGTGGCTCTGGGGCTGGCTGTATTAGGGGTTGATTGGTATCCAATGTTACTGTGACTGCTGGTGAAGGGTGCAATGGGGCGCTGGGTAGTTCGGTTTTGATACGGAGGTCCCCGCCCGAGTCGATTTCCCACATGCAGCAATCCATGTCCTCTGTATCCTGCCAGGGTTCTGTAGCGAGCTCAGGCTGGTTTGCTGCTGGGTCCTGAGCTGGTTCCTCTCGGTCTATGACCTGGAACTGGTATTGTTGGAACAGTCGGGACCATTTGGCCAACCTTTTACTGGTGCCACTGTTCTCTTGTAACCACTGTATTGCAGATTGATCGGTGACCAGGTTGGTGGGGCAGGTGAGACAGTCAAAGTGCCGCCCAAGGCTCCTGATGGCCCGAATTACTGCTGAGGACTCACCCTCTTTGGTAAGGAATTGTGGCTCCAGCGGGTTTCATCTCCTACAACTCATTTCCACTATAACTTCTCCATGAGGGTACTCTCGTCCAGCTTGTGTTAGCACAGCTGCCATTGCGTCTTCTGTCCAGGCTGTGTAGAGGTTGAAGGTCCTCTTATAGTTTGGGGTAAGTGGGGCTAATAGCAGGGGACATGCCAGTGCACGAGCAAATATTTGTGGTATGGTTGGGGGGGAGCTGTCTGGTGTGGTGGTCATGGTATTTTCTTCAATGGTACCTTGTGCATCTTCTTCATGGTACTGCGTTGGTGTGATAGATTGCATGGAGAGTTGGTTGGGTGTAGCTGCCGCCTCTGTTGTTACGGGGGAGGGGTCTTCTGTTCTGATGGTTGTGGCTATTCCCATATCGCATTCACACATACGACAGTCCATGTCCTCTGCTCCGTCTGAGTTGTAGTCGTACGTGCCGCAATCCATGTCTTCTACCTCTGATTCACATTCACACATATAGCAATCCATGTCCTCTGCTTCTTCTGGTAGTTCAACATAGTCTGGGGCTGGCATTCTTGTCAAACAATCCACATTAGCGTGTGCTGTCCCTTTGCGATATATGATTTTAAAATTGTATTCTTGCAGTCGTAGTAGGGACCACCTTGTTAGCCTCCCACTGATGTCCCTATTCTTGTGTAACCACTGCAGGGCAGAATGGTCTGTGATAAGGGTGAAGGGATCTTGAGTGTTCCACAGGTAAGGGCGGAAGTATCTGACAGCCCAACTTACAGCCAAGCATTCACCTTCGGTTGCAGAGTAGTTCTGTTCTGCCGGGTTCAATTTCCTGCTTGCATAAGCGATGACATATTCTCCCTTTGGGTCGTTGGGGTCCTGCTGCGCCAGGATTGCGCCCACTGCCTTGGTAGACCAATCAGTATAGAGAACAAAGGGCTGTTCAAAGTCGGGTCTGCGTAGTATGGGAGGGGAGATGAGCATCTGTTTCAGATGGTTGAATGCGGCCTCCTCTTCTTCTCCCCATAGTGCTAGCTTTGTTGGGTGCTTTTTGTTGTCCTTCTGCTTTGCGTCCCCTGAATTGCTTCCCCCAACTAGCGCCGTGAGAGGCGCGGCGATGGAAGCAAAGTTCTTGCAGAACCTCCTGTAGTAGCCACATAGTCCTAAAAAGCTGCGTAGGTCTGTTTTGGTCTTAGGCGTTGGGAAATCCCTAATGACCTCTATCTTAGCTGGGTCTGGGTGTACACCCTGCTCATCCACAATATGGCCTAAATGGAGAATTTGCCGTAGGCCTATCTCTGTCTTACGTAAGTGTGCCTTCATGTTTGCCTCCTCTAGCAGGTAGGTGGAAGACTTGCTCCAGCAAAACAAGTGCTGCTCGAAGTCTTCTGGGTAAATGATGATGTCGTCAAGGTACACTAGTACACCTCTCCCTATCAGATCACTGAAGATGTTGTTCATCAGTCGTTGGAAGGTTGCTGGGCTGGTTGAGAGTCCCATGGGGCAGACTAGGTATTCCCAAAGGCCATGATCTGTGGTGAAGGCGGTGCGTTCTATTGATTCATCGTCCAGCTTGATAGCCCAATAGCCTGATTTCATGTCGATCTTTGTGAACCATTTTGCTTTTCCAAGGTCTTCTAGAATGCTGGTAATGTTTGGGAGTGGCATGCGGTCCCTTTTGGTGACATCATTTAATCGTCTGAAATCCGTGGTGAAACGTACGCCCCCGTCCTTCTTACCTACTAGCACGACTGGGCTGGCCCATGGTGATTTGCTGGGCCTTATGATGCCGGCTGCCAGCATTTTTTGTACCTCCTTGTCCACGACTTCACGTTCCGTGTATGATAGCCGGTATGGGCGCTGCGCTATGGGTTGGGTGCCAGGCAGCAGCTCGATATGGTGCTTGATAAGGTCGTTTGTGTTAGCTGACTGTCATCGGCAGCGAAGATATGACCGTACCTATCCAGCAGGTCGACTACTGGGGCGAAGTGCTTAATGGGCAAAGTTGGGGCCATGTCATCCATGGGTCATGGGCTTCCACTTGTGCAAGCTCCTGGTAACCCTCCAATGGTTCGTCGAATTCTTCCCAGAAGCTCGTCGCTGGCTCCCGTGGCCACGTCACCAGCCTGGTCACTAGCCTCGTCACCGGAGTCACTTGCATCGCTAGAAGCGATGCTCGCATCTATCTCCTCATACTCTGAGTCTAAGTCGCTGATCTCTTCCAGGAGCGGCATACTAGGAATGTTTTCTGTAATCAAGCCAACTGAACTTGATCCTGTTGTCAGGCCTTGAAATCTGTCAGGACTGGGTGCTGACTCTACTGCAATCATACAACTGTCTTGACCTGGGCCTCTAAAGTTCACTTTGATCGATCCCTTCAAGGCTTCCCTCCCCCGTCCGATCTTAAAATGGACTCTGCGCTGCCCATACTTGATTTCTGCACCAATAGGGGCGAGGAAGTCCGATCCTAACAGAACGTCGTACTTGCCCCCTTGACTTACGAATAGGTCCATCTTTGCTTGAAGAGGACCTACGCGAAGTAGTAGCGCGCGGATTACTCCCTTAGCATGGCTCCTAGTCCCGTCAGCGTTGGTGAAGCTCACTTGGCTTTTGCGGATGCGGTGTGTTCGTCCCATTTCCTTGGCCGCATGCCCATTTATGAAGGGAATGTGATGATCCACTGTCCACGATGGTCTCCAGCTGATACCTTCCAATGTAAGAAGTAGTCCGGAGAGAGGTATACTTGGGCAGCACCGCCTTAAAGGCGCGTTTCTCACGTTCTGGTATTGTTCTGGTGCAGGTGCAAAACTCCACTTTTTTCCTGGCTTTGCAGGGGTCCTCGTTTTCTTGATCAGCCGAAATAAAGGGGTGGTGGCGCCTTCGTCTTCTGACTCGTCCAAGGAGTCTTCTGAACTGCTGTGGTCATCCTCAGTGTCCTCTTCATCTGAGTCCAGAGGCTCCAAGGCAGACATGCCTTCATATGCTGCTTCAGGTGGGTCCGTTTCGTGATCTGAGTCACTGTCTGATTCAATAGCAGCCACCATTGGGTCCATGTGTTTTGCTCCTGCAGCAGGCTTTATAGTTGTGATCGTAGAGGACGTTGTAGTGCGAGGTGCCATGGCTAGTTTGGTTTCTTTAGTTTGACTCCCATGCAGTAGATGCTCCGCTATGGTTGTATCGACCTCCTTCATGCTTACGTCTTTATGTTTGAGTGGATCAAGTACTACTTTGTTTTTTAGATAGTCTGTTGCAATTGTAACCAAGGTCTCCTTCTTAGTCTCACTAGTAAGGTTTGGTTTCTGCGTTATGTCCTTCCTGCCCGTTGAGAAAAATCTTCCAGCTGTGGTGTGGTAGCTGGTTTTGCTGCTTTGAGAAGCCTGGGGCTTGGTTGACTGACCTTTGGATAGTTCTGTTGTGTTCCTGTATGGTGCTTTAGGGTTTGTGCTCTTTGTGCCAGCTGCCACACTCGCAGTTTTACTAGAATTCTCTATTGCCTGGTAGTTAAAGGGGCTTTTACTCTCTTTTCTAGGGAGTGGGCTAGGTAACCGCTTGCTGGGCTTATCGATTGCGTCTGTATCAAAGTCTACCGTACTCGCTTTCGAGGTTTAGTCTGGACCTGAAAGTCGCGACCACGTTTTTAGTATAGACCTCAGCTCCCCCTTCATCTTCTGAGGTATCAGTATTACTGTTGGCGCCTTCCTCCCAGTCGCTTTCTATGTCCATGCAATGCACAGTGGGCTGATATGGGCAAAACCGTGCAATGTGGCCTACTTCATGACATAATCTGCAGGCTGGGGGTCCCGGTGGTCTTCTGCCAGTATCCCTTTCATACATGAGCTTCATATTGGCTAGATCTTCTCCCAGTCTGTCAATGTCCCTATCATTGCCCTGTACTGGGCTACGCTGTGGTGGTGTAGGAGTGTCAACCATACCTGCTTGCCTGTTATCCAATTCCTTCACCTACACGTCTAAATGGTATGGTGTAGCGTGTGACAGCTTCAAACTTTGATCTGCCGTTGTTTTCTCGTGGGGGTGCAGGTGTGCTTGAGGTTGGGAAGCTTCCAGTGAACCCACTTCTATATGTATTGTTGTTTGTGGGGCCGTTCTGCCTGTTATAGAAAGGCCTGTTCCCTGTGGGTCTAAAGCTTCCAGTGAACCCACTTCTATATGTATTGTTGTTTGTGGGGCCGTTTTTGCCTGTTAAAGAAAGGCCTGTTCCCTGTGGGTCTAAAGCTTCCCCTGCCTCTGTAGGAATCATATGTTGGTGGTCCATCATAGTTCTCATCCCACTCGTCCAGATAGTTCACGTAATCTACAATCTCTTCTAGTCCTGTTAGGCGCTGCAGTACTACCTGCCTTCTTAAGAAGTTACGTAGCCCTTTTACAAATTGATGGGACAATGCCTCATCATCAGCCCTTCCTGCTCTGCGAGCTAGGTTTCTGAATCGATCAGCATATGATTGTACTGGTTCTCCTGTTGGTTGTGTACATTTTGCAAGACGTGCTAGCAGAGCATCACGTTTCTCACCGAATCTATCTAGAAAGCTCTTTTTGAAGATTTCCCAGTCACTTACTCTGTTGGGGGTGGCCCCATCTAACCAGATACGTGCTGCTCCTCCTAAACGCAGGCGAGCAACTTTGAGGGTGAGGGTGGGAATCCATTGGCTAGCATCTGCCAATTCCTCAATTGTAATGATCCACACATGGGTGTCTTCTGTGCGGCCTCCTTGTCCTCAACGCTGGATAGGGCAGCTTGGAACTCCCTGAAGGGTAGTCCACCTGTGTCTGCCATGTGAGGTGAGTTTTGAATGTAGATGTGGTATGTGTTTTGCCTGTTCAAATCTGCAAGTCAAAAGTTAGCTTTTTATAAGGTTTGACTCCAAAGTCGGAGCTTGGCTCCGAAACCAGGTCGCGGTGCTTGCTGCCGGGAGTGATTGCACAACTTTAGGGCTGCTTAAGCGGGCTAGCTGTCCAGTGTATGCGGTTGCTTTAAGCAACAGAGCAGCGGGCCCAAGACCGTATAGCGCAGCGGAAGTCTTTGCAATGGCGGTGGATGGGCCACAGCTGGGTCTGATTGCTGTGTATACTAGTTTGACTAGGTCTATGGCTGGATTTGACTGTATGCTGTTGGCTGTGCAATGCTAGCAGATTGATAGGGCTCTACACGTACGGGTGCCTGATAATCAGCTGGTTACTACTGTAGTCTGGATATGGCACAATGACACTGGTGTAAGGCTGTAGGGATTTAGCTGGAATCAAGCGGTTGCTTTATATCAATAAGGTGTTATAGCTGTATGTCCTTTATCCTCTTGCTCGTATGCCTTCAGCCACTGAGTTTTGGCTAGCTCTACTGCTGTAGCTGTCTGGGCTTAATAGGTTTCCTGCAAGGTCAAGGAGCGAGTTGTTTACTCTTATATCTGTTACCTGCGTACGGTGCGCGGGTTAGGACTTGATCCGATGTGATCAGTCTGAGATTTGTGAGAGTGAAATTACAGTATGCAGTAGACTGGTGCTGGTTCAACACAACACGATGCAAAGGTACGTAATGCCTCTCTCTGGGCTTTTCAGTTACACTTGGCCTGACTGGCTCCTGCTGTACACTTAGGCTTTGAGTAGGGTTGGTAGCTTTCACTTGCAATACCAACTTGTGCTGCTTTAGGGGAACGTTTGGTTGTTCCTGGATAGCTTACCTTAGGCCCTTCCTTTGGGCGTTATATAAGGCTTGCTCTGGCCACTAGGAGAGCGTACTGCTCTGATGTATGTTCACGCACTTGAATGGAGGGGCAGCTCAACACGGACCTATTACCGGGTCACTGGGGTTAACTGGCTTACCCTGAAATAGTAGAACCACGTTTGACGAAGGCTTGCCACTTGAAGCTCGTCCTGGGTTGATCAGATGATCAAGATATAGCTTTGATAGCTGAGTAGATCAGTTGACTGTTAGTTGGTTGATGATTGCTCGATTATCGCTTGATTGCATTTGCAAAAGGCTACCTTGTTTATATACTTTCAGCCTCTATGTTTTGCCATTAGCAGTTTGGGGCAGGTGTGCCCCGCCAGGTCAGCAACCGTAAATTCTTAGAGTCGGTGTCAGCCCACAATGCTGAGGTGGACGATTTTGCAACATAATCAAAACTGGTACCAAACGATTAAACACACTAACAGCATCAAATTAGGTTACACCAATCACATAAATGGCGTAACTACTCCTACATATAGTAAACACTCTCTTTTCAGTCCTCTGCTGTAGCTTTGGACAGTTATGTGCCCCTTTCTTCGCTTGGGGCTGCTGTTTGCATGCACTCTTGGGCTCTAGCAGCCATAACAAACAAACAAACAAAAATTTAAGGTGCGGCAACCGCAAAGGGCTGCTAGGTCGAAACGACCAAACACACCATCGGATGGGTCCAAAAACAATGGAATCCATACCACCAAGCAAGAGGAATACCCAAGCAGACATCCAACTACGGACACGGCAAACAAATCACCAGCAGGAGACTGATGGGTGTATCCAAATCAAACACAATCCAGAGCACCAACCAAGCAGGATGTCCCGTAAGTCCACCGCATATGTACCACCCAAGACGGCCAGCACACCAACCAAGGCGAATACCCAAACATGTAGCTATCTAGACTTCAACCAGTTCCTCATCAGACGAATCACTAGGAACATCTGTCTCCGACTCCGAATCAAACAGATCCAAATATTGACCTGCCGGGAGCAAGATATCCGGTAAGTCCACCACATCAGTACCACCGGACTGATGGCAGTACCAACAGACACGAACACACACGGCCACATACTTGACCAAGGCCGAGAGAGGGACACAGCCAGTGGCTGACAGTGCCCAGAAATCAGCATACCTGAGCGAGGACAACGCGGCCACGGGGGGAACCACAGCTGCCAGAAACAAATCTCTAGCCTCAACAATTGTGGGGTGTTCACACATGAACAAACAATGCGCCTCATCATCAACTACTGTGGAGCTACACCGCAAACATGTGCGTTGAGAATGCGGAAGGAGGGGCGGAAGCCAACGCCCAGTATGGATACGCAAATGATGGCAACCAAGACGAAAACGCAAGAAACGTACCAACACACCATGAGACAGTCGACATGAGTAAAATGAAGGGACAACGCCCAAAACATGTGTACCAACAACCCTGAAATACAGACCAGTACGGGACCCAGGACCATTGACAACCTGGGACAGACGCTGAATGTGCTCAGTGTACCGAGTATGCAATGCCTCATCAATGCCATCAATATCCAAAGGCAGGCAAGCTCGCAAGGTGCGAGTAAGACCACCTTCACGGGGCAAAAGGATCCGTAGCACCTGAAAAAGAGCCCCCACAAAGTTACGGGCACGGGAGCGAGTGGAGAGAGCATCATCAATGTTCTGTTGCAGAGCACTTCGATACACTGAAGCAGCATCCAACTCAACAAGGCAGTTATAAAAACGAACAGCACGCCGAACATAGCAATGCACAAGAGGTTCAGATCCAAGCTCATGTAACAAAGGCAAAAGAGGCACAGACTGAGGGAGCTGCAACCACTGACGGACCAGACGGCACCGCTTAACCTCCAAAGGATCTGTAAGGCTATAGAATTTAGCTAGGGTCCAACCAGACGACCACAAACCCGGAATAGATAGAAGGCCCCAGAGTTCACACCCATACAAACCAGCTGGCTCCATAACAGTGTGCAACAATTTCAAGAAGGCTGGGAGTGCACAGGGAAAGTCTGGTGCCGCACGCATCTGAGCAGTAGCAGCATGAAAAGAAGAGGAAAAACAGGAGGCCCTGTGAGCTGCCATAGTGCCCGCAGAGGCTGCTGTGTCATAAATTAGGCCAAGATAGCGTGTCCCCTCAGTAGGTGAAGCTGATGCAAGGGGCGCGGAACCAAGACTCAAAGAACATTCACCAACTGGAGCTCCCGCCTGCAAACCCAAAACGAGTCCGATACACTTAGGCACTGACAGCTTAAGATTGCGAGCAGCTAGCACGACATTAGTATGGGTCAGCAAAGCCTGCAAGTCGGGGAGGTACTCTGCCATGAGAGCAGCATCATCAGCATAATGATAGTCCGGATGGCACCCAGGAAGACCAGGGAAGCATGGCCCCTTATCAAGTGCACTTAACGCTCCACTTAGTGGCTGGACATACAAATTGTATAACATGGGGCTCAGGGGGCATCCTTGCTTGACCCCAATACCAACATGGAAAGGCTCTGCAACAACTCCATTGGTAACCACCTGATAGCGCAAACCCTGGTACATGCCTGCAATCCCTCGCACAAGATGTTCGGGAAACTCCAACTGGAGGAGAGTTTCCACCAATTTGCGATGATCAGTAGTATCATATGCGGCCGAGACATCCAAGAATACCACATACATGAGACGATTGGTAGTGAGCGCATGATGAGCCAAATGCTGCACAACAAACATATTATGAAGGGTACTCCGATCAGGCAAGAACCCTGCTTGCCGGGGGAACATGTCACCATGCTGGTGACTGTACTGAGTGTGGGCCACATACACCCCAGAACCCAAGCAATTTGCATATAACTTGTGGAGTAGTGAGGACACCACTATAGGGCGGTAGTTAACCTCCTGAGAATGGTCCCCACGCTTATATATAGGATTCAACAAGGCAAGACTCATCTCAGCGGGCTCCTTGCCAGCTAAGTGCACAGCTCGTAGAATGGATTGTATCAAATATCGAACAGGGTAGGCAGCCAGAGCAGGCACTGGGAGGCCTGTTTTACCAGGAGAGGCCCGGCGTTTAAGTCGCTTGAAGGCACTTTGAAGTTCATCATCCCCAAACAAGTCATCTAAGTCTTCTGTTGTAGGAGGTGCCAAGGATGGCAAGGGGGGCCTCACAGGCGGCCCACTGAAGACGCTGGAAAAGTGCTGGGCAAATTCATCAGCTGTAGGCACAACAGGGCTGGATTGGGCAATGCCACGGCGTAGGGCCTTCCAGAAGTATGTGGGCTGAGACCGACACAGCTGCTGAAACCTGGAGTATTGCTGTCCTGCATGCTGACGCTTCTTGCGCTGATAGAGACTGCGAAGCTGCTTGGTCTGCTCAGCTGTGACAGCCACACCACGAAGGGCCCGCACGGCGGCCTTGCACTCATCATCAAACCATGGCTGATGGACCTTTTTACGCCGACAAGAGCTAGACACCGCACGAATTTTCATCCCAACCACCTTGGCTGCCTGGAAAAGGGCCTGCCCAAGCAACTGGACAGACTGATCCAGTGTCTCAGAAGATAGAGTAGCTGTTTGGGCATCTGCAAGCAGAGCAATCACTGCTGGGTCTGTCTCAAGTGCAGAATAAAAGTCCATACGCTTTGCCTCATCCCACACTAATCGCACCATGGGTTCTGTTTGCCCAAAAGCAGAAGGAGACCCCACACTCTCCAAAGATGACATAGCAAGCCCCATAGACATGGGCAGGTGGTCACTACCATGGACATGACTAAGTACAACAGGGTTCAGAACCCTAGGCAGCAGACCGGCTGATACCAAACAATGATCTGGGCGGGTCTGTGCTCCACGAGCAGTAAAAGACGGTACAATCGGCACAGCCACACCCCCACCAGCGCCCCGTCCTGTACAGAGGAGGGTACCAGTGGTCAAACATAAGTTTATCAAACATTGCCCAGAGCTATTCATCGCATGAGAGTCAGGACCACGGCGGCATGCCAGTCCAATCGGTCGACCAGAAGGATCTAAACCCCTATCATCCAAATCCCCAACATGTGCATTGAAGTCACCTATGCAGAGCACCTGTGCTCCAGATGCCTGAAAGGCACCTATTTCAGACAATAATGTGTCATACACCTCGTGCATTGCTGTGCTGTTCTGCGGAACATACACCGTACCGAGAATGAGCCTACCAACAGCGGTGGAGAATTGGAGCCAGATCACATATGGAGATAACTTTCGTAACTTAACCTGATACCGGACATGAATGTCGTTCTGAACGTATACGGCCAAACCATGGCCAGCCGTCCCTTGTGAAGAAGGACCACAACACACATATGGACGATGTGACTGTGATAGAAACCCATGCAGGGGATCAGCAAGAATGGATCTGGTCTCCTGCAATGCAACCACCGAATGCTGCCGAAACAAATGATGCCAATGCAAAAAAGCCTGGATCTTGGTGGGTGACGTACCATTGACATTATACGATAGCAATGTCAGGGAAGTCACTGTGGGCTGCCCACCCCTTCAAGCCAGCTTTGACTTCGGCGCAGCGGCCTGAGGAGGGACAGCTCCAGGGGGAGGAGGGGGGAAGGGGCCGTTGCTACCAGAAGCTCCTGCTGCTGTGGGTGCTGCTGGTCCAGCTCCTGCTGTACCTGCTGCTGCTGCTGCTGCTGATGGCCCTGCAGCTGCTGATGATCCTGGTACTGCTGCTGGGCTTACTCCTTCCCGTGCAGGGGAGGGATTGCGTACCCGAGTGGGGCCTGTAGGTCTTGGGCCTGCTGCTGTGGGTGCTGCTGCTGCGCCAGGGGCTGTTGCTGCTGGGTTGGCCCTTGGGCGAGGGGGCACACACTGGGCTGGGTTCCACTGCGTGGCCGGTCGTACACCAGCCTGCACCCGCACGAAGATCTCGCTTCCATGCCACCGTGGGAAAGCGCCTGCTGTCTTGAGCTCCAGGAAACGTGGCTTCAGAGTGGACCGTTCATCCTGTTGCTGCTTGGTAAGGGCTTGGTCGAGACCCCACCCGCTCAGCTGTTTGAAGGCGTACCAGCGCTGGAGCGCCGTGAGGGTGAAGGTCCTGCTGATTAGCTTGACGAACCATACCGAACCTGCCTTGAAGGCTTCCGCAACAGCATAGTCAGGCAGGCCAGCTGCTGCACGCAACTTAGCGGAGACCTCCGTGCTAGTGGTTTGGGCACCCCGAGTGAAGACAATCACCTTGCAGTCATTGGCAGCCCGCATAAGCCGCTCCACTCGGTCAGACTCGGGGACGGGTGCAGCAGATGGAGCAGGCACAGGGCGTTGACGCCGAGCTTCCGTCACTTTGGCATCAAGTTCTGCCTTCTCCTTTTGCAGCTGCGTAATGACCTCCTTGGCAACGACAAGTTCCGCTTTCGCACGTTCAAGTTGCTCGGTGAATGACTCGGTGAGCACACGCACCTGCTCCTGCAGGGTTTCCATCTGCGCCTTAAGGGTCGCATTGCTAATGAGGAGGTCGTCATAAGCATCTTTGCTAATACTAGCAGCCTGCTGGGAGCCCCCACTACTGCTGGTTGGCTTCTGCCGTTTTGACATGGCTAGCGTGGACCAACTAACGCGACTTCATAATCTACTAGAAAACCTGGTTTAATAGTGGAGCTTGGGACCATATGCTGAAGTTTCAGGTACCCTCATGGTATTTCTTCCATTCCTAATCTGTATAATTTCCTGACTGCTTTACGTCTATTACAAATAGCTTTCCAAGAGTCCTTTGTCTGATTCCTTCCTGTATGCTTCTCGCCAAGCAGGGCATACTTCAATTGCTGCTGTGTTGCTTGTACTGCTGGGTCCAAAAAGAACCTGTCTAATTCCCATTCTGTCCAGATACTTACGTATTTGTACTTTTCGAACATGGAAATCTATGTGCTGTGGCGCCTCGAACCTATTTGCTGTTGTTCGGGCGCTTTTGCATGCCCATGTTACTTTTGTACTGGTCGCATCTGCTGTATGCCTTATTCTCGCTACTTACGTTCGACCCTACTGCTATGTCTTCTTTCTTCATTCATCTGGTTGGTCTTCGTCGATGTCCTCCGGCCAGTTCATAGCTCCTGTTGTCCTGTCTTCTTGCTCCTTGCTTTGCTTGTTCTGCCGCTTGCGGCCTCCTGGCCGCTCGGCCGGCCCCAGTGTTTCCGCGTGTATAGATCTCCGGCTCATTGGTGTTACTACTTAGCGCCGATTTCGCTCATGCTTAGTGTGTAAGAGTCGAGGCAAAGCTGCTCTGTTTAGTTTCTGGTCACTTACATGTTGTCAATACTGACTACTTCAGGGCACCTCTGGCCCCGCCACACCTATATGTTAATACCAAACACAGTCCTACGAACACATTGGCGCTATGGAAAACAGCAGAAGCCTTCATCTTCCACTCAGACCATGCCCTGCAGGTTTGTCACCTACCCAACAGGTGACACCAGTGACCCACCCTGAAAATGCAGCAGACTACCCCAGAAGCAAGGCCACAGTGTCAGAATGCAAAAAAAAACCTGGCTGGCATTGACATGAGTGACACCAGGACAGACAGATTATCATACCTGCTTATTAGCCGAACGAGCCACTTGCCGCCCGACTGCCGGATTTAAGGTTGCCGCACCTTAAATTTTTGTTTGTTTGTTTATATGTTACTGGGCAGCCACCCGACTGTCGGATTTCAGGTTCCTATATGTTAGCGGGCAGCCACCCGTGACGACCACGGAAGCCAGTACCGAAAGGTGCAAACCTGTCGTATGCCCTCATATGCAACAGCTCTCGGCAAATGCATGTGAGGTCCTTGAGTTGTGGCCCTCAAACTACTTTGTCCGGGACTCTCTTGATTTTGGTCTAAGAATTACAAAATCGTTACGTGGTCGTAACGATTTTGTAAGATTGGGTATTGGTACCAAGTTGCTTGGATGTATGCCGCTGTGCGAAGATGGTTTTGCCACAAACTGTAAGAGTTGATGGAAGCCGCTTGTGAGTAGGGGGCACAGCTTCATGTGCAGATGCATGGCTTCTGGGTTAATGCTTCACTGTTGTGCGCGGCTGAAGCAGAGCTAGCCTGTGGATGTGGGGTTTTGCATAGGCGTGGGTTGGCTTTGGGCACCTCATGTTCTGAGAGTTTCACAGGGCTCACTGTATTCACCTCCGCAAAGGGGTGGCAGTGGGAATCAAGGACTCGCTCTACTTCCATGGAAATCAGCCTGAAAGACTAGTTTGGGGCCGGTTGTTGTGATCAGTATCTCATTCAGCGTCAGCAACTCAGCACAGTCGAGCTGTATCACAGCCACTCATGGGCCAGTCAGTCTGTACCGGTGACGCACCTGCGTCTGGAAATCTGCCGATGGCGCCTGCTCGTGTCTCGCTGGGGTGCCCTGCTTTGCGATCGGCCGGATGTAGCGCTACTGCGGAAAGATCCCGTGCAACCGCCATAAGTGAGAAGTTAAACTCCTTGCCTAAAGGTCTGACAAGCGCCGATGTGGGGTGTATTGTAAATCTTGTCATGACGGGCACCTTTCCCATCGCACTGAGAGGCGCCCTGCGAACACTCTATTAAGTCCCAACCGTTGATCGTTCCAAGGCTGCCCCCAGGAGCTTGCCAATCGGTGCATATATATGGTTAGCAGGTCTGGGACATGTGCTCGCTGGTACAATGCATTGTAACAGCAGCCGTGGCCGTGTACATCTTGACCAGGGCAGCTTCTTTCGCGGGCCGTTTGTGGCTGTTGCAAGGCACGTTACTAGCCCCATGAACAGAAGGAAGCATCTGGAATTACATAGCAAAGCGCAACACTATAGCAATAGACCACATGGGCGGGCACGTTTGCTTACGATTGACCCCAAACATCTGCAACGCCCAACCGAGGGAACCACTCCCAACAGTACCAAACCACCATAGCATACATTCCAGAAGAGCAATGGTTCCAATATGAGCTACATGCATTATGCCCAAACGCGAGTATGGGTCCTGGGACCGGACGGACAGTGGACCCGTCACGATGCCATAGTACCCAGCAACAGGCACACAACAAGCCTCTGTTACTGTGCTATCACTGTCTCCATCCTCTTGACGGGTGTACTCTTAGCAAACGTGTGGTCGTCTTCCAAGCAATGTAGCTGCCCTCTCATACCCAACAACATCACTTCATCATTGAGCAAGGCATAAAACTGCTTGGCTTGCTGTTGACTGGGTCAACTGGTCAGCGCATGGCAAGTCGAAATGGGCTGGCCTGACATACATTGGCTAGCAAGGGATTTAGGGTGGGCTGGTGGCAGCCGATTGTTTGAGCTTGGACAGGACAGGAGTATGCCGTTGGAGCCTAAGTTGGCTCCTTGTGGGTGGCGCTGCCCCCACCGGCGCCCTGCTTTGACAGGGCCATCTGGTAATTGGTAATTGGTAATCATCAGCAGCACCAACTGCTGGCACCAAAGGACCTGCAGGAAATCAACAGCAACCAACAAGCAAGGGGCAAAGCGCTCAGATGACAACAACAGGAAGCAAACGAGCTTCTTCTTCAAGTGCTCAAAAGGCTCCGTCCAAACCAGGGGGTTCTAAGAAGCAGAAGGGGTCTAACAAAGGGCCAGGTCGCCAAGCTGCAGGATGTCCTGCTAGCAATTACAAAGAGCACGGCCCATGCTTTCTGTGCCACTGCACTCCCCATGAACATTACCATGTTTAAGGCATGCAGACCAGCCCTGCCCCTGTTCGTCTGCGCGGCCTGCCCGATGGCAACCACCTGCAAGGACTACTGCAGTTACTAGTGGGAACTGGAACCACTGCAAGCCAGCACAACTTGTGAGATATGCCCAAAAAGCATGGTCAGCAGCTTTCCAGTAATGACCCAACCAGATGAGATACTTCTGCCCTGATTCGGTACAATGAGCTACATGCAAGAGTACTGGCCGATCCGGATTGAAGCTTTTTTGAGTCAAGATACAAGGCATAGGTGCGGAATGTTACAGAGACCCACTGCATATGCCGGTCGTGCTTTACTCATGATACAGCTGCCCAGTGCCCAACACTCCCCAAATGGTACCATCTAATGAAAAGTGGACATGCCCAGCAGGAGCGAAATGCTCATGCTTGCTGTGTGGTATGTGCCAAGCTCAAGGACCAGACCAACAGCAGTAATTCAGAGCCCACGAGAACATGCTCAGCCAAGGATGTAAGTCACATGGCTTACTTCTTTAAGATGGCATATGATGCTGATTCAGAGTTGCTAAGTGATGGCACAGAGCACCTGTGCAGCACCCATTTCCAGCACTACCAGAAGCGCCTTTTAAGCAAAGGGAAAAATGCAGATGTTCTTGTCAAAAATGATACTGGATCTCCATGGATTGGCACCGCGTATCGCAAGTGCGTCTGCTGTTCAAGTGCTGCTGCAACTGAATGGCACCTTGCTGGCCAGTATGGTGAGGACACTAAGATTACTCTCGATAAGTGGCTGCAAGGCAACAATGGCGCTTATTATTACATTTCATGATATGCCATAGCAATAAGTGCCATAGGCCCCGCACCTCAAGCTGTCACAAAGAGCAGCGAGGTGGAACAGAATACGGGTAAACTTCGACATGTATGACAATATATGCATGCCTAAACATGGCGCTTACTCGGATGTCAACTCCCTTACATACCAGTGCATTGATCCCTCCACTGACGGCTTAGAGGATGAGGCTGTTGCTCGTGCAGAGCTGACGGGCCATGTTCCGTTGCTTGGCTGCTGTGAGTGGGTGTGCAGCTGCTGCTGGGAAAATGCTGTGCCGGCAAAGCACCTGCAGGCAGCTGACCCACAGGGCCAGCAATCTGGTGCTGGCCTACCAGAAATCCAGCAGCTGCAGCAGGGAGCACAGCAGTTGCTGGCAGCACCGCAGCAGCAGCAGCAAGGACAGACACAGGTAGCAGCCACGTCACTACAAGAAGAAGAGCCAGCACAGCGCACAGTGGCAACTGCGATTGCATTGCTGAAGACCAGCATGTCTGAACCAGAAGCAGAGTTAACCAAGGTCTCCAATGCACTTGCGGCAGCTGCAGACATGGTCGAGGGAGATGACATGGATGCCGGCTCAGCTGACGCCGAAGCCTTATGTGCCCTCTTAGCCAGCAGACAGCTGTAGTATGGCTGCTGCAGGGTATTGAGGAGTCAGGTGTGGTGTTAATGCAGCGGTGTACCGGCAGGTTCATGCACGTCTTCAATAAACTGAACAGCATACATATACCACATAGGGCAATCCATCATTGCTTCAAGCTGGCTGCTATGCATCTGCCTGCCTGGTCCTTATCAGCTAGCACAGGGTCCTTTTGCTATATAAGCAGGGTCTCATATTGTTGCAAAAGGAAGTTCTATTGGGGCGAGGTGGCTAGAAGTTGGTTACTACTCCTGTTGTGCAGGATCCTAATGCTGCTACTGCTGGGACCTGTGTGGCTTCATGGCGAAGTTTTCACCATATCTGCGCGTGCATTGTAATGGTACAGACACTCGCCTGCTTAAAAGCCCAGTTCGAGGCCCTTGAGAGCCCGTGCCTTCTGCTGGGCTACTATCGACTGCTCCCACCCGGGCCTCCTGCTGTCCTGAACTGCATTTGGCTAGCCAGCATGCGTCATCAAGGCCGCCTAGGCCGTAGGAGCTTCGGTTATTTCGATGGGACCCTTAGAAGCACGGAACGGAGGCCCGGCGGTGGCTCATTGCTTCAGGGCCATTGGTATATTTAAGTCCCAACTGAGGATCGTTCCAGTAACACTCATGTTCGCGGTCGCAACATGTTTTCTTAAGTACAATAAGTCTATGTGAGCCATCCTGCGGGTATTGAGGACCTACGATGCACGATGCACGATGCACGATGCATCTTCCCAAGTCACCCCAAACAACAGCCTAGCACGCACATGGTGTCCTGCTTTCACTGCAGTACGGTGTAATAAGTGTCCATACACTTTCTGACGCGTAAATACGTTCCGCGATGTGCTCAGCGGGCGGAAAATGGCTCCTGCTCATCGAGCGGAAGATTTCCAGACGCAGGTGCGTCACCGGCACACACTGAGTAGTTTGTAAGACAGACGTCACCGCATACTCGTCCCAGCAGCATATTTGTTTAAACACGGTACACAGATACCCAAAGTGGGACTTGGATGAGACCACAAGGCATTCGAGCGAGCATCAAATCACAATCAATGGTGAAACCTTTGGCCATATACAGCCAGGCATAAGCAGCGGCTAGAGGAGAGATATGACATGTGTACCTTGCTTTGAAAGGTGACTTGGACAAACCATATTGGCACAACCTTGCCGCAGCTGGCAGCTACTGTCCTGTTGAAACATATCGTAACCTATCAACCAGATCTAATTACCAATTACCAATTACCAAAGGGCCCCGTCAAAGCGGGGCGCCGGTGGGGGCAGCGCCACCCACAAGGAGCCAACTTAGGCTCCAACGGCATACTCAATTTCCTGTCCAAGCTCAAACAATGGCTGCCACCAGCCCACCCTAAATCCCTTGCTAGCCAATGTATGTCAGGCCAGCCCATTTCGACTAGTATCAACATGATGAGCACATGCAACATTGACTACGCATACACACAAGCAGTCACGCTACAACCTCCGTTTTACGCTACCAACTAATCTGATAGCTAGCCCCAATTAGAAACTCTCTTTCTGATCGTCCTGCACACTCCTTCACACCGGCCCACGCCATGTAAACCATCTCGAAATTCTGACAGAGCAGGCACCGCTCATCCCATGGGAATCACTTCTGACCAACATGTGAACTTGCCTTGCATCACCTGAAATCATCACTATGATCTGCTCCCAACTGGCACACAACGGCACCTAAACAGCTCCAAAAAGATGGTTGCAGTGCGCCGTCAACGCACAGTACAAGGTATGGGTCAACGGCAAGAGCAGGGCTTGATAAGTCTGCCAGGCACTCCTTGCGGCCCTGAAACCCTAATCAACACAGGCACAGTGACCATCATGAGGAAGACATGCTCCAGTGTTGGCGTTCTCACGTTCATAGGAAAAGCCGGGGCTATCCACTACAGTTAGCACCATGTGTCTCCATGTTCAGACGGAGCCACCCTATAGACCCACGTAGTGAGTAGCTTGCCATAGGACTGGACTACATACAACACAACTTGCTGTGACTGTTCTGACCATGTTCTGCATAATACACTTTTTGAAAGTGTAACATGTGATGGGATCTGCCTTGGAATGGGTACTTGCTCTTGTAGTTTGTAGCATTCGGCAGAAATCACTGCCAATAAAGCGTTTAGAATTGGCTACAGAACACATGACAATAGATAAGATAAGTATAAATAAAAGCAACTTATACTTACAATAGTTACTACCCTTGGACCCTGGTGTGGTATGTACATAGTGAAGATTGCCCACTGATTCCTGCTGGTTGAAGCGCGCTCTTATCTGCTGCAGCGGCCTCCTATTCTCTGCCTCCCTGCGCTCCAGCTCGTGTCGAGAGATATAGCCTCAACAAGGCGGTGCCTGCGACCCCGGCGACTCCGGATCGGTCCTCATGTCAATCCTCATGTCAATCCATTGTGCCTTTCGGCGAAACTGTGATGAAATTTATGATAAAGAACGTATCCCGGATCCCAACCAGGATAAGGATGATCCATAGGAAGTGGATGAGGTCCAAAGGGCAACGCCCTCAAACTACGCCGCACATTGCAAGCGCCTGACTACCGAAACCAATTGTAGCGTGCCCCTATGGACTGAGACTTAGGTGAAGCATGAATGATTACATTCGCCCAACACACACGCTTATCCACGTTCCAAGCACATCGATCCACCTCAATCTGATTCTGTGCCAGTCACCCGACTGTCACTCCTGTGTCACTAGACGTAACCCATCTCCAGAAACACACAGAAACACACACAACAAGGCCTAGAACAAGCCTAAACGTGTCATGTAGGCGTAACCTACGCTACACAGTGTAGCCTGTAGTAAAATGTAGACACTACAAACATGCATCCGGAACGTACAATACATGATGCACAGTGTGATTCTGTCCTTCAGTACAAGCAGCTACACAGCCATCTGGACGGCTCGTTCACAATCAATCAAAGCTCTTGTAGTGACAGCAGAGGCTAGCCCAGGCTTGTCCGTCGCCAGCCTTCACCACATGCTAGAGTCAAGTTGGCTCTGGCTTGGATGACACATTCATTGATGCCCAACATAGTCGCCAATCAATGTTGCGTTGGATCGAGGCATTGCAGGTAGGCCATCCAACTGCAGTTATAGGAGCAAGAGCCACATGACGAATTCGCCACGGTACATGCATCCCAGAAGCACTCATTAGCTTGGCAGCTTAAGTCTAGGGGTCTGTCTTGGATCCAGCATTCTGCAGAACAGGATCCACATAGCGAGCTTGGCTGAGTGGTGGGTGCGAAGGTGCGAGCTTCGGGTGTTATTACGCACCTCTGTCGCCCTGCTGATGCCTGTGCTGCTCCTCACTGCTACTTCAATTTTTGTTTGTTTGTTTGTTTAGCTGCTACTGTACTGCTGCTGTACAGTAAGTTGACCATGCTATTGGTGCTTTGCGCTGACCATGTCCCGCCACGCACTAGAACATGTTACAACCCGCCTCCGCGGCCCCGCCCCCGCCCCCCCTTTCTTTCTCGTATTTGAACCTAGGGCTCCGGTTCCTTCATGTCAGTCAAAGCCGCTAGCAGCTTCGTCACAACTTTGGCCACCTGTTCTTCGGGAAGGTGAGGTGCCGCCTCTGCAGCGAACGCTTTCGCAAACATTCTGATGCGCCAACGGACGTGCTCCTGCATGCATGCCAACAAAACGGCATGAGTAAGTTGATACTTGTGACCCGGCGAAAAATAAAGAGCTGAGTGTCTTTATTCACCTCTAACTCCTCCTCATTCACCGCTAAGTCTTCTACTCGCCCCCTTATCTGGGTCGTGCTGGCATCTGCAGTCATCCCAGTTGCATGCGCAGAGGCTCGAGGTACCAACACGCTTGGCATACTATTCAGGTTGCTTGACTCCCTGATACTGCGAACATGCATGCAAAGATGGTCCGTGTTTAGGGGGTGCAGCTCACAGGACATGATATAGGTTTGGGCTGGTGGTTGCAACCTGCTATGTTCGCTGCAATACTAGTGCTTTAATTCGTTTCATCACTGCATGACAGGCCCTGCTGTTCTCGTACGCACTATGCCCTGCTTTGTTTACCTGTACCAATGTCCAAGGGACGACAATCTTGGGCGTTAGCGCCAGCAAGTAGCTTCGTAGTAGCAGCACTCAGAGTTAGTGGCCTGATGGTGACGACGGGTGCGTGTTGCTGTGATGCTTTGGCTGAGCTGTTGCTTACCAACGGAACTGCAAGATAGACAGCTGTTTGATGTTTCGATACGTTTATCTGCTGGCCAGGGTGCTGGCAGTACCCCTCAATCGTACACACAGTTCACAATCTGAGTGGTGACAAGATGTACATACTCGCTCAGCGCTCTTCGTCCACACATTTCATGCTTTGCAATAATTGTATGTACTATATCATTACAGCATGACGCGATCCGTACACACCAGAACCCTTCGGTGTAACCGCATCGCAAATCCCAAGTGGGGAAGGCTCAATTCTAGTCCCTCCGCCCTTGGCCTGGCCTCTATACTGCATCTCTGACCTTGCCGTCTGCGGCAAACTTTGGTGCACTGTCTGAAATTTGCTGACGTCGAGCGGCAGACTGATCGGAGCAATGAAAGTTGTCCTTCAAGCGTGTTTTGCCCATGCTGCACACTGGGAGTCGGTCTTGGCGCCAGTATACATGCATTAGACATGAAATCTTCTCAAAAAAAATGTGTATATCTGTGAATCTTCGCGTACGCGCATGTTACATCCTTGCTTAACGAGGTTGCGATGCCAGCTCCTCGGCGGGATGTAACTGTGCCGAGACTATAGATACCCCCCTCCTTAGCAGAGAGCTTCCTTGGCAGCCATTGCAGCTCTCAATACTCCAGACAACCTACCTGACCATCTCCACGCCTCTGCTGCGTTGCGTCAAAAACGCAGCAGACTCAGTCCACGCGCCATATATAGAGGGGATTAGAACTAGAATACTGGTGAACAGGGACTTACATTGCCCTGCGAACCGCTCACTACCTCCAAAGGCAAATTGCCTGACAGCTCCCACTTCCCGCCCAGGCGCAGCCTCGGCAAGCCCACTTTGCTAGTCCTACTAGTACAGAACATATAAAACCAGCCCCGCCCAGAACATCCATCACCGAAAGGGGCTAAGATCCTAAGGCAGGCCAACAGTTAGGTTGTAGCATTCCCGTAGCTCAGGTGCCGCGTACCCATCTTGAGTAGCATGTGTAGAGGTGCCCTAGCCTAGGACTCGTGCCACTATTGATAAGCATCTTACGCAAACGACTCTAGCGTTGTATGCGCAACAGCGAGGAAGCCTGCTCGGGAAAGTACAGCGACGTCCCCAGTCCATACCTCCTTCCCATCAAGGGCGTGAAAGGACAGCAACTGATGTACGGACCAGAGGTTGTCATAGCAACAGACTTCAGCACCCACGACACAGCGAATAGTAAGGTAGGGTGCGCAAACAGCAAATGATGCACCTGGCCCAAGTCTCAAGTCAGCCATCTTGCCCCTTACAGTCACAAAGCTCTACTGTCTCTACTGTCGTAGGTCGCCACCACAAGACAGCAACCTACCAACATGAGCAACGGCGGCACCATGCAGGATCAGATCATGGCAGACAGGCAGCAGGTACGATACACATAAGCAGAACCTCAGCATTCAAGCAGAAACGACCCACTCCCAAGCTGCCAGCCACGCTAGCATGTCTTGTGATCCTCCTCACAATGTCCCTTTGTGTCTGCGCACAGAATGACCTCACCGAGATTGAAACAAGCCGCAAAGTCTTGGCGGGAGGAGAGGAGCCAATGGTCTCCATCAAACCCTCCCCAGAATTGCTTGCCAAGCTTGCCCTTCACAAAGCAAAGGCAGCATCAGCTATCGATCACAGCCAAATCCAAGGTTCCAACTACACCATCTACTGGGACCACACCTACCCAGGGCATGCTCTGCTCAATGGTTACCCCTCCATCTTCAGCACAGTCCCAGAGTCACACCGGGTGACCCTTATCGTCACTGGCTGCGAATGCCGTACTGTCAAGACCCTGGAAGCTGCTAAGGCCTTCCTTGCTGCAATCCCTGGTGTGGAAACTGTCATCATCCCCGAAAGCGCCAAAGAAGACCTCCACATGGGCATCCTGCGGTTCAAGGACCCTGATACGGCTGACTCGGCATTCTTCCACCTCGGAGACTCGGAATACATGACGGCTGATGGCAAGTACCAGCTATCATTCCGCCGCAAGTACCCAGAAGCAGTCCCCGTGGAGGTCAAGGACCTGCATACCATGTGGCTGCACACGCCGTCATTGATCAATCTCGGCAAATTCGCACGCTTCCGGCAGCTGCAGCAGAAGGTGGCAGACGACCTCAGCAAGCAGGACGCCACACGGCTGGAGATCATAGACATCAGAGTCCCAAACGCCTCCTCCCCGTACACTGGTGTCATACTAGTGGACTACGATAACATCGAGTACTTCACCGAGCAGAAAGTCATCAACACCAAGGCGGGTGAGCTGCTGTACCAAGTGCACGTGGGAGAACTCCCCCCTGAGGTGCAGCAGCTCATCCTTGGCCGCCGGGAGCCAGAACCCTACAGCATTGCCATGAGCAAGGTGCCCTTAACACTGACGGTTAACGCGGTTACCAGCGCCTTGCACAAACTTGCCCTGCTGAGCAACGCCAAGTTCCGCAGCATCCGGGTCATCCACGTGAATCGGCCGCAGGGCTACAAGGTGTACCAGCTGATTGTGGGGACTGAGGGAGAGTTCATCAGTGTGTTGGGCTACAACCGCCACAAGCAGGCTCGTATTGGTAACACCTTCATGCTCCTGTCCACAAGCAAGAGCAGCATTGTGGGTGAGTCCAACCCCCGAGACACCAACCTGGTAGCCAACGTCCAGAAGGCCTTGGCAGAGGGGGTTAGCTACAAGATGATCATGGAGGTAAACATGGTGCAGTTCATAAAAGGACACAATTGCAGTACGATACATGCATTTCCCAGCGTTGCAACTGCCCGGACAGCCCAACAGGGGTATGTGCTGATGTCCCTTACTGACTATGAGTGCTACCAAAGCCATCACAGACCTGCAGCATGCCCTACTATTATTACCCATAGGAAGATGATGACATTGCCAGACTGTGCTGCTACCGTACAGTGCCCTGCATGCAAATTCCCACTCTTTGCCACCAGACCTGCGCTCCAGCAAACCTATAGGGCTCGATCCTGTCAAGATTTCAGATGCTCTATTACTATTGGCAGCAAAATGCCTGCTTGTGTGTCATGGGATGCCGCACTTACTGCTGAGTGTACCCCTCACATCAGTCAATCAGAATGCCTGGTCATTGCTGCTGCTAAAGAACCATAGTTCCCATGGTGTTTTGCTGAGCTTAGAAGGTACAGGGGCTTATCATGAGCTTCCTATCTGCTGTCCACAATCTCCCACAATTCACTCACCATTCATCTCTTCCTTCACCATTCATGTTAGATATATCAACCAAATTCCCACAATTCCTCTGACTGAACTATGGCATCGCATTCCCCTGCCCCCCTCCTACCACCCATCAGAAGTGCCAGACCATACTGATTTGTACCATCATCCACCCACCTTGCAGCAAGGAAGATCATCCAGCCACATGAACATTGCAGCCCTGAGCGAACTCTCCATGTGTGCATACACTGTGCCATGCTGCAGGGCGGTGACAAGCAAGACAAGCCTGCAGGAGCAGGCGCCTCAGCATCAGGAAGAAAGAGGGATGAGGATGGACAGGCCCTGCCAAAGAGTCGCCATGCAGCTACCTAAGGCTTCTCCTCTCAGGCAGCAGCAACTGCAGTCTATGCTAGCTCCAGCAGCACTACCACTGCAGTGGTCCCAGGGCTGCATAATAGGGTCCCGCATAGGTCAGGGAAGGTGCCAGCAATTAACCAGGATGTGTTATGATGATCTGCTCGCAGTTATCCTTAGGGGACGGATCCATAGACTGAGTGCGAAGGCAGACGGAGGGTTCCAAGGGGAGCAGGGCTACATGGCCACATTGTGCACTTGCTGTCAGCGAATCTGCTTGTACTATGGCGATATGTTAAGATGGCGTGAACCAGAAAGGGGTCCCAGCTCGCAGTCCTGTGAATCTCAGGGTAGAGCAGCGCCAGTAAGGGTCCCCGGAACGGTGCCAATTGCGAACTCAGGAGGAATTGCACCCAATGCACTCTCGCCGCGGCAGAGCAAAAATAAACTCTTGCACATAGAGAACGCGGCCACGTATAGCATAACCTACACGACAATACCGAGGACTCAGAGACCTCCGTTCTCACTAGTGTCCACGCACACCCAGGCAAAGAAGACAAGCTACGCAGTCCAAAAGAGCCGCAGTTGCCTCTAGCAGCATGGCTTTCCGAAAAATACTCCCCAATAATGCCACCTTTGGGGAGCGGCTGCAAGACATGAAGGGCTGTCCGCTCCTAGATGTGCAAATTTCCCGAACAGGGCTGAAAAATGCTGCCGCGTATACGACTGGCCTACACCCTTTCACTCCGGCTCTCCCACCGCAAACTGCCCTTGCTACGACAGGAGGCAGAAAGCTCAGTAACGACAGCACTCCTCAGAACTTTACCCTGCAGCATGCAGGTGGCCGCCCCAGTACAGTTGATTACGAGCAGCTCGCCCCCTCTGCTTTCCCGTCAGCCCAGGCACCCATTGCAGCCACAGTGCATAGTAACCCCAAGGCGGATTTCGCAGTTGATGGAACTCATGGGATACTCACTGATAGACTCTCAAACATACAACAGCAGGTTGGGGCACAGCCTCTCAGCTTCCGGAATGTCCAACAGGTCGAGCAGGCGACACAAGAACCTGATGCCAGCACCACCAGCAGCAGCAGCAGCATACCGCTACCCGCTGATAACATCACAACCACCAGACAATCAGCCTCTGGCGTCAGGCCGGCTACAAGTAGTAGTACCAGCATCGCCTTTTCGATGGCAACAGGTAACAGCAGCTTCATGCAAACAACAAAGCAAGGCCCCATTGATACCGATGGCTTGTTGACGTTCAGACATGGTGGTATGTTAGCCTGTACATACAGTAACATACATACAGATTTGTTTCTGGCAGCTGTGGTTCCCCCCGTGGCCGCGTTGTCCTCGCTCAGGTATGCTGATTTCTGGGCACTGTCAGCCACTGGCTGTGTCCCTCTCTCGGCCTTGGTCAAGTATGTGGCCGTGTGTGTTCGTGTCTGTTGGTACTGCCATCAGTCCGGTGGTACTGATGTGGTGGACTTACCGGATATCTTGCTCCCGGCAGGTCAATATTTGGATCTGTTTGATTCGGAGTCGGAGACAGATGTTCCTAGTGATTCGTCTGATGAGGAACTGGTTGAAGTCTAGATAGCTACATGTTTGGGTATTCGCCTTGGTTGGTGTGCTGGCCGTCTTGGGTGGTACATATGCGGTGGACTTACTGGACATCCTGCTTGGTTGGTGCTCTGGATTGTGTTTGATTTGGATACACCCATCAGTCTCCTGCTGGTGATTTGTTTGCCGTGTCCGTAGTTGGATGTCTGCTTGGGTATTCCTCTTGCTTGGTGGTATGGATTCCATTGTTTTTGGACCCATCCGATGGTGTGTTTGGTCGTTTCGACCTAGCAGCCCTTTGCGGTTGCCGCACCTTAAATTTTTGTTTGTTTGTTTGTTTAACAGCAACATGATACTCCCACCAGCATATGCTACCACCATGATGTGGGGAACCTCTGCCCCAACTCTTGCTAGGACACTTAGGAGCACCTCCACCCTTGCTATTTGGAGTTTTACCCTGACCAACAGCAGCTCCTTGGAGAGACCAGCCACACCTCCCTTTCTGGCCACAGCTCCAGACCATCTGCCTGTTTATCTCCTGCTCTCTGCTATACTGACGCTGAGGTCTCTCTCATACCTCTATGAAGCTGGCAAGCCAATCTCTGGCCTCACGTACACACCCCGGAATGCCACACCAACAAAGCTGAATGTCACAAAGAAAAGAAAGACCAACCAGCGCACCGGCCTATTAGAAAAAGCCAAAGGTGTCCAAAACAGCATGAAAGCCCTTAAGCAGAGGCTGCAAGATAAGTATGTCATGCAATGTCAAACTCGCCTACAAATGGAGATGGAACACCCTGGGGCTTTTGCCGCACACTACCTCAAACGAGCAATTGCAAAGCAAGTGAGGCGCTGCATCCAACGCAGCAATGGATATCTTGAAAGAAAAGCCTACAGAATCTACAGGTACACTAAAGTCACATACATGCGTCCAACACCCCCTGGACAGAATGATGCTCCACAATCAGCAAACCTCCAGCCCCAGGATTGTAAAGCAGCAGACACAACCTGCCCAGTAGAAGCCTCATGTCCTCATGTAAACTGCACTGCACCCAATGACCCACACAGCCAGCATGAGGCCCATGATCGCACTGCTGTCACCTGCCAGGCTAGGGCCACCCACCCCCAGACCGTGCCCAATGCGCCCTTCGTAAGGAAACCAAAGCTAGGACAGAGTGCATGTCACCATAACACTTGCTGCAACCCGAGGTGTCAAGGGCAATGCCAGGCTTTCAGAGCACTCTGCCCTGAGGGCCTCCATCGACCCGAAGCCCGCACTACTTATGAGCAACTGCATGGACTGGCACACCACCAAGTGCAGCTTACAGGCTGCCAGCAATCAAAAGTGCCTGGGTGTACTGCCCCACCTACCTGCTGAGTATGCCTAACCTGGAAGACAGGCTGATTCCCCTTTGGGTCAATGATCTCTTTAACCTCCTCCAGGACAATGTACATGAGCAATTATACCTGGCAATGCCAGCCAAAGACCCTCCAGACTTGAGCGTGCGTCCTTGCAGAGGCTGGGCCTGGGTCCCTGCAGACTACTTCCTCCGCTGCTTCCACCTAGCCTCGACCAAACAGGCACTTCATGAACAAAAGCTATACGACCGAAGACTGCCCCAAACTGCACGACGATGGATACGCCAACCCATCCCGGCGACAGCAGGCAAGCCAAGCGACCACAGGGAGACAGGAGAAACAATGTCCTTACACTACGTCGAGTCGACGCTGGGCAGGTATGCAGTACACAGAGCGGGCTTCAGCAGACAAGATGCTGCCACTGCAGAGCTACTCGGCGAAGAATGGCAGAATGAGAGCCACGGCCAAGCAGATCCTAGACCCAGGGTATATACCACTATACCGCGGGAACAGTACAGTCTGAGAACGTTCCAGGGAACTTCAACAGGAGCTTCTTGCGAAGGGCTCAGCCTTGTCCCTCCCCCTATGCCAAGCATGCAAGGTGCAGGCAAGACTTTTAAAGCACCACAGACACGCGGCCCAAAAGCTCCCCACACGGTAAAGCGCAGGTCGAAGCCGGAGCAGGGTATGCGACGAATCGATGCAATGCTTAGAGCAGCAGCCCCTGGAATGGCCCCTGGCAATGCACCGACCAAGCAGAAGCCATTTGAGACAGCTGCCCCACAGCCGCATAACATCGCAGCAGCCCCGCACATCTCCAGAAACGGTCCCCAACACCGTCCGGACCCCCTTGTCGAACCTGATAGTGAGGACGAAGATGTTATAATGATCGATCACGATATGGAAGGCCTCAGCGAACCTTGCCATAAACCTTCCAGTCCCAATTGGGGATATGCAGATGTTCAGCGTCAGGTTAGTCCCACCCCACACACACACAGTGGGTCACACCAGAAACCGTAGGACTGTACTGCCAAGCGCAAGATCGCGGGAACTGCGCACTGCATGCACTCAATGCTATGTCAGGCAGAACAATCATCACTCCAGCTGAAGCCCAAGCACTACTCCGACATCCACAAGTCCCAAGACCAGCCGACAGCGATAGGCCTGACTGCAATGCCGACGGCTGGTTCAGATGGGAGGCTATCAACAAGCTCCTATACTACACAACAACTATAGACTTGACCCTTCTTGTCCTAAGGAACCCTCAAAACCACCCACAGCACTCTGCCAGTACTAGCTCAGCAAAGGCACAGATACTCGCCCTGGCACCGCAAGGATGTAATGCATTGTTCCTGCATAAACCAGGCCACTTCATATGCTGGAAACGCAGCCCTATAAACGGCAAATGGTACAGCCTGGACTCGATCCCCTATGTAACAACACGCAGAATAAAGGAGTTGACTGATGCCGACTGGGCAGCATTCAATGGCACGATCAGTACAACCATAGCGGCTGACGCATACCTCCACAACGCCACTGGATTAACTCTGTACAAACGTAGGTATACACCGCCCCCGGCAAACAGAAGTCACATGCACTATGTGGACCTAGCAGGAATTGAGCTCCATAAAGCAGGCCCCACTCAGCGCCCTGCTGCTGCATGGATTGATGAGGATACAGAACGAGCCCGCGCCCGGGCCCAGAGAATAGCACAGGCCCGAGCAGGCACATCTCAGCAGCTTCCCAAACGCAAGCCTGCACAGCGTGACATAGCACCACACATAGCCCAGGCTGCCCTGCAGCCCTCCCAGACCCACAAACAACCTACCACGACCCAACAGCAAACAGAGGCACGCCACCCTCATAGCCCCTGGAGGCTCGCAACCGCATTAAACATTAGAGTGTGCAGTCAAATTGCCAGTCACTGCGGGCTGCATGCATTAGAAGCCATGGTAGGACAGGCCATTGCCACTCCACGAGAGGTCACCAAGTACCTTCAAGAGACCTGGCCTGCAGGAGAGGATAAAGAAGGGCAGGAGGGTGATCACTATTCCACACAAGGCAACTACTCAGATCTTGCACTACAACGCATCCTGTATTGGTTCTGGTGCAGGAGGGCTTGCCAAGGAACTGAATTCTTGGAGATGCACGTGGTCTCTGGCCATGAACAGCTGCAAAAGGGCAATTATAGCGAAGCAATAATACAACTGCTACACCAGGCTGAGGCTTTTATGGTAAATTATACAACAAATCCATCCGCTGGGCAAGATAGTGGCAGACACTGGCATGTTGTGAGGAAGGGAAGGACTGACAAAGGCCCTACACCAGACTGGTATCTTGTTGACTCCCTAGACCAGGCTGTGCATCCAGCCCAGGTGAAAAAAATGACAGAGGCCGACTGGAAGGATATCCATGGCACTTTATACATCATTAAACAAAGCACAGAAAAACAAATGCTAGACTCATGTGAATTCACAGATGAGGAATTACTGGCACATCAACAGAGACTTGCAGGAGAGGAAGCACGAGCAGCTCACACCCATGTCAGAGAGCAAAGCGACCCCCCGCATCTGCTTATTATAGAGCAGGATCAAGCCCAACGGTCGGGCCTCACCCAGACCACCCTTAGGAAACGGAATAAGAACCCACCAACTGAGCTTGGGCAGCGCAACAAGCCTAAAAAGACCAAGGCACCAACGACAGCCAAAACTAATGACAACTCATCCAGTATACCAGACATACAAAACTATTTCCACAAGCAAGCACAGCCCACAGCGCACACTCAGGAGATATTGCACCCACCCATACACTCACAACAGGTACAGGGGCTCTGCACAGGGACCCAATTGGAAACTCCCAATAAAGAGAGTGCTACCATCCCCACGCTGAAAGTAATGACTCTTAATGTGAGGGGGCTGTACTCGAATCTTGAAGATGTGCTTGATGTGCTGCAAGACCACCAACCTGATGTGCTCGTTCTGACAGAAACCAAACTAACAAGAAAAGCATGCAGCCAGGCATGCAAACATCTCAGTGGCCATGGGTATGTACAACGACACAGCGCATGCCAATACAATCCTAGAGCAGGAGTAACCCTACTAATCAACAAGAGCTTTGCAGACCTGGGAACTGTTGAAACAATTGACATCCCCGGGGACCTTGGTGGTTACATAAAAGCAGTGCAGCTTCGCATGGAGGTCTCTACACCGTTAACAGTCGTTGGGGTATACATGCCTACCAGCCATCCCTCAGACAAGATTGTCAGATCCCAAATCTACAGGAGAATGAAAGCACTGACAGAAAAAGCCAATGACAAAGAGGAAGGTCGCCACAACATAGTATTTGCAGGAGATTTCAATGCAACACTGAACAATATGGATAGAGCAAGTGGCAATACCAACCCAATGGACAACGCTCACCAAACACAGATCAAGGAAACAAAACTCTATACGCTGGACCCTGTCCAGGCTGGTCACCCCAGGAAATACACATGGAGAAAGGGATCAGCTGAACAGCTGGCAAGCCGGATTGATGACATGTTCACAAACAATGAAGCCCTTCCAGCCTCTGCAGTCACACAGATATGGGATATGACCGGCAAAGGCACAGATCATGATCTCTTGGAGGTCTGTGTTCCCTACCACAAGCTCAACATGCTCCCACCCCCACCAATCACAACTGACAGTGCCGAGAAAGCAACCCTTGAAAAACTGAAACGACTGAAGAAACTCACAAAGGAGGAGAGGGATGGCCTCAAGATTATCGTGGAAGAAAGGCATGGTCTAGCATACCACCAGCTGAATGACCAAGTCCAACACTTACTGCTCAACGACGTGTACCCACACTGGGAGCGCCTATCTAATGGAGACCCCGCAAGCATGGAACCCCTCCGGACCCTCTGTCTCGGAACTGCAGCTGATCCCGCCGCCCAAAGGGAGCTTATGGAAGCGCTGAACACTCAGATGGCTGACCTGCTGCTGCAGACTCGGGACACCATGCTATCAGAAGGTCCAACCACCATGACCAACCCAACAGGGCACCACTATCGGCCCAGACTTGTGGCCCTCCAACGTGATGGCCTGATTAAGTTACGAAAGAAGGTAGTCCAAGCATTGAGACAGGAACACGTGGAGGAAACAGAGCTGCCTGCAGACGTGTGTAAAGCACTTGAAGCACTGAACACAACAGCTGAGCGCAGTGGCACCTCTCCTCAACCCCTAAAAGCCTCTCTCAAACAAATTAAACCCAAAATCCGCAAGGAACTACGGGTCATTGACAGTGAGCACCAGACAAAGCGTAAGCAAAATGCCATTGCCAAAAGGCAGGCGCTGTATGACCAAAGGCAGAAGATAGGCAACCAAATGATCACTGGCCAATTCAAGGGGCGCAACAGCATGCAGCTTAGGGCAATAAAAACTGGAGAAGACACAGTAGTTACAGACCCAAAGGGAGTCCTGGAAGCCATCACAACATATTATACGCCCAAGCTGATGCCAGCAGCAGGTGCCGGTAGCAAAACTGGACTGTACCACCCATCAGAGCAAGCAAGGTCATATCCCTGGCTACAACCCAACGCCCCAGATACCTTTGACCTGAACACAGCCATCACTAGCGGTGCTGCTCCACGACGATGGCTGCACAATGAAATAAGGGACCAGCAAGCTTTTCAGGCCTGCCTCAAATCCCTGGCTCTCGGCAAGGCCCCGGGACCCGACCAAATAACAAATGAGATGCTGAACATGCTGCCTCCCCAAGGACAAGACCTCCTACACGGTTACATCCAATTGATGTGGGCAACAGGCTACACCCCTAAAGCATGGAAAGAGAGCACCACAGTGCTCCTGTTCAAAAACAAAGGCACACCCCTCAAACTGCAATTCTACAGACGCATTGGCCTAGAGATGACAATATACAAACTATGGACCAGAATGATCACATGGGTCCTTGCTGACTATGCCGAAAGACACAACATTCTGAGCTACACCCAGGGTGGGTTCCGAAACAAACGAACCTGCATGGACCAGCTGGAGCTGTTCACCCTCTTGCTTGAGGATGCCAAACTGACCCGGAAAGACATCTATCTCCTTATGGTTGACTTTTCCGAGGCTTTTGACACAATTGACCATGACAAGCTGCTGCAAATCATGTATGACCTGGGCTTCCCGACAGATGCCACAGAGGTGGTCAAAGACCTGTACACGGGTGCAACAACAGCATTTACAACCCCATTCGGGAATACCGAACCAATGCCCATGGACAGAGGGACAATTCAAGGTGACAGCCTCTCACCGTTTCTGTTCATTTTATATCTGGAGCCCCTGCTACGCTGGCTAAGGGTAGGTGCCAGAGGATACATCCCAGGTGCATACAACAACCGAGATACGCTTTTCAAACTGAAACAGCAGATCCCAGATGTCACATATGCGGATGACCTGAACCTGATATGTTCATGCATTGGGGATTTAACCAGCCAAGCTGACAAGGTCACCCTGTATGCTGACTGGGGACACCTAAAAATAAACAACACAAAGACCCTCCTCACAGGTGCCAGATATAGGGCTGACGCCAAAGACCCTTTTAATCTGGAGAAGCTCCGGCGTAGCCTAACTGATGTGAAGGTCCAAGGATCCCCTGCAACACTCCACGACCCACGAAAACCGTTCCGTTACCTGGGCCTGCAATTCACCATGCACCTTGACTGGTCAGCCCAATATCAACTGACCAGGGATACCATTCGAGACATGTGTCACATCATGAAGCACTCATACGCTACAACCTCCCAAAAGATGCGCACCCTGAATACATGCATACGGACAAAAATTCGGTATGCATTCTGTGTGGCCCCTTACACCAAAGCTCAGCTCAAAGCGTTAGACAGCCCCCTCTGTAGGGCAGCCAAAGAAGCATATGGTCTTCCAAACAGTACTGCCACGGCAGTAGCACATGAAGACGTCAGTAAAGGCAGTCTAGGGTGCCCCTCCCTACTAGCAGAGTACAATACTGTACAAATACAGCGGTTGACAGAGGCTCTCAATGACCCCGGACCAGTGGGAGAGCTCAGCCGTACACGCCTGCAGACAGATGGCAGCTGCCTGGACAAACTGACAGCAATGGCTCGCCCTGCCCTAACACACCACAGCCTGAGGCTGAGGCAGGTGATTGCATGCGCAAGCATAGATGTCGAGCTCAAAAAGCAGGGACTTGGCCCAACAGAACTACCCGATACCAGCCCACTCTTGCAAGACCTGCAGAAGATGCAGGCACTTGCAAGCCCCCAACCACCAGACCTCCTCCTAGCTGACCTTCACCAACTCAGACAAGTAGGTATGCACCGACTTCAGGACATTATGTCTTCCACAGGTAGAACTGTCCTTACAACACGACAGCTCATGTTAAAACTGGACAAGGATATCACCGTTAGGACGCTGACCGCTTTTAAACGTATTGCATACATGCTCACTCTCCCGCCAGGCATCACAAAAGAAACCTACTGCAGCAGGCCACCTGTGCAAGCAGGACATGGTGCAACAATCCATCCGGAGTATGCAAGGCTGCTGAAGTTCCACAACCTCATCGATGACATAGACATACGCAATGCACATCTCCCAGCATTGTGGGCTGCACAGACACATGCCCCAAGCACAGAGCAAGCCCTGACAGAAATTCAGGCTTACCTGTCCTCACTCAGCGCACCACCAAGAGGCCACACTAAAAGCAGCAGTGTGCGCCAGACTGCAACAGACATCACAGCCCCACTGGTGTACCGAATAGAAACAGGCTATCACGTTTACCAGCGAATCAAGAATGAGAAAAGGCAGCCCTTCAAAGATATGCGAGAGCAATTATATAACAACTTTGCAGAAGGGCAGGACCAAGTAGAAGGTATAGAAGGTCTGGCAGTGGCGGCACGCCACACCGGACGAGGGCAAAAGAGAAAGAAAGTAGCAACACAGAACCAGGTCATTGTGCGATGGGCCCCAACAGTTATGCAAGGATGGGTGGTGGAACTGGCTAAGCAAAAGGGCTATCACATTGATGATGCTCCAGAGCACGCTCTACAGCCAATGACCCATCATGAAGTCTGCAACACACCAAACCTCCCGACTGAATGCTGCTGTCCTAACGCCCACCTGCCAGCACGACGAATCCCTGCACGTACAACCCTAGCACATTGCAGCATATGTAGCAGACGATATCATATTGATTGTCTCCCGCTAACCCATCGCCCTGCAGGGGACATATTGGAAGAGGATGTCACGACAGGCTGGACCTGCATTGAATGTAACAGGGATCAGTATGCCACTAAAGGCCTCCCTCTTGATATAAGGCACTACAGCGTCCATTGGAAGCCCAGTCGAGAAAGTGAGAGTGACCTCATCGCACATAATCCAGTTGTTGCTGAGATGATTGCTGCTTACCGGTTGCAACAGGCAGCAGCAGCAAATGACCGGTCCCCGGCAACTCCTGCACTTGGCGAGCTGGCTCAAGCTCAGCAAGGGTTATCGGCACTGCAGCAACAAGGCGACTACTACCCCGATCACCCTCAAAGATACAACATCAACATTGGACAGCAGTACAGCAACCTTTTCGACATGGACACATCACCAATGAACCCCCATGCTGATATCCACCCCACAGGAAGACACGAAGTCTTTATTAGAGAGGTAGAGATGTGCATAGATGGACAAATGTGGATAAAAACGCTCGCCTGCATATACACACCAGATGGCAAATGTCGCTACACCCTCACCCCTGAAAGGACAGCAATACTGTACCAACAGTACTGCCACAGCACTCGCCACAAACCAAATGTTATGCGGAAGTTGAAGGCAGGTACCTTTCCCCAAGAACTGTATGCCCTCATGTGCAGGTACAGAGATGGAGCACAGATCAAAGATCACAAAGCCATTAGGAAGGTCCAAATAAAGAACCACTGGGCCACTCCCCCTGAGGTGTATGAGGCTCTCAGGCAGCTCACAGACATAACAAAAGAGAGATTCGCAAGCCCACTCAATTACAACCCAACATTTACGATGTACTGGAGCGCCCACAAAAGGGACCAAATCTTTGGGGCGAAATGGGATAGCTACAGATATAGGTGGACCGGCGGAAGCGTGCACAACCCAGACTATGAGGATGAAGACCTGAACAAGAACATGGCTACTGCCATAGCAGCGGCCCGTAACACAACAGCCCCTGTCTTTGGCATACATATCCTGCCTGCCTGGTCCGATGCAAACAGAACTGCCTACCTTGCATGGCTACAACACTTCCCAGAAAACTGCATGCATCTCCTACAAATACCCCGAAAACACTTCAGGTTCCAGAAACCCACAACTTGGGAACGGGGCGACATGTATGCAGGAAACCCTAGATGGGACGTAAACATCATTGTCACAGGCAACGCAAAGGGTTTTGAGGCCCACCTCCCTTACTGGGAGAGCGGCTACATGACCAGGTTTCTGCAAACGCTGCAGGATGCCATTAATCAGTCCCTGCCGGACGACAAAGAGATACAAGACATCAGCATGTACTACAACCCCCCAAGCAGCAATGCCCCGCCCAGCACATCTCATCAGCCAACATTGCTGACGCCAAAACAGCTCAGCAAAATGGGTTACCCCAAACAAACAAACGGCTCTGAGTCCCTCCGGGACGATTCAGCCACCAGTCAAGACCCTCCAGCCATGGTTGACGCCAGCACTACACTGGATGACCTGGAAACGCAATTAGCCACTGCCCTACCAACAGCCCCACCCCTCCGGTACAATTGGAAAAACTATGCCTACACAGATGGTAGCTACAAGCAAACAAGCCACAAAACATCACCAATGGATGCAGAGTGTGATACCCCAGGGCAGGAGTGTACTTCCCCCCACAAGCAGCCAATGAGGACGATGAACGTGGGGTTCCAATTGTCCCTGCAGGCGACAGCCATCCCCAGAACACCATAAACAGAGCAGAACTGGTTGGTATCCTTGCTGCGCTGAGGCATGGAGCCCACATGATAGCCACCGACAGCCTCAGCTCAATGTACCAAATCAAAAAGATGCTGAGACGCCCACAAGATCTCCTAAATCACCAGCACTGTGAGCTAATTAAAGAGATAGTAACCGAGATCGTCAACAGGGGACTGAGGACAACCCTTCACAAGGTCAAGGGCCATGCTTCAATTATCGGTAATGAAAGAGCGGACGCAATCGCTAAGGCGGCTGCGACAGGGGACACCTCCGACTATGAGGAATGTGAGAAGTACGAGAGTCCTAGTAACAACAGGTTGACCCAATATTGGCCGCACAAGACCCAATGGAACAATCGTTGGTCACGGACCAATAATGGGCAGCGCACGTTAATTGACCGTTTCAAGCGGGTGAACCCTTTGACAGACCTTCACGACTCGGTACGTCATTACTGCCACCAAAAGAGTCGCTTTGGGATGGCAAACAGAGCTACCTGTTATTTCGAGGCTTATAAAAGGATTGAGGAAAGACTGGACCTGCCTGCTAGCAACGAGTACATGACCTCGGGAAAAATCAAGTATGCAGAACGTAAAACCGCTTTGCGCTACCGGTACGGGACCATGTGGACAAGGAAAATGGCCTATAGGTGTGGACATGCACCTAGTAGCAAATGTCTCCTGTGCGGTGACGAGGATGGCGGACACCACACAGCCTCAGGATGCCCAGCTTTGAAAAGAATGTACATCAACAGGCATAACAAGGTCGGCCGACTAATCATGACAAGAGTGTTAAGGGGACGCAAAGGAGCATTTGTCATTCAAATGGACCTTGGATCAACTGAAAACTGTGCAGAAGACGGCATCATGGCCCACCAGTCTAGAAACATCCCGTGGGAGCTCCTTCCAAGGGGACTAAAGGAGGCAGTGCAACAAGCACAAGGCACCACCGACAAGCGCCCTGATGGTATGCTATACAAACCCAAGAATGGAAACAACCCAGCAGAGTACTGGATAATAGAGGTCAAGATCTGCAGGGATTCAGACCCAACAGGCCAGCAAAGCAAAGCTGATTATCAACACCAAGTACTCATTGACAAAATCAAAGACATAGACCCCACTGCCAAAGTATGGTACTATCCCTTGCTTGTCGGAGTTGCAGGCACCATATACAACAGTACCACCATGAATCTTCAAGCCCTCGGTATCAAAGGGCAAGCTCTAAAGCAATGCATTTCAGAAGTACATACTGCAGCAGTTAAGTCCTTACACAGCATATACACAACAAAAAGAAAACTGGAAAAGCCCAAAGAGCCTCAATGGCACAGGAGGAACTACAAGAAAGTAAGCTAACAAAGGCGGGTGGGCGGAAGCCCACCCACGGATGTAACTATCCTATGGTAGGCTGGCCCAGTGTAATCCTTACACCAATGGGCCCCTCCCTTAATCTTAGGCGGGAGGGCACCTCACGCCCCTCCTTGCGTAGCTCTCTCTCTCTCTCTGCATTAGACATGACCGCGGCTATGCAAGGATGATGTATTCGATGTGTAAGGATGTTTGGTTCAGTTGCAAGGACTTCCAAGCCCATATTAGGCTTCGGATAGGCCTCGGCGATGTTGCCTGAAAGTTGCCACTCTCCAAAGAGGTCTTTACATATTCACGAGCAGCCAAATCATTCGCGGAGATACACTATATGTGTATAGGCGTGGTCTGAGATCAATGGTCTGCTGTTAGAAGGCGCTGTGTGGGCTGCCCTTCTGAGGTCAGGATGGAAAGATCGCCCAGAAACAAAGCCACGCCAGAGCGAGGAAGATGGCAATGAGCGCTTAGATGAGTTGCGTAGAATATACTTAATGCAATAAGCAACCACTCGGTGCTCAAACGCTTTGCTGCTTGCGGTCCGCTCATGGCTCTGTTGCTCTGCGATGCATGTGGTTTGAAGCTCACCGGCTGGCTTTACATCCAGATTTGAAGACACGTGCGCTTCCCAAAGGCACATAAAGACCTTATAAAGACAACGCACCCAAGCAGATGCTTAAATAGCCCATATCGGGCTTCAGTCAGCGAATTGTTAGACTGAAGCTTTCTGCCCTTGTACGGATGTCGTCATGCTGAAATTTTCTCAACGAGATGGCTTCAATTGCCAAGAGATTGGGATATCACTATTTTATCAAGTTACTTCTAGAGTACCTGGGCCTGAGTGGTGGTTGTCAGGGATCAGAATTGAAATTCCGGACGGCGGTGCCTTATACGAGCAGCACGCAGCCAACTCGTCCCTGCCGATTCCTGCAAGCGTTCAGGTCTAAGCCTGGGCTCATTTGGTAATCTGACTATTTGGCTAGCAGCAAGGGACTAAACAACTAGCCTCCCCCAGTGACATGGAAACACGTAGTTGGGCCATTGCAGAATGCACCTTGAATCACAACATGGAACTAGTGCAGGCCGCTAGCCACTCAAGCAAAGCATACACTGGCTTCCATGCAGCCTAGCTACATAGCATAGACTACGCCGTAGCGGGGCTCACGAACTTTGTACGTTTCTATACCCACACGTATGCTTCAGAACATCACATGCATAACTTGCACTTGCACATGCCTACTCGAGGAGCTACACCCTTGCACACGACAACAGTCATCCAACACCTCAGGGCGAAACCGGCTCTGTGCATGGCCGGGTACAGTGACTACATGTACATGGAGCAACACACATGCTTGCTCCTGCTGGTATATCAGTCACTGCCTGCACACTTCCATACAATACAGTAGATGCACACATGCATTACCCGTCTCTGTGACCCACCACCTCACATCAGCGAATGCAGACCACAGATTTCTGCTTGTATGAGTGTTGCAAGTGTATTGGGCCATTGCATTAACACCATTTAAAGAGGCAAGCTGCCATTGAGCTGCTGTCCTTGGCAGAGGCACTTGGTTGTCAATCATTCTTCTAATTGACAACCAAGCAGCAGCAGCAGCAAGCAGTTGGGGTGTTGCTGCTGCTGCTGCTTGGTTGTCAATTAGAAGAATGATTGACAACCAAGCAGCAGCAGCAGCAACACCCCAACACCGTCTTTAACCAGGCACTGCCGCTCTCCAGGCAACGGCCCCATCACAAGAACCTGTCAGCAGAAGCAGCAGCAACACCATTAGCACATGCAACAGCGTGAAAGCAGCCAGCAAGCAGCACATGTCAGAGGAATCTCACTGCATGAAGTGTGCATTGCAACCATTCTGACATCTAGGGTCGAAAGCAGTCCAGCTACGAGGATTGTCCATGCAAGGTGTAGGTGCGAGGGATTCTAAAATTGCAATAGCTGCAAGCTACATCATTGGAACACCCCTGGAAGCAGCTTCAGCATCAGTGTGCCCTTGACAAACAGCACTAGGTCAGAAGATACAAGTCTGCGTTAGAACCTTTGCTGCCAGCACCAATGTGCTCTTCAGAAGCGAAGCCTAAAGGCAAAACACGTTCTTTCTCAGCCCCATTCTCATGCGGCATGCACCAAACCCATCCATCTGACACTACATTCATTGGCAAGCTTCTAGCAGGATGATGCACATGTAGGTTTTGAAAGGTCTTGTTCTATTGCAGCAGAGACTGGATAAGGCATTAGCACATAGTGGCGCTGAAAGAACAGGCAGCTGTCGTGTTGCCGGCGTCACTGCCATAGTGCTGCTGCCAGACCCGCGCATTCGGCTGCGCAATTGCATGTACTCTGCATTGCTGTCTGCTCGCAAAAGTCAAAGTAACAATACAAGAACTGGTGACTCATGTACCAAGTGAAAGCAGACCTCATATCTGATAAATCAAGAAAGCATGCTCAGTATGGCCACTCACCAGGGAAAGCTATCATCAGACACCGTTGCCGCTTTATGTACCAGCTGCATGCGTTACTTTGCAACTGGCAATCCATCTGCCACTCCAGGCTGACACCCTCCGCTGCTCCTGCTGTTGAGAGCTTGCTTGCTGCAGAAGCAACACCTTCTCCTGCTTGCATAGCTGCCCATGCTGCTGCCCCTGCTGCAAAGGACTTGCTTGCTACTCCTGATGTTGCTACTACTGCTAGGGACTTGCTTGCAGCAGCTGCCCTTGCTGCTTGCCCTTGCTGCATCTGAACTGGGGTGCAGCCCCGGGCAGCAGCTTCTGCAGCTGCTGGTGTTGGGCTTGCCACTGCCAAGGATTTGCTTGCAGCTCCTGTGCTTGGTGCTGTAAGGCTGCTGCTGGTATGGCTGATGCTGAACGGCCTGCTGCACAGGATCCTGATTTAGGGTCCTCACTGTTGAACTGCCCCTTCATGGTCTCCCTTGGCTTGACATGTGCACCTATAATGCAACATGGGAATGCACTGGAGCTTATAAGGGAACACACAAGCGCTAGAGCCCAGGTATGGAGAGCTGCCCAGGTTTCCATGTGTCCCTTAGCGCAATGCTACAGGACCCTTTGCCAAGTGAGCTGCCAGAATCTCGACGTCAACGTGCCGATGCGTCAACTGCCTGCTGACAAGGTAGGGGCCTACTTGTGCTTTCCTCTACGTAGAGTAAGCATGGTCCACTCTTACGGACGACACCACATGCCTGGTTGCAACTCAGCAGCATAGAGTTCAGTTGCCTGCAACACCACATTGCAGCACTGATCAGCTTTTTGCACTCGTTGCACGACATGCCAACACAGCTGCACCTACCAACTTTCTGCAAGCACCCTCTTCTAAGAACCATCAGCACTGCTCCTCCTGCCCTTGGTCATAGAATTACACCACACTTGCGATGCATTGCTTCATACCAATGAGCATTGTTCCATTGCAGATGCTTCATGTATTGCTGCATAGGCAGCATCTCCTACTGGCCTGGATGTCAGCAGCATCTGGTGGCTGTTGTTCATTCTGCTGCAGCTGGCGATCAACCATGTGCTCCATTGGCCCCTTCCGGTGGCTAGCAACCCTAGCAACAGGCAAGAGGCATGCATAAGGTTAGCACAACAGGAAAAAAGAGCATCTGCTGTATGTGATTACAATGGCTCCTTTCTGTGGTGCTTGTTTCTTGGCTAGCGAGGACTGGAAACAATATCTAAGTAAGAGCATCGGGTACCAGGGGTACGGTTGCCACTTACTAGAGGGCTTTACGTTCTACCTGTACTATGCCTGCTAGTGCATGGAGTGCAACTGCCAACACATAATTCATTTTCAGTCCTTAAGGACAGGGCAAATTTATCTGATCAGGCCTCCAATTCAGCTTCCTGTGCTGTGCGTGGTCCTGTTGCATGCCGCGCCCTGTTGCTACTGCATCCTGCTGTGGAGACCTGCTGCTGCTAGTACTGTCCCTGACTTCCGCCTCTGATGTGGAGAAGCTGGAGCCTAAACTATCGCTGCCATCCCATGTACAGTTTACCTGCGCTGAACATGCGTACATTGAAGGTGTGCGACAGCCGGGGGCGCGCGCGATGAATGGCCAGTTGCACTTTCTTGAGGACATGTGAGAAAGCGTCATGCCCGTGTTGTTGGCTTAAAGTGTCAAAGCGGGTAGGACTTGGCTTGCGTGGTTGGTCAGTTACCAAAGCCAACACAATGTTGTCCCATCCTCGCAAAAAAAGGACGGGCGCGGCCATCTCCATCTCCACCACCTCCGCCAGCGCCTCCGCCTCCGAGTCCTCCGCGGATTCCCAGGGTTTGACGCAGGACCTTTGGGCCATGCAGTACACTTCTGCGTCAGCCCAGGAAGACGTTTTCGACGGAGGGAGTGAAGATGCATTCCATGCTAGCACGTTTACGTCTCACAGTTGTGCTCAGCTGTATCTCATGCTCCTCGTAAATCAACGATGGCATGTATCGCCTTGCGACAAAGTCTTGCAGGCCTTGTCAACTTGCAGTCCACGTACGCCTTACATCTACTATATAAATATGGGATTTTACAGCCTTTCTGCCTTTGAAGTGGCGATTCTGTGTTCACGCAGCTGGGCCTTGATTTTCCTTGCCTGCTTTGCTGTCAGCTTACAAGCTTGTCACGGGTCTGAGAGCGTTTGCTAAGCATGAACTGGGACAGTAATGGAAACATACTCATAGCAAACCTGCCCAGTACTGTGGAGAAGGTCATGGTGAAAAAGGAGCCAGGAGCAGATGAGGTGAGGCCTTGGAAAGCCAAAGAGCAAAGGCGGGTGAATAGAGGCATCATAGTGCAACCACAAGGACTTGTTTGGAGGCATTCACAGATGGGAAGCTTGCAGCTGCTCCTGAACTGCAACAGTAGCTATATGGGATGAAGCTTGAGGCAGGAGGATGAGAATGACCACAGCAGCATATGCATGGACTTATCAACGCTAGCAGCAGCCTAAGCAGCAAGAGGAGCATAGTAACAAAGTGTAAATGTGATTTCTAAATTCAGTCAGCCAACAGGTTGGCAATCTACATGTTTGTAAGGAAATTATGGTAATGTGGCTGGTGTAGGGGCAGCAAGAGGTGGAAGCACAAGGGAGCATGGGGACGGGGGAGGAAAGCAGGAGCAGCACCTAGGTGTTCTTTTGGAGGCTATTATGTAAGCTTAGCGGCAGGAGCAACCAGTCCTGGGGTACAGTTGGCAGCAAGCTGTTTGGTTCTGCAAGAGGTGTCACGCTACTAGCAGGGCAGGTGATGGAGGCAGGGCCAAGGGTACTATGAGGTGCAGGGGGGAATGCTGGGGTCATCACATGGTAGGGTTCTATGGTGCGAGGGCAAGCACTGCCCCTAGGGGTAGTGCAGAGAAGTGTTGGGGCACGTGGCCAACCACACCAGCAGTTCGCCCTACGAAGGAAGGGGGCTGCAGCTACCTGTAAGGATATTCAGAAGGGGTGCATACAATTTCCCTGGGCCAGTTGGCTCAGCTGCAGCAAGCAAGCCAAAAAGGTAGCAAAAGCAACATCAGCACATCAGGTGCAAAAGTCGCAACAGCTTGCAGCAGGACATGCGCAAACACCTGCAACTACAACAGCCACAGCAACAGTACCAGGGGGGCCTTGGTTATTAGGAGGGTTATGGTAGTGCTTCTTTAATTGTATGACAGCAGCATGGGAGTAGAGTAAACCTTCATCAACAGCGGCAGCTGCTACTGTTGCCACTGCTGCTTGAGGGTACCAGCCGTAAGTGCAGGGTGGGGTAGGGGCAGGGATGTGGAACTGCTTCTTGCATGATAGGGCAGCAGCACGGGGGTGCAGTAAAAGCGACTGCAGCAGCTGCTATTGCTTCTGGAGGGCACCAGTGGCAAATGCAGGGTGGGCTTGGTGGGAAGGGATGCAGTCTTGCCGGGTTCAGCTTTGGACGGCAGGCTGGGGGTAAGGTAGAAGCAGCAGCAGCTACTGTGGTGGTGGTGCATATTAACAGCAGATGCAAGGCAGTATTATTGGAGTACAGTATCTTCAGGAGCAGGTGATGTCAACAGTGAACAACAATAGCAGTATTGGCAGTGGTCAGACCAGGGGCGGAGTCATCAGAACAAGTGCACTAGCGCAGCTAATACAGCACCAACACGACAGCCACCAACACACTGCATGATACTATCGCCAAAGGGGTATCAACGGGTCAGTGGGTGGAAGTTACACCAAGGGTAGATAGAACCGGTTAGACAAATAGGGGCTGTGATGCTGCACCGTACCTTGTTCTCTTCGAACGTGGTGTTGCCTCATGGCCCACAGGACCTGGAACGGCTTGGAACAATGCAGCAGGCAGGTGCTGCCTTGCCTATGCCTTGTATACAGGTAGCAGCAAGGTACTGATCAATTAGTGCAGCAGAGGTATGAGATGACATGCTGCACATGCATCCAGAGGCAGGGTCGACACATTAGCCCACACAAACTGTGCTGTATGTCAATGTACAGCATTGCACTGTGTTTCACCATCACAAGGCTGCAAAGTAAGCCTTCGTAGCCGTGGTGTCACTGCCAGTCTCATTCTGTAGTATTCACTCATGTACCAGCACAAGGACAAGCTGTGAAGACTTTGCAGCAACTGCACATCATCTGCTTTACTGCCTTCACATTGCACACTTTGTCTCAGTGGTGCAAATGCATTTATCTTCACACCACCGCAATGTCACGAAGCAAAAGAGGGTACAAGCATGCATATCTGTCCATAAGGGCAGAACATCGGCTTTATTGAACCTTCACTGACTGGATAAGAACGGCACTCACAAAAGCACCATGCGAACAGATGATCAAACAAACAAACATTTTAGGGGTGGAGCATGCCATCCAGCCATGCAGTACCCTACTACAACTGTCTCTGGCATCCACAGCACAGCAATACACTCTCTTATGATTGCGGAGCTTATCACCCTTTTTCACACCCGGTGCATAATTGCATTGGAGCTACTTATGGCGTTCTGCTATCCTTCATTTGGCACAGCCAAATGTGCTAGCCAGCAACTACAATGCATACTTAAACTCCTTAATGACAGGCTACTGTACTGGGAATAAGACCTTCCAGCCAACATCATCTGCACGTTTGATTTATATTGTGTGTGGCACATGCCTCCTTTCCTTTGCACATTAAGCACCACTTGCCGTGATTGAAGATCCCTGGTAAAAGATACACCCCAAGTGACCTACAGCTTATCAACTCCCAAGGACAGACTCTGCAGCAACTGCTTAGTTTCAAAGCTTCTGGAGCGTGTTTAAAGCACGGTGAGCCATGGCTTGAACAGGCCTGGCAAGTAGCTGCAGATGGGTTTTTTTTTGAGTATACAAGAAACAAAACAAAAGTAGCCTGCTTTCCCTGTATGCCTGCATTCACGTGTCCCAGTGGTCCCTCGTCCTTGCTTTCATGTCCTACCCCTTGCATTGCTTGTCTAGTCGCAGCCCATCCAGCCTTAGCTTGCAATCCGGACTTCACGGCAGGGTATTGGGGTTGTTGGCCAGTCAAAGCATGCAGTCTGTACTGCTCTTAGCTATGTAATTCTGCTAGCTCTGTTGATGTCTGACTGTCTCCGCTCTCGTCACCTTAGCTCTCAGTATCGGTTTCTCTCAACACACACTAATAAACTGGTTGGAGTCATGTGGCGGGTGCTGCACGGCCCAAAAGCTGTGCAGTGATCTATCTCATGTATATGAACTTAACTGTTTGCTGTCCCCGTCTTCCTTGAGGAAAATAGGAACCCTCTAATTGCTGCTATTCTGGTGGAGACCTGCAACTTCATGTATACAAGCCTGTGCTATGTATTACTCAACTCAAAAACTGTGCTATGCCACCAGTAGGGTGCCCTGTTGCCTCAGCTGCTAATCCATGCTGCCAACCGTACCCGAAAGCTTGCTGCTCCTGCCGCTTAGCTTACACAACAGCCTCCAAAAGAAATAATAGGTGCTGCTCCTGCTATTCCTCCGCCGTCCCCATGCTCCCTTGTGCTTCCACCTCTTGCTGCCCCTACACGACCCACACTACTCTGATTTTCTTACAAAAATATAGGTTACCTGGCTATGGGGTATGCTGGCTGCTGACTATCCCTAGAAATGACATCTACCTTGGTTATTATGCTTCTCTTGCTTTTTAAGCTGCTGCTAGCATTGACAAGTCCATGCATATGCTGCTGTGTTCATTCTCATCCTCCTGCCTCAAGCATTGTCAGATAAAGCTACTGTTGCAGTTTAGGAGCAGCTGCCAGCTTCCCATGTGTGCATGCCTCCAAACAAGTCCTTGGGGTTGCAGTGCATAGGATGCCAATAATCACCCTTTGCCCTTTCGCTTTCCAAGGCCTCACCTCATCTGCTCCTGGCTCCTTTTTTCCACGTGTGTAACCTTCTGTTCAGTCTTAGGCAGGTTTGCTATGACGGAGTATATTTCCATTTACTGTCCTCAGTTCATATTTAGCGAACGCTCTCAGACCCGTGACAAGCTTGCAAGCTGACAGCCAAGTAGGCAAGAAAGATCAAGGCGCAGGTCCACTGGACGCATGGACCCCATTTAAAGGCAAACATGCTATGTAAGACCACATTTGTATATTAGAAATAAGGCGTTCGTGGACTGCAAGTTGATGAGGCGTACGAGACTCTTCAAGGCGATGCATGCCACTGTTGGGTTACGAGGAGCATGGGATGCAGTTAAGCACAACTATGAGACATAAGCTTGCTAGCATGGATTGCATCTTCACTCCTTGACGTCGGAAAGGTCTTCCTGGGCTGAGGCAGAAGTGTACTGCGGGCCAGAGGGCCCTGCGTCAAACCCCAGGAATCCGCGGAGGACTCGGCGGAGGCGGAGGTGGAGGTGGGGTGGCACGCGGTACCACGCGGTATGTGACACGCTGTACTTCCAACCCTCAACACTTCCCTCAACACTCCCTCAACACTTCCGTAACAGAAATCGATATCAGGTCCACCTACAGCTGGATGATGAGGATAGCGTTAGTTTGCTGAAGACTCTGGCAGAAAAGCGGGACACATGCCGATCCTTGGAGGTTGACGTCGACACGTGTCACTAGCGGTTGAGACACAAAATCTTAATTTGAGACACAAAATCTTACTAGGGCTGGTTAGACGGGGGGTCTCGAAAACCAGCCCTACTGATGAGACACAAGTTACATGAAGCACACCAGAACTTTACTTCAAGCGCGACGTGGGCATCATAGCTGGCAGTTCCTTACACACGGCAAGTAGCGCGCTCAGACTGACTCGCTTCCCACGTGGCAGACTTGTACGCACACGTAACGTTCCTGAAGCCGGTTCCACAGCTGCCATCTGGAACCAGAAATAGACTTCAAAGAGGGCCCCTGGAGCCGAGAATTGGTGGATTAATCTCTGGTGGCCCAGGCCATGTCGATACGACGCATCTACCCAAGCAGGAGGCGGGGTCCAGGTGGGTGGAACAGCCCTAGCACAGCTCGACCAGCCCCCAGCAGCAGCTCCTCCAAGAGCACCAGCAGCAGCAGCAGCCTCAGTACCTAAACCATCAGCAGTATCATCGGCCTACCAGCAGCTACCTCAGCACAAGTGCTGAAAGGCCTGATAAGATCAAAGGTGAACCCCATTAACCACACCCAGCTTACATGGCCAGCTTAAGCAGCGTATTCCTGATGTTTCACTCTGTTAACATCTGGAAGTATCATCATGCATGTTTGCTACGTGAAAAAGAGCAACGTGGACAATTCTGTGCTGCTGACTTCACTCTCCCTAGCTGTGTATAAGTGAAGCAAATGCCCAAGAGTCACCCAAACCCTAGGAAGGAGCTCCTAGGCTCACCTTGCGCATGTGGCCTCCAAGTGCTACTCTCGTCTCCTTAGTCATCTGCTGGAAGCCATTGTTGTGCTCTTCATGCTCTGCTTTCCTGCATCCTCTATACGATGCAGCAGTCCAAAATTGCCCTTCCAAATACAGATGACCTTCAATCTTCTGGCGTCAGCATCAGGTGATACAGCAGCAGCAGCTGTGCTTCTTCCCCCAGGTTTTGAGCCTGTGGTTAAAGCCTTTGCACCGATTTCAAGAGTGATCCTTGCAGCAGCACAGGCTTCAATCTACGCTACATTCAATGCCAACATCAGTGGGAGTGAAGCAACAGCAGGTGCAGCAGATGAGTCTGCAACTGAGCTCAGGAAGATGCTGAGCTTTTCGTGTGAGGGAGACGTCTTTGATGCTGTGAATAGGACCCAGCTTACAGCAGAGATGGAAGCTCCAGAGCCTGCCACGGTCCTTACAGCTGTCAATGCAGCAGCAGCCACAGTGCTGGGCCAGCACCACCAGCAGTACCACCACCAGCAGGAACAGCAGCAGCAGTAGGAGGAGGGTATCTTCCTGGGGCCTACCCTCCTGCTGCTGGTGGTATGGGGGGAGTCCTGGGGGGCTTACCTGGCTGGGAGGTGACCTCCTGGAACAGCAGCAGCAGCAGCTTACAAGGTGAGGCATGACAAGGGGGTTTGTACCCTGGATGTAGAAGGAGCCGGGCAAGGGGGGAGGGGGAAAAAGGGGTAGGGTAGGAGGGAGACAGGGAACAAGGGGGATAGTTCTTTCCTACCCCCATTCCCCTCTCTTGCCCCTTTTGGTTGGCAACAAGCATAGTAGCTAGGCTTTCCAATATTTAATGCAAAGGTTGGAATGGCTTCCAAACCCCTCCTAAGGTCCCATGGGAGGTGTTTGGATGATGCCATGCCTCTGCATTTACATTGGGAGCACTTGGGAAGTGCTCTTGCACTTACCAAAATCAGAGGTAGCCGTCTCGTGATGGGGTGGCAAAAAGCATAGTAGCTAGGGGGAGAGAGGGGAAAGGGCGTAGGGAGGAATTGAAGGGGGGAGAAAAGGGAGGAGGGGAAAGGAAGGGGGAAGGGGGGAGAGAGGGGAAAGGAGCTACGTGCAAAAGCAGCAACGTGGAGAACCCTTTGCTGCTAACTTTACTGTCCGTAGCTCTGTATAAGTGACGCAAACGCCCAAGAGTCACCCAAACCCTAGGAAGGATCCCCATAGTTCACCTTGCGCATGTGACCGCTAAGTGCAACTTTAGTCTCCTTAGCCGTGTGCTGGAAGCCATCGTTATGCTCTTCATATTCTGCTTTCCTGCATCTTCTATACGATGTAGGAATGAAAATGGCCCTTCCAAATACAGATGATGCCCTCTTACCTTCTGGCATGTGCCCTCGTCTCTTCGCCCAACTCTGCCCAAAGCTGCTGCCTTTGCCCACAACCCCATCCATCCGCCATGCAGGAGTCCATCAATGCAAGCCAGTCCTGGTTCATGGCCTGTTTAGCTTATGCCTCACGTATGGCCCACATGAGCAGAAGCTACAAGAGCAGCAGTGAGCATGGGGTGGTGGAGCCCAAGCACCAGGTGATACAGCAGCAGTAGCAGCAGCTGTGCTTGTTCCCCCAGGTTCTGAACCTGTGGTTAAAGCCTTTGCACCGATCTTAAGAGTGGACCTTGCCACAGGACAGACTTTAATCTATGCTACAGTCAATGGCAACATCAGTGGTAGTGAAGCAGCAGCAGCTGCAGCAGATGAGTCTGCAACTGAGCTCAGGAAGATGCTGAGCTTTTTGTGTGACGCAGACATCTTTGATGTTGTGAATAGGACCCAGCTTACAGCAGAGATGGAAGCTCCAGAGCCTGCCACGGTCCTTACAGCTGTCAATGCAGCAGCAGCCACAGTGCTGGGCCAGCACCACCAGCAGTACCACCACCAGAAGGAACAGCAGCAGCAGTAGGAGGAGGGTATCCTCTTGGGTCCTACCCCCCTGCTGCTGGTCGTATGGGGGGTGTCTTGGGGGGCTTACCTGGCTGGGAGGTGACCTCCTGGAACAGCAGCAGCAGCAGCAGCAGCTTACAAGGTGAGGCATGACAAGGGGATTTGTACCCTGGGTGTAGAAGGAGCCGGGTAGGGGGGGAGCGAGGGGAGGAGGCGGGAAAAGAAGGAGGGAGAGAGGGGGGAGGGAAGAGGGAAGAGGAAAGTACGGGTGGATGGAAGGGGGCAGAGGTGGGCCAGGAAGGTTGGAAGGGGAGAGTGAGGAGGGGGGGGGGTAAGAGAAGGGGGGGAGAGGGAAGAGCGGGTAGGGTAGGGGGGAGACAGGGAAAGAGGGGAATAGGGAAGGGACGAGAGAGGGGAAAGGACATAGGGAGGAACGGAAGGGGGGAGAGAAGGGAGGAGGGGGAAAGGAAGGGGGAAGGGGGAGGGCAGGGGGGAGAGAGGGGAAAAGGGGGAGGGGAGGGGGGAGGGCAGGGGAAAGAGGCTAGGGAAGGGGTGAGAGGGGGAACCTGCTCCGAACGGGATAGGAAAGGGGGAGATAATGGAAAGAGCGTAAGAAGGAAGGGAAGGGGGGAGAGAAGGGAAGGGGGAAGAGAAGGGAGGAGGGGGAAAGGAAGGGGGGGGGGAAGGGAGGGGGGGAGAGAGGGAGGGGAGGGGGGAGACAGGGGAAAAGGGGGAGGGGAGGGGGGAGGGCAGGGGAAAGATTCTAGGGAATGGGGGAGGAGGGAACTTGTCCCGAAGGGGGTAGGGAAAGGGGAGAGAGGGGAAAGGGAAAAAGGGAAGGGGGGAGAGAAGGGAAGGGGGGAGAGAAGGGAGGGAGAAGGGAGGAGGGGAGCGGAAGGGGGAGGGAAGGGGGAGAGAGGGGGAAGGGGAGGGGGGAGGGCAGGGGAAAGCAGGAACGGAAGGAGACGGAAGAGAGGGGGAAGGGGGGAGAGGGGAGGGAGGAGGGACGAGGAGGTCGAAGGGTGAGTTCGTAACAGTGCATGGTATCTAGCAACCAACATTGGGGCTGGGAGGGGAGTAAGGGTGGAGGGATGATGGGAGGGGGGAGAGCAAGGAAAGGGGTGAGGCAAGGGGGGATGGGGAAGAGAGGGGAAGGAGGGGGAGGCCGTTGCGATTGGAAGGGTAGGAAAGGGCAAGGGCGATGGGCGATGGTCGATGGAAGAGGGTGGAGCAATGAGGAGGGAAAAGAAGGGGGGAAATGGAGGAGGGGTTATGAAAGAGATGATGAGGATGGGGGCCGGGGGGGGGGGGACACTGGTTATATGGAGTGGGATTGTAACCTGATTATAGGCGGCATTGGCTTTTAGAATCCAAGAGAGAATATTATGGAGGAGAATGGCACGAGCTCTTCAGCTATGGCCTGAGGGATATGTCGCTACTTTAGTCTCCTTAATCATGTGCAGGAAGCCATCATTGTGCTCTTCATGCTCTGCTTTCATGCATCTTCTATACGATGTAGCAGTCCAAAATGGCCCTTCCAGATACAGAGGACCTTCCATCTTCTGGCGTGTGCCCACGTCTTTTCCTCCAACTCTGCCCAAAGCTGCTGCCTTTGCCCACAACCCCATCCATCCCCCATGCAGGAGTCCATCAATGCAAGCCAGTCCTGGTTCATGGCCTGTTCAGCTTATGCCTCACGTATGGCCCACATGAGCTGAAGCTACAAGAGGAGCAGTGAGCATGGGGTGGTGGAGCCCAAGCACCAGGTGATACAGCAGCAGTAGCAGCAGCTGTGCTTGTTCCCCCAGGTTCTGAACCTGTGGTCAAAGACTTTGCACCGATCTTAGGAGTGGTCCTTGCACAGGCTTCAATCTACAGTCAATGGCAACATCAGCGGGAGTGAAGCAACAGCAGCTGCAGCAGATGAGTCTGCAACTGAGCTCAGGAAAATGCTGAGCTTTTTGTGTGACGCAGACATCTTTGATGTTGTGAATAGGACCCAGCTTAGAGCAGAGATGGAAGCTCCAGAGCCTGCCACGGTCCTTACAGCTGTCAATGCAGCAGCAGCCACAGTGCTGGGCCAGCACCACCAGCAGTACCACCACCAGAAGGAACAGCAGCAGCAGTAGGAGGAGGGTATCCTCCTGGGTCCTACCCCCCTGCTGCTGGTCCTATGGGGGGAGTCCTGGGGGGCTTACCTGGCTGGGAGGTGACCTCCTGGAACAGCAGCAGCAGCAGCTTACAAGGTGAGGCATGACAAGGGGGTTTGTACCCTGGATGTAGAAGGAGCCGGGCAGGGGGGGAGCGAGGGGAGGAGGCGGGAAAAGAAGGAGGGAGAGAGGGAGGGGAGTACGGGGGGATGGAAGGGGGGAGAGGGGGGTTCGGAGGGAGGGAAGGGGAGAGTGAGGGGAGGAGGGGGGGAGAAGGGAAAGGGGGTAGAGTGGGGGGAGACAGGGAAAGAGGGGGATAGGGAAGGGGGGACAGAGGGGAAAAAGCATAGGGAGTAAGGGGAGGGGGGAGTAAAGGGAGGAGGGGGAAAGGATGGAGAGAGAGAGGGGAAAGGGAAAAGCGGAGGGGGGAGGGCAGGGGAAAGAGGCTAGGGAAGGGGGGAGAGAGGAACGTGTCCCGGGGGGGATAGGAAAGGGGGGAGAGAGGGGAAAGGGAGGAGGGAGGAAGGGAAGGGGGCAGAGAAGGGAAGGGGGGAGAGAAGGGAGGAGGGCAAAGGTAGGGGGAAAGGGGAGGGAAGGGGGGATGGGGAGAAGAGAGGGGAAGGAGGGGGAGGTAGTGGGGAGAGGAGGGGTAGGAAGGGGCAGGGGCGATGGGCGATGGAGGAGGGTGGAGCAAGGTGGAGGAGAAAAGAAGAGAGAAAATGGGAGAGGGATTTAGGGAAGGATGATGAGGATGGGGGACAGGGGAGGGGAGGGACAATGGTGATATGGAGAGGGATTGTAACCTGGTTATAAGAGGCATTGGCTTTTAGGATCCAAGAGAGGAAAATATGGAGGAGAATGGCGTGAGCTCTTCAGGTACAGCCTGAGGGATGCGTAGTGCTTTATATTTGTGGCGCTGACGGAGAGGGATTGAGAGAGTGCATGTTGGGGGCTTGTCCAACTCGGCTGGATAGGGTAGTGGGGGATCAAGGGAGGAGGTGGAGGGTCGATGGTAAATTGCACCTTAACCCATGTGTTAACGGGGGCAGGGAAGGGTTGAGGGATAAGAGTTGTATGCTGAGTGTCTTGAGGAGAGTGTAGGGTTGTGATGTTCAAATTGGAAAGTATAATGGAGCGGTTGCAAGGATTTCTGTGCATGTCTCAAGGTGGCTGAGGGTTTTCGTTGCTCCCCGTCCTGCAGGCAGACTCAGAAACGGCCAAGGTGGCTGTTGTAGCGGTGGCAATGAGAGCAGTGGTGGTGACAGCGAAGACGGTGCAGCCGAGGAAGATCCTAATTGGGCAGGGTGTTTGCAGCCTTCAGCTCTGAAGAAGTCCATGCCAAGGAAGAATGGTTGTTGGCCCAGGAGCTTGGAACTGTGCTCTGTAACTGCAGCCGTTGTTGGGATACAAATCCAGACCCTTACCGAGGATATGACTACAAGGCCTCATGAAGTGCCAGCAACTCTAGGTGCAGGACTGGCAGAGTTACTGTTCCAGAAGCAGAAAGTGGTGCAGCATGCCTTGATGATTGAATGGAAGTGTGGAAAAAACATTTCAGGCAAGACTGTCCAGGTGTGTAATGTATGTATGCAGCTTTCCATCTTGCAGTTGGGGATTGACCCACAGTACATATGCTTCTTCAGTAGGTGTTTTGCTAGAAATAACTTGGCGGTATATCCCAATCATGAGACAGACAACATCATCAATCCTTGGAGCCGTGCAGTGCTTGACACGACTATAGTGAGTATTTCATTGTGCTCTGAGTCAGAAGTTGGATGTTTTCCCACACTTAAGCATGCCACTTTGCTGTGGGATGTGCTTATGACTTCACTGCATGGAACCGACCAGCGGCTTCTTTGTTTCCGGGCCGAGGTTTCATATCCCAGCACTCAGATCTTTTCTGGCTAACATAAAGATTTCAGCTCACACCACAGAACCTAGGCAAGGCAACCATTTCTGTATATGGTGTATATGATCTCTGGATTGCTGATTGTCTTCGGCTCTTGTCATCTTAGCTCTCATTCTTGGTCTCTCTCCCCACAGACACTAAGAAACTGGCTGGAGTCATGTGGCTGGTGCTGCATGCTCCGAGGGATGGCCAGTGATCTACCTCATGAGGTAGATTTTGGCGTACCGGGCATTTCGGGTATGCAACACGTTGCTTGGATGATTTCTTGCAGTGATAAACTCATGCTGGTCTTGGAAGCGTTTTGCAACTGGCATCTATATTTTCTTCTGAACTTGCTTGGGTCTCACTTTGGTTGGTGGCCTGGACTCTATTGTTTTGGATCCATGCGATGGTGTGCTTGGTCGTTCTGACCTAGCAGCCCTCTTGCAGTTACCACATCTTATCGTCTGTGTATGGGTTGTTAAAACCAAGTGTATCTCACTTTTCCTGTGTCATTCTTGTGTGCGCAGAAGGTTATTTGACAAGCAGTCAGGACTTAAAGGGAGATGACTCTCTGATGCATGGCAGCACCGGAAGGGGACGATGTTACAGCCATGCAGTACATGATATTGCGTGGTGTCGCTCAGAACGCAAATGGACGGGTACCTGATTTATCATGCTTGATACACAACATGAATGGTGGCCTTGCTCATCATGGATGATACGCCCTTGGACCGGACCTGGATCATGATGTAAACCATACTGGAGGTAGCCCCACCATACATTATGTCAAGCATATCAAAGGTTCTTACTGGGTCTGTTGCTAGGTTTGGATGTTGCTAATACTGGGCCATACATAATGGTAGCTTTTATTGGGTAGTACTGTGGAGGTATATCAAAAGATTGGTCGTGGTGCCTGGAATTGGGCTCTAATCTACTTAGCAGGTCTTCTGCATCTGGTGGCAGATTATCAGAAGGGAATGCGTTGACAAAGCTGCTCTTCACCGGTATGGACAAGATGATAATGTTGTCATGCTGCCCTTTAGGCAATGTTGCTTTACCTCTGTCACAATGACCACTCTCAAGGGCTTATTTGAGGTGCTGCGACTCTTCACAAAGATGTCACAGGGACGTCTCTGGAGTTGCACTGAAGAGAAGATGGATGGGTAGGGCTTGCCATACCTGGTAGAAATGTGTGTGTGTGTGCTGATCTGAAAGTGCTTGGTGAAGATGAGGGGACTGGAGTTGGGAGGCTTCTTGTCAGATTAAGAGTGCTAGGAGGAAGAGGTTATGAGATTTTACACATCCTTGGGATAGCCGACGGTTGGTGAGGTGTAGAAGGCGCACTAAGCAAGCTATTGAAAAGCATGTCGGAGCGCCATGTGGTGCCTTTCAGTGGCTGGGAGGCTGGTGGTTCACCAATTACCAATTACCAAATGGCCCCGTCAAAGCGGGGCGCCGGTGGGGGCAGCGCCACCCACAAGGAGCCAACTTAGGCTCCAACGGCATACTCAAGTTCCTGTCCAAAACTGACACCATGGCTGCCACCAGCCCACCCTAGATCCCTTGCTAGCCAATGTATGTCAGGCCAGCCCATTTCGACTTGCCATGTGCTGACCAGTTGACCCAGTCAGAAGCAAGCCAAGCAGTTTAATGCCTTGCTCAGGGTATACATGTATGTAGTACTCTCATTACTCATTCTATCTAGCTTGCTAGTCCTTGTTCACCAGTATATCGTACCTAGGTGGTGGCTGGAAACCACCTCCAGCCCCTACCGGTGTGTTGCTTGATCCTGCTGCCTGCCCACCACCCATGTGTGATGGAAGTGGAGCATTTTTTGCGTTGTGATGGTGTTTGTTTTTCCCTTTGGTGTGCACGCCGTTGCATCCTGCCTCAGCTTGCTTGTGTGTGGCAAATCCACCATCGGTTGGTGGCTGCATGATTGTGATCCGATCACGATCACGCAGCCACACAACCGATGGTGGGATCCTTGTAATTATGGCCTGGGTTTGTTTGGCTATTGGCATAGCTGGTCTTGCGTTTCGAATTATTGATTGTTTACCAGATTTTTGTTTGTTCACTATTGCCAGTCATCCCAACGGTCACTTCCATTCCGCCCTTCACTTGTAACCCTTGTGCGAAACCGACAATAATCCGGTATCAACTCATGCAGACTGTCCACTGGTGGGCTTCAGCAACTTCCCCGAGCTGAAGAAGCCTCCCAGCTCCGCCACCCACCTGGGTGGCCGCATGCCAGCCGAGACTTTCCGCGACCGCATCAATGCCCGCAGCCAAAATCCCTTATCAAGGAAATGTCCATGCGGGAAAATCTAATGTCAAGCACTATCCCTACTGTTGGGCCCGGAGCAAGGTTCTGTTGGGTAACTGCCTGCTGCTTAGTACGCTACCCTGGACCCTGCCCTGGACCGTCGGGTGCCCTCCAGCTTCCTACCGCCACAGCAGCAGCTGGCCCAAATCTGAGCGGGAACACGTTGCCTGCCCAGCACCACTTCATGGGTTTACCGAGGGATCCGTGTGAATGGGCAAGTTTGGGGTGCTGCTTTTGTTTGCTCTGTGTTGTCCTCAATAGCCTGTGCATCTGTGGTATTCCCGTTACTGGCGTCTTGGGGTATGCACTTGGGATGGCTGCAGGGGCGAACATTGGCCACTTTAAAGGGCTAGAGGACGTAGAGGTGAATGGAGACACCCGAGTTTCTAGCGGTTGCCGGGTCACCAGTGTCAATGCTCCATGGCCTCACTTAACCTTCTTTGCAGGAGTACATTCGTGGGCGCATCAGAGTGTTTGCGAAAGCCTTCGCTGCAGAAGTGTCACCTTTCCTTCCTGAAGAACAGGTGGCCAAAGTTGTGAAGAAGCTGCTACCTTTGAACGAACGCGAAGGAACCCCCCTAGTACCTGCCGAGCCCTCCCCATCTCCTGCACAACGGTTCCTCGTGTTCACCCATGACTGCCAGTAAGTCTCCCTAATTGTGACGTGCGTTCCATGTAAAGCAAGGTATACCTGTAACATCTCTTGCCGTGGGAAGCCCCTGTCGAGATCAATGGTCTCGCCTTGGTGGTCCTCGCTCCGTCGTCTTTTGCGTTAGTCCTGACATTGTAACGCTCCCCAGGTCACACCTTTCTAAGCTCGGCCGTCGTTGTGCTTGTTCAGGGCGATAGGATGCCCAGACGCTGAGTGCATGCTGTGCCAGTACAACCCAAAGCGAGCTTGTGAGCGAAACTTTCAGAAGAAGTACCTGGTCAATGATGTCCTCAATTCCAAATGTGGCAGCCACATTAAGCTGGAACTTCACGATGCGGCAGGGCAACTAATCACAGACCATCCACCCATGATGCTCCAGGTGTGATTGCGATTGTGATTTTTTTTGGTGCTTTCCCAAGACCTGGACTGCACTTTCTGAATGTCACTCAGAAGCAAAATGGCATGTGTTCTTTTTACCCCTGCATTACTACACCTTCTTTGGAAAGTCCGACCTCATGCTGCTGGCATACGCCTGAGCAATACGCTCTCATTGCCTGCTGAGCACCCAGGTTGTGGCAACCACTTCCCTACAAGTGCCTGCAGCATTTCCAAAGACATAGGATGTGCTGTTTGCAGATTAACATCCTTGATGGGATCCAGTTCAAAGACAAAGGTGCGGGCCGGGCAGACTTGGCGCTGGAGGAAGCGAAAGACTGCATCTTGTGGCACAACACCAAGGTACGAACAGACTGAAGGAGGTGAATAGTTCAGCCAATGTAGGGCACACGGGGCCAGCCTGCGCCTAAATACTACTCTGTCTCTCATGTTCTCTGCATTATCTGTTGGCTTGCATGGGAGCTTCAAATTCTGAAAAGGGGATTGTTGTTGACCATGTCCTACCCAGTAATCTGTAAACACTGATTTAGTACAGGCAGGCAAAGACCAACATCTCAACTGGCGTTGTTTGTGGCTGCTCTTCCACCAGACCTCTCTGGCATGCAGCAGATTGCACTTCCTCTCCATATCCCATTACTGCTCTCCAATTTTGTATCGCAAAGTTCACATGCTGATGACTCACAGCACACTCACTTGCGACTGTATGCAGAGCTTGCGGGCCAACAAAGGCCCAGGGCAGGGCGAAGCACTCCTCCAATATAAGACTGGTACCACAACTGGCAGCGTCATGGTGAGATTAACACATGGACGGGCCGTCATGCCAGACCTGGAGGCCACAGACAGCTCAGAAGCCTTACTTAAAGGCAGGCGCCCACCTTTCCGCTTGCTGGTGTGGCCAGCCAGTGTTGCAAGCGGGGTTCAAAGCAGCAGCGCGAGCAGTGAGGATCCTGCTGGTAGCCTCTCAGCTACTTTAGAGGGCAGGTCAGCAGGTGCTGCTGCTGCTGCTGCCATGAAGCCGTTTCCAGATGTACTTTATGCAGTCAGTGATGAGTTTGTGGTGGCTACGAGGCGCGTGAAGCAGGCTAACAAGGTGGAGATCCCGTTGGTGGACGATAATGTAGGGAAAATTGAGCATATTGGGCGTGAGACAGTGAAGAAGCTAGCGGATCTACATGCAGCAGCAGCAGAGAGCGGGACAATCTTGCAGCTGGATGAGCGCCTCTGCAAGGTTGAAACAGGTAATCAAATGTGCATGCTGATACAGTGTACTTTTAGACACCATTTTATCAGAGTGTGTTGCCTGTGCATCTTTTGTCGGCTCGACTCAGGAACTTGAAGGAGGAAATCCAAGGTGTGCAGCCTGATACAGCAGAAGTGACATGTTACATATCATGATATGCATATTAGTTCCCATAACAGCGAGGTGAAAGGTAAGCTGTGAAGTGATAACTAAAGGGGCGCAACATCAAGGAGCAGATGTATCTATGAATTTGGTGCTATCCGCCTGCATGCAGCTGTTCTTTGCAAATAGCTGCTTTATACAAGGAGAGCTCTCAAAACCAGGTGCTCCCCTTCAGTTTCTGATTTGCTGTTTGGAACCCAAAACGGTTTGGTGTTTCTGGGTAGCCTGCTTGATTTTGTTCTGGTGGTCATTGTGCCTCAGTCGTGCTTTCTTTGCAAATGCGTTGCTGGTCAAGTCACTTTCAGAAACTACTGTGCCTGTACCTGCGGGCATGCGGCTCCCCCGTTTGGGGGCTTTCTCTGCAATTGACATTGTCACTGTGCCACCCGCCTTCCACCGGCTTTCGCATTGCAAGCCCGCTGCAACTGCTCAACCCCCGCCCGGTTGACAGGGACTGTTTCTCTGCTTTCTCCCTCGCAGTTGGTCAGTTCCAGGCCCTGGTCCGCGAAGCTGATTTAAACAGCCAGCTGCATAAGACCCTTCAATGCATCCTGAAGCTATCCAAGGAGAAATGGGAGGAGGCAGCTCAGCATGCGCTGACAGCTGTTGTGCCAGACTTCAGGAGGAGGGTGTGGTACCCACCAGGAGAGGACATTGGGGGCGGCATTGTCTTCAACTGCAAGTATGGGGCTGTGCAACTGAAGGAGGGCATCTGCACTGCACATACGGGTGCGGATGGCGCCGTACAGGTAAGGGTACGGCAGAAACATGAGATGTGGGAGGATTGTCTGACGTGGTGCTGCAACAGCATCAAGAGTGTGTATCTGGTCATCATCTTGTGGTTTGACTCCTGTGCGATTGTTTGCGCTGGTGTGTCTTAGCGGGAAGCTCAGCACAGGTGCGGAGAATAGTTTTCTGCAACTGCTTGACCTCCAATCCAAGAAGAACACTGCCTAGGGTGTCCAACGATGGGCGCTGTGTATTGTGTGCTGTTACGAACCTAAATGTGACCCCTCAGTGCAAAGAATTGTACCATGCATGTTACACCCTTGCTGCCTTTTGCATTTCCTCTGTTCCTTCCAGCTGCCTGGGAATGAGCCTGCGACCAAGCCTGCATGTAACCATGCCTCTTGTACCAAACAGTCAAAACATGAATGCTTCATAAGTTGTCATGCTGGTACTTTGCCGTGCAACTACTGGCTTCCAGCCCATGTACAGCTTGTCTCCTGTTTGCATGTTCCTGTGCCTCCGCTGCTCCTTCTGGCTGCCTGTTATCTAAAGCCTCTGACCAAACCTCATGTGCCAACCTGTGCTTTGCTGTGCTGTATGCGCCATGCAACTACTGGCTTCCAGCCCATGCACAGTCTGTATGGTTGCTGCTTCTTGCTTGTGATTCTGTGTCCTCAGCTCCTTCTGGCTGCCTGCATTGTAAAGCATATGATCCATCCTCCTGTGCCAACTTGTGCTCCATGTGCTGTATGCGCCATGCAAGTACTGTCTTCCAGCCCATGTACAGTCTGTATGGTTGCTGCTGCTTGTTTGTGATTCTGTGTCCTCAGCTCCTTCATTGTAAAGCATATGGCCCATCCTCCTGTGCCGACTTGTGCTCCATGTGCTGCTACTCAGGTTGTGGGTGAGGACCAGCTTGATCCTGCTAGTATGGATATCTTACGGGAGCTCAAGAGCACAGCTGTGAAACGCTGGTTTGAACCCCACCACCCAGGATGGGGCATCTTCAGGTGAGAGGAAGAACGGACCTTTCTTGAATGACTAGGAACATGAAAATGTAGTATAAGCAGTAGCTTCTGCTTTACAATGGGAAGCATGAAAGCGGTTTCAAAGATGCTCCACATGTCTTCCTTGTTTGTTCGTGCTTCCATGGTGGCAATCGTGGGTGGTTGGAGTGGCAAAAACAGGCAAGCACTGTTATATCATACGTCATCACATGCCAGGCATCTAAACGGTCAGTGCGTGTTGGATCGTGTTTGGTTTTGATCAATGCAGTTCGTGGAGGCATGGTAACCCTGCCTGCTTCACCGAAGGGGTAGATTGAGCTCTCATATACTGCAGTGCCATTGACATAGTGCGCTTGACATGCTGCTGCCTCATCAATGGCACCTTTGTTGGAATAAACAAGTAAATGCAATGGCACCTGTCTTGCAGGGAACCGGCAGAGCCTTCGGATGCAGCCATCAGAGGGGCAGCAGCAGTTGCCAGACCGGGCTATGGAGCAACACTACCAGCGTCCATTGTTCGCTACCCACAGTTATGTGGCGTGCCTGGGCCTATAGGATCCATTCTCGGGGTCAAGCGCACTGCAAACATGGCAGGGCTCCCACAACGCATGGAGCTAGAGGCACTGCCTGATGGATCTATGGGGGCGGCTTATGGTCTGCAGCAGGATTAATAGGGCTTTTGCACTTGCGAACAGCGGGGCTGCTCGTGGTGAAGAGAATGTGCAGATTTTGCGGGAATGGTCGCTTCTGGTATGAAGGCTGGGCGAGGCATCCGGCAGCAGCAGGTGTCGAGGACAGGGGCATGCCCTACTCATGAATCCAATTTGCAGCATGTGAGTCCATCAGGGGCCTGTGGAGCACATGCTGTCACCCTTGTACTCGTTTGGTTGGAGCACGACTGTGTGGGGTAGTTGCTTGGACGCCTGGAGCTACATTAAATCATGTATTATCAGTACTAAGGACAGAACCAACCAGAATGACTAATACTCAACCCAGTACCTTTAGTTTGGAAGACCAACGGGCTGCTCTGTGGCTGTGTGAGATGCGTAATTCCCATTGATGCCCAGATGGTATGGAGGCGCCCACATGTATTGTTTGAAGGGGCACGTGCACCTCTGGCAGGTGGCTGGCATATTTGTCAGGGTAGTGCCGAACCTGAAAGTAGCATTGCAGGACCAGGGTTTAGGCCTTGGAGGACCAGGGTTTAGGCCTTGGAGGGCCAAGGTTACGGCATTGCAGGGTCAAGGTTTAGGCCTTGGAGGGCCAGGGTTACGGCATTGCAGGGTCAAGGTTTGGCATTGCGGGGCCAGGGTTTAGGCCTTGTGTTGCCAGAGCTCACGCATTGCATGGAAAAGAGGTTAGTCAATGCGAGAGCAGGGTTTGTGATTGTGGGGCCTGAGCTCATGCATCATTGGGGCAGGCTTTGAAGTGATCACCTAGTGGTGTCTGAAGCCACCTGTGCGGCAAAGGAGCCAGGGGATGATGCTGACATGACAGTATGGTTCGTGCCACATTTTGCTCTGGCATGTGACCCTCGTCTGTCTTCCGACTAGAAGCTGCTCGTGCCAGCTGTATTTGTTCCTTCTGTGAGTGGATCCAACGTGTCAAGGAGGTGGTGGTACTTTGTGGTGCATACCCCCCCCTCCCCTAAGTCTTTTTACAGTATGATACATACATGTTCCTTTGAGTTTTGTTGTATACCACATTCTTTTACAAAAATTTTATAATTTACTTATTGTGGAGACATGTTCTGCAATGAAGGCAGAGATGTAGGAGCTTGAACGCAGGATCCAGCAACATGCAGCGTCTCACGGCAGTTCGGGGCCCTACTCCAGGTTTGTTCAACGGCAAGGGAAGTAGTTATGCTTTGCTACAGCACGGTGCAAGCAATATTATGCTCAGCATGGCCTCAACTTACACCGTAGTGCCTAAGGGAAGACAGAGAGACTGCTCAGGGGTCGCTGGTGCCTAAACATGAAGTGTTACTGTATGATACAACCCTGAAGCATAACAACGGCTTGCAGTGTTGCATTGAAGCTAGAACCAGGTTTATCATGTATCTGTCATGGGCTCCTTGGGCACAACATATGGAAGGCTGCAGTAATCCAGGGCGGGGAAGGACCTGGTTGGGGGTCCATAGCAGCAAGGGGCCCACAGATTGATAGGGACTACTCCTTGCTGTTTGCTTTGCTTGCGGATTTGAGGAAGGAAGCAGGAGTATTAGAGTTGCACGCTAGTTCTAGCAGATCAAGCCTCAAAAAGTGTTGGTTCACAATGTTGGATGTATGAATAATAACCTTTTTTCCCGCACCAGGCAATGTACTACGGCTGGTACGAGCTGTACTCTGTCAAATGGATGTTGTCGGGAGGGCCATTATATTAGCGGTACAGTACCATGATACCATGTTCGCCTCTTGACTCTGCATGCATGGCCTGAACGCTTGCGGTTGAGAGTCATACCTCCCATTGCTGTATGCCAAGGAATGCAGTACATGGATGCTTTTCCTGCTTACTTGGTTAGTTTTGTTAGATTATGTATGACAGTATCTGGCAACGCATCAAGATATCGCGCTGGTTGCCAAGTTGCTCTCATAGTTTGTATATGGGATAAGTGTTTTTGGATCCTTCTGTCTGTGTACCATTAAGGGTTTAGGACCATGTTGTTTGGAAAGGCCGAATGGCCTGCTATGGGTCCGGTGCTTCCACTGGTTATGCGCTGTTGCAACAGCAACTACATCTCATGTTTGCATGCTGCAATCAGTGATGTATATGGTTGTACTTAGTGGTTCAATCGCGCATGCTTGATGGATCTATAGAGCATGCAGTTTAGCGGCAGAGGTTCCAAGGTAATAATGTGGGTGCTCAGTGCATAGGGGAATACAAAACTGTACTTGTGGAGATGACTTCAGTCTCGGCAAGACAGCATGTTGTGGTTGGGGGGTTGCAATCTTGCTGTCTAAGACCAGCGTGCCTGAGGGGTCGGTTCACTCTGTGTTTATTGTTTGACCCCAAAGATACAACACATCACATGTTTGCAGCACGCCCTGGACACGACTTCGTGACTCCAGTTTATTGTAAGCTCCATTTGGGTAAGGTGGCTCACAGAACAGCATGTATTGTGTTGCTGAAGGTCCATTAGTACATGGTGCAAGGCTGACTGTTCATCATGCTTGCTGTATTCAACATAGTGTGTGGACCGGAAGCAATACTAAAAGTTGCTGATGCATGTCGTAGAACTCACGCCTGAGGCTCATGCTGCATAGCGCTACCGATGGTTGGTTAGTTGTCCTGGGCGTTAAAACCCCCTATGCTACCCTGCTGTGGTACACTCCCCCTGTTGGTCGGTCATTATTGCATGTTCAGCATGTGCAGTTTCAGGCATGTGCTTTCCGCTGCTCGTTCCATGTATTGTTTGCTTAAGTCAGCCATCTGCAATGCTTGTCTGTCTCCTTCTGTCGGCTGTTGTCTTCCCTGAGCGGGGGGGAGTAGACCCTGTGGGGTCTAGTGTGTTGAAGCCAACAGCCTCCTGGTTTAGGTTTGGTCCGATCCTTCTGGGTTTGGCTGTCCTTGTAACAAAAATGTTGGCTTTAAGCATGAATCTCCCATGGGCTTCGAAGTTGGCCTGCTGGCTAGTGCCGGGAGGGGTTTCAGTCCCCCAACTTGTATTGTATTATTATTACATTTCATGATATGCCATAGCAATAAGTGCCATAGGCCCCGCACCTCAAGCTGTCACAAAGAGCAGCGAGGTGGAACAGAATACGGGTAAACTTCGACATGTATGACAATATATGCATGCCTAAACATGAGGTCCAGCAGCTAGGTCAAAATCACCCAAAACCTCCACTGCCCCAATGGGGGTAAGAGCCTCCCTCCTACTTGAGAAAGCAAGGAGGGCTTGTAAGCCCGGGTGCAAGCAATAGTTGGTAACAAACCCCATTGGTTGGACCTCACGCCACATCAGAAGGGTGAGCATAAGCATTCCTAATCTTCCAAGCAGCTGCAACATATTTAGCTATACACTTAAATGCATGCTTGAAAGGGCCATATACTAAGCCAGACTCCTCATCGACGTCTACACCCCAGAACTCTTCATTAAGCATGCTATGCAGCTTCTCCTCATCAGATTTGTATTGTATTGTGTTGGTCTTACGGTGCCCTTTTGTTCTGGGGCTTTGTGGGCCTGTTTGGGCTCTGTTGGTTTTGTCAAGAGAGACCACTGCACAGCCCTCCGGGCCATGCAGCACCCAAGCATGACGTCAAACAGTTTGTTAGGGGTGTGGGCGGGGTGGTGAGTAAGTGAGAGAATAGAGAGCGGTATTGACGCGCGACTGAGCCAAGCAGACCGTAAGCGGAACATGATACACTTCTTACATTGCTAATTCAGGAAGCACTGCCAATCCGAGTCAGATGCGTTGTGACTGGCCAACATCCCCTTCCCTGCCTACCCCCTGACCTGAACGAGCGAGTCCGAATGCAGGCTAACGCTGAATACGCTGAACTATACGAAGGAATGCAAAGGACCTAAGCGACAAGCAGGCATACTCGCGAAAACACAGACAAAACAAGCGAGTAATACAGGTCATACGAGCAAAAATGCACCTAGAACGCGACAGAGAGCTGGAATCTTCCCTGTAAATTGTGGCTGCTGCTGTTCCTCCTCCTGAAAGCTTGTCCAGCACTCCCCTCCTCCCACTAGGCCAGCCATCCATAGAAAAACCAATCGGCACACACACCTGCACGGTGCCACACGATGTTGGTTTTGGTGTGGTTGGTTTGTGTTCTGTTTGTGTTTGCGCCTTTGACGCTTTTAATTTGGCTTTGGCTTGTTACAATGCGACCCCTGGCCTCTCGCTCTCTCAATTGATCATTCATATGTTATGCGTTTGGAAAATCAGGCCTTGGGGCAGGGCTGGTGGGCCTGAAAGCGCTTGCATGGGGTTATTGGCTGGCCCTTTAGGGCTAGACAATAGCGGTAATATCAAATTATTGCAAGAAGTTCGATGAACGCTTCTTCGACTTCCACGACGGTTCTTCGAGCGCGCAGACTCGGCCGGTGCTTTGAGCGCTCAGGCGACGTCGTGTCTTGCTCGGGAGCCTCTCAAAAGGCAAAGTCCAGTTCCGCCTGATGCGTTGTACGGCCTGTCGAAAAATGCGCTTCAAAGACGGACCCTGCGCGCCTGCAACGAAGATGTTCGGCTCTGGTTGGTCCTTCAGAAGTAAAAAGCCATTCAGATGAAGCAGGTGCAGCCTCATCGTAGCATCGACTGCAGTAATGATGGACCGTACGCGTGTGAGAAGGCTATGGAAGAACGAGCTACGTCAAAGGCGGTCCAGGTCCTTGTCAGTAATGACTGGCCCAGAGAGCATGACGGGAGGTATGTATTCTGAAGTAGAATGCTCATTTGAGAAAAGGGTGCCATTGTGCGAACCTGGCAAGTGCGTCGGGCTGTGCATAGGCTCTTCTGTACAGTGCCCCGGGCTTTGTCAGGAGCCCAGTCCAGTACTCCGAAAGCTTGTCTCCGTGAAGGTGGCAACAAAGCCAAGTGCCAGCTGCCCATGCAATGTACCACAGTTTGTTGGCCGTTCATACAGAACGCGACACAGCATTGCAAGGATGTAGCCAGGTGCTGCTTGCTGGTATATTACATGCTCACGGACAGACGCCTTGCTCGAGCTCCTTTCCGCGACAGCTGGCTGAGTTGTATGAGGCACATCTAGAAACATGACCTACACCTACAGTCCTCGCTGTAGGTACCAAGCGTTCCTTCTTGCAAGCACGCTACTCGACACCATCGACCATCGACGATCCTTCCTGCACTAGGTACACGGCATGATGCCAAAAGACTATGGAGCCATCCTACTTTGATATGCAGGACTACTATTTGAACACCATCCCCAATACTCAGTGGCCCCTCCATCGTGCTAGCACTGCTGTCATAGCGAGAGTGAGCAGGAGTGTTCATGCATAACAACAACAACAAACATTTAAGGTGTGGCAACCGCAAAGGGCTGCTAGGTCGAAACGACCAAACACACCATCGGATGGATCCAAACACAATGGCTATATGTGCTTGCAGCAGCGAAGCCGGTTGTGCCCTCGCCCCTGGATTGTTCTGCATTGTAACGTCCTGAAGCCGGTTCCACAACATCCTTTGGAACCAGAACTGGACCTCAAAAGAGGCCTCTGGAACCGATATTTTCCAGGGGGCCATGCCATATCGATGCGCAGCATCAACCCAGGCAGGAGGCGGGGGTCCAGGGGGGAGGAACAGCCCAGGAGCCAGCGATAATTTCCACTTATAACCATCAATTGTACAATGGAATTTGCTATTCTTCCACTCAGAGGGTTATCATACATTTAGTAAGAAACTTGCTGGAACCAGCATGTGACATGTTGGCCAGAGGGTGGCCCAGGGCTGGAACCAGGAACTGACATGTTTGACATCGCTGGAACCGTGGAACTGGGCACAATTTGCCCTGGAACCGGAACCTGGAACCGGCTTCAGGACGGTAGCATTGCATGCTTGGAACAGCTCTCAATGTACAAATCTTCATCAGAAGCCCGTCCTGCCCTGTGTCCTTTCACTGCAGCAATAGAGTGCGATTTGCTAGTTGGCAGCAGCAGTCCAAAGCTAAGGCTAGCATCATATCAATTGTGTATATCGTTTCTGATCCCATCCCATCTCATCTCGTCTCCCATGCATCGGCAGTAATAGCACCAGTTCCCTGGTGGCCCCATAAATTCTAGGGCCAGCCGACAAGGTGCGGTAGCAATTATTCAAGGTCAGTATGCTCCATCGACAGCTGCTGTTGTCGCAGTTGCTCAGGCCCCTGCCATCCGAATCCAGTGTATAGCATTCGGGCAACAACCTCAACTTGCATCATTGCGCAGTCCCAAGTATTGTATGGCGTCTTGTGGAGGCCTGCCAAGGGCTGGGTTAGTTGGGTACTAGGATAGGAAGTCAGACAAGAGATGTTATAAGAGTGTGGCATAAATCTGTAGGGACGCGTTCTTGTCCGTGATTTTCTCCACCTTGGTCACAACACGCCCAGGGCCAAGTATCAGACATATACCCCTCTTGGTGTACAATACTTCTTAAAGTGGAACTCCGCCCCCCCCGAACGTAACCCACTGACCCACTGTTTTTCAACAGTGTCTTACTTCATCGGCTCGCTATCCACAAAGCAGCAGGCAATCTTAACAAACTGGTTGCCCGTCATGCTTGGGTCATGCACGGCCCGTAAAGCTGTGCAGCGGTCTCTCTTAACAAAGCAGCAGGCAGCACCCCGCCACACAATTCAACGATGTTTGGAAACTTGACTAGCCCTGTGCTCTACCAACATACTGTGTATGACTGTGTATCAATGCTCCATGCCCGTAAAACAGCTTCAATGCAGACACAGGCTTGGGATGACCCAAGCCTCAAACATAGTGCTAAGGCCAACACCACTGTCATCCTTTACATACACATCACTTCGCCTGGCCATGCTGGCTATTGTGATTGATTGCATGACAAGGGAGGCGGGGGCTAGACTGAACCACCGCTACTACCACCTGTTCTAATTAGCTCTTTAGATGCCACACCAGCTTGCCATCAACATGGACCAAAAGGCTGCATGGCTGCAGGAAGGTGCCTTACAGCAAGATGTGGCTGGCAACATGCAGCCATGCATACATGTTGGGCTAGTTGCTAATCTGGCATACTAGTAGCGCATAGCTCTGGAAACACACACGAACAGCAATGCACTTGGCCCACTGAAACTACTATCAATCCAAACTTGCCTCCCACTGCAACAACTTGAATCACATGAACCCAGCAACCTGAAAATACCAGGGTAATGAAATACATCTCCAAATGTACAAGAGCGGCTTGTGGCTCTTGTTCAAAACAAGCCCTCCCCCTATAAGAATACTTGTTTTTCAGGGCTCTTTGTCATTGACAGCCTTCTGAGATTGAGGAGACATTCAGCCCCAACAGCACACATACAAGGCAATGCTTAACAGCAGCACCAAGTTTGCAGGTGGGCATGGTTCGAAGAAATTGGGCATACACAGCATGTATGTTTAGATATTGAGCATGCGGGTTTCATGCAGAGAAAACGCCTTAACACTGAAGGGTTATCAAATCACCCACATCACCTTAGTGGCCCTTCAAATGAAAGATTGGCAACCCTCGTTCCAGCCAAAACACATAATCCCATACACCAAAAGATGTCCATGCAGTGATAGTGACCCTATGCGCGTTCCTTGCAAGGTTGTTGAACATCTTCTTTGGTTCCATGACTGACGGATGATGCAGCATTATTCTGTCCCTTTGATGCTACCTTCCCCAGCCTATTCGGAATGCCATATGCATACCCTCTCAAGCATGCATTCAATCTGCCTAGGACTACTCCCTCACAAGAGCCCCAAAATGGCAGAGGATGGATAATCCGATCTACACCACCTAAAGAACGCAGCTGCTTTGTCCAGCTTTGTGCTAAATGCATGCATGCATGTTATGGTGCAAACATACAAAGGAACAAAAATAAAGGTGCGGCTGCAATGGCTGCCTACTGCTGCCAATGTGCAAACATGGCGCCAGTGTGAAGATGTGCGTGCACCAGACAGTTTGCATGTTGATTGTCGAGCCGAAGCCACACACTGAAAAGAGCCTTTAGCGCAAATATCTACCTGGAAATAGCTTGAATGATTACTAAGAAGTGAAGGGGGTAATGGGGCCGTAGAACAAGCAAGTAGCCCTGACACTGGAATCGATCATGTACCCAATCAAGGGGGTCTTCAACCACACACATAAGTTCTAGGCCGTCACTATTTTAGCTTTCCCACAACAATTGGGGTCCATATATTCAGGGCTCCATTGATGAGTGATGTACAAGAACCTTGCACCCCTCGGTCTGTCTAGCACTTCGAATCATCAACCGCATTGGCAAGCTGCAACTAGTTCCATTGGCCTGCTTCCATCAATGTGCCCCTGGCTGTGGGACTTTCCAGGATGTCAGCCACCACTGTCGTGCAAATTGTCGTGCAGCTGGTATTGGATTTTTCGGCGTCCATGACGTCTAAACCCTCGACCGGATGACTGGCACCTGCGCTGCCGACCTCTTCATAGGGGTAACAGCCCAACTGCAGCGACGAGGGAGGCTGGCCACTGGTCATCACGCCCACAGAAGGTGGTCCCCTCTTCAAGGATGCTTGGCACTGCTTCAGGCCACTGCTTGTGCTCCTTGTGTGCCTTAAAGCCTGCACATTGGGCCGGTGCAAAGGACCCGATGCGGGTAGTAGATGGGCTGCCAAGGTCTAGGACGGCGTCTGAGCTTGTAATGCTGCTCTATTCATTCATGACTCCAGTCCGTCCCTTGCCACAGAGTATAACCACGCACGTTGTTACAGCTACCTCAAAGCTGCTGACGTACTAATACGCGTAACTCGAAATGGATCAGATCGGCGTTTTAGGAGTGCAACCCCTGCAACAGAGGGCGGGCATGGTATGTTGAGGGTGATCGGGCGACGGATCACAGTCAGCGTGCTCTTGCTACTTAGCGCTGACAAGGCAACCTGCAACAACACGTGTTAATTCAGTTTGGCTTGTTTCCAGGCAACACGCCAAATGCTTCGGTTTTGTTGGTCTTTAGGCAGCGTCGGAGGGTTGTCATCAAGCGAAGACTGTTCGACACAATAGTTAGCAAGCGGCTGTGCACAGTTGCTGCGATGCGGAAGACAAACCATAGCCCACTCACCTGTAACTCGGAACACGGCCGGTGTGCATAACTAAACTTTCAAAGCGATGCAACCGGACTGCGGACTGTGGTTGGCACGCACGGTAAGCTAGGGGAACACTCGGGGCACGATTACCAGATGTGTTATTATTAGTGCAGAATATATTGCAGCCGGACATCCCCGTAGGCTATACCTGGGCGTTTGTTGACCGTGTTGCACATGTGCGTGCACCGTTGGGATTGAGCGTGGAGGGTCGTCAGTGGCAGGAGAACGTGATGTGACAATGATACGCGCGCAGCTTCTCAGAAGAAGTGGGATGTAATCATCGCACGTACAGTTGGTTGCAAAAGTTTTGGCCCAAAACTCAGATTTTGTTAGGAAATGGTCTGCTTCTGTGAAATGGCATGGCCGTTCATTGCTCTCTTGCACAGGCAGCTTCTGTATGAGGTCCAGGTTGTCACCAATGGGTGCGGTCAGCATCTCTGTTGCTCTGTGTTGCTTGGCTGCTGAGAAAAGCAGGGGTCTTGCAAGGGAGACAGCGGAGGCATTTTTGCTGCTTTTTAAGGGGGTAAATGCTGAGAACTGCCAGCAGGCACAGGTGCCCTTTCTTTACTGTTTAGGGGCAGTAGCATATAGACCAGGTGTGAAGCAGGTGCAGGGGCTATACCAGTTCAATGGCAGGGCAGGTGGGGGTAGGCAGGGCATGCGAGAAGTTGGGGCAAGTGCAAGGCTGAGCTGAGAGGGCTGTGGGAGGGGAGCAGATGGGGTGTGGGGCTGGCAACCACAGGAGGGGCAGAGGTGGAAGGGGAGAGCCAGGTTAAAAAAAGCAGGAGGGCTATAGGAACAGGGGGGAGGCTTGCTGGTCTGCGTCTGCGGCTAAGGCTAAGGCTGGCTGGCTGGCTTTTATATAGTATATTTATAGGGCACGCCCGGGGCTCGAACTCGGGACGTCTCGCGTGCAAGGCTACTTGTGGTACCACTTGGGCATACTAACTGCAGCACATTGATGCTCTGCCTGTTTACTTTCTTAAACATAAATGGTTGTAAATCAGGTCTTGCTGCTGCTGCTTAAACCCCAGCCTTATGTTCCGGCCAAAACTTTTGCAACCAACTGTGGACATTGGTTCTGCTGCTGCTGTTTGACAGAGGCAAGGGCTTTGGCTTGGGGCAGGGCTGGTTTAAGGTACCAGGGGCTGGACCTATGCAACAGTCACAGCCAGGGTGAATAAATTGTTGCATGTGCTGGCAACCCATGACGGGGGCCCTTCCTACCCCTACCCTCACCAGCTGCAGCAGTACACTAAGCAAATACCAACAACTGAGATACCTTGACTTGCACACTTCCCCTGGTAGCACATGCCATAGGACATTACAGCTGGAGCAGGGGCTGTCTCTGAAGCTGCCTGTGCCATGCGGAATACCCAAAGGGCATATCTGGCGCCCCCAAAGCAGGGTATACCCCCAGCACATGTAGCGAGCTGCTGTTCTCTGCAGGTGGAGCATGATTGGCATAGCCGATGTGGTATTGTAGAAAGGGGGAGCGGTGCTGAATAAAAACATATGCTTTGAGGAGGTTGTTGAGAGATCTGCTAGCACTATCATGGCAAGATCTGGTGGAAAGTGTTAAAACAGCAGTAGCAAGGGCACGTCGGGTCTAGAAGGTGGTGCTGCACCGAAGGGATATGCGTAACATGTCTTGTTTTACAACAAGCCTGGCCCAGTGAACAACTCTGTGGTATGCTAGACCTTGTTTCAAGCAGTGACAGGTGACAAAGAAAACAGTCCTCCAAAGTGGTGGTGACAGCGTGGGTGACAGCCTTGCAGCATAGGCCCGTCTCGCCCGCCGCTGATTGCAGCATGTAGAAGGAAGCTTCCTACCATCAAACTGGCATGCAAAGCACACCAGCTTCTGTTAATACTGAATCCTTGGCAGTGACCTTGAAGCTTATGGTAAGATTGCCAGAAGCAGGGCCCCTCCAGCAGGGGTAGCATCCATGTTGAAAACCACACTTTTTGCTGCCTGTAGCAATGCTCAGCATTGCAGGGATAGCTAATGTGGGGCCTGCTGTGCAGAGCATGCATGACTGCAGCTAGTGACATGGTACTGTAAAGCCAAGGAAAGCTTGCTGATAAATGGGAGAAGTTCCATTCCATGCACCCTAACTCAGGTGACCACAGGGGCGTACCCACTTTTGACCAAAATCTGAAAAGTCAGCTCAAGCACTTTCTCAATGCGGTTGCGGTTGCCACCAATTTAGCACAGCAGGCAATAATTGCATCAAAAAGTTCTTTGCAACAGGCTAGACACAGCTGTTATCTCTGCTTGCACTTGAAGAAACAGGAGGTGCAAACATTGGACACAGTGTCCAATGTTTGCACCACCTGTTTCACAGCTTTTGCAACCAGCTGTGGACATTGGTTCTGCTGCTGCTGTTTGACAGAGGCAAGGGCTTTGGCTTGGGGCAGGGCTGGTTTAAGGTACCAGGGGCTGGACCTATGCAACAGTCACAGCCAGGGTGAATAAATTGTTGCATGTGCTGGCAACCCATGACGGGGGCCCTTCCTACCCCTACCCTCACCAGCTGCAGCAGTACACTAAGCAAATACCAACAACTGAGATACCTTGACTTGCACACTTCCCCTGGTAGCACATGCCATAGGACATTACAGCTGGAGCAGGGGCTGTCTCTGAAGCTGCCTGTGCCATGCGGAATACCCAAAGGGCATATCTGGCGCCCCCAAAGCAGGGTATACCCCCAGCACATGTAGCGAGCTGCTGTTCTCTGCAGGTGGAGCATGATTGGCATAGCCGATGTGGTATTGTAGAAAGGGGGAGCGGTGCTGAATAAAAACATATGCTTTGAGGAGGTTGTTGAGAGATCTGCTAGCACTATCATGGCAAGATCTGGTGGAAAGTGTTAAAACAGCAGTAGCAAGGGCACGTCGGGTCTAGAAGGTGGTGCTGCACCGAAGGGATATGCGTAACATGTCTTGTTTTACAACAAGCCTGGCCCAGTGAACAACTCTGTGGTATGCTAGACCTTGTTTCAAGCAGTGACAGGTGACAAAGAAAACAGTCCTCCAAAGTGGTGGTGACAGCGTGGGTGACAGCCTTGCAGCATAGGCCCGTCTCGCCCGCCGCTGATTGCAGCATGTAGAAGGAAGCTTCCTACCATCAAACTGGCATGCAAAGCACACCAGCTTCTGTTAATACTGAATCCTTGGCAGTGACCTTGAAGCTTATGGTAAGATTGCCAGAAGCAGGGCCCCTCCAGCAGGGGTAGCATCCATGTTGAAAACCACACTTTTTGCTGCCTGTAGCAATGCTCAGCATTGCAGGGATAGCTAATGTGGGGCCTGCTGTGCAGAGCATGCATGACTGCAGCTAGTGACATGGTACTGTAAAGCCAAGGAAAGCTTGCTGATAAATGGGAGAAGTTCCATTCCATGCACCCTAACTCAGGTGACCACAGGGGCGTACCCACTTTTGACCAAAATCTGAAAAGTCAGCTCAAGCACTTTCTCAATGCGGTTGCGGTTGCCACCAATTTAGCACAGCAGGCAATAATTGCATCAACAAGTTCTTTGCAACAGGCTAGACACAGCTGTTATCTCTGCTTGCACTTGAAGAAACAGGAGGTGCAAACATTGGACACAGTTGGTTGCAAAAGTTTTGGCCCAAAACTCAGATTTTGTTAGGAAATGGTCTGCTTCTGTGAAATGGCATGGCCGTTCATTGCTCTCTTGCACAGGCAGCTTCTGTATGAGGTCCAGGTTGTCACCAATGGGTGCGGTCAGCATCTCTGTTGCTCTGTGTTGCTTGGCTGCTGAGAAAAGCAGGGGTCTTGCAAGGGAGACAGCGGAGGCATTTTTGCTGCTTTTTAAGGGGGTAAATGCTGAGAACTGCCAGCAGGCACAGGTGCCCTTTCTTTACTGTTTAGGGGCAGTAGCATATAGACCAGGTGTGAAGCAGGTGCAGGGGCTATACCAGTTCAATGGCAGGGCAGGTGGGGGTAGGCAGGGCATGCGAGAAGTTGGGGCAAGTGCAAGGCTGAGCTGAGAGGGCTGTGGGAGGGGAGCAGATGGGGTGTGGGGCTGGCAACCACAGGAGGGGCAGAGGTGGAAGGGGAGAGCCAGGTTAAAAAAAGCAGGAGGGCTATAGGAACAGGGGGGAGGCTTGCTGGTCTGCGTCTGCGGCTAAGGCTAAGGCAGGCTGGCTGGCTTTTATATAGTATATTTATAGGGCACGCCCGGGGCTCGAACTCGGGACGTCTCGCGTGCGAGGCTACTTGTGGTACCACTTGGGCATACTAACTGCAGCACATTGATGCTCTGCCTGTTTACTTTCTTAAACATAAATGGTTGTAAATCAGGTCTTGCTGCTGCTGCTTAAACCCCAGCCTTATGTTCCGGCCAAAACTTTTGCAACCAACTGTGGACATTGGTTCTGCTGCTGCTGTTTGACAGAGGCAAGGGCTTTGGCTTGGGGCAGGGCTGGTTTAAGGTACCAGGGGCTGGACCTATGCAACAGTCACAGCCAGGGTGAATAAATTGTTGCATGTGCTGGCAACCCATGACGGGGGCCCTTCCTACCCCTACCCTCACCAGCTGCAGCAGTACACTAAGCAAATACCAACAACTGAGATACCTTGACTTGCACACTTCCCCTGGTAGCACATGCCATAGGACATTACAGCTGGAGCAGGGGCTGTCTCTGAAGCTGCCTGTGCCATGCGGAATACCCAAAGGGCATATCTGGCGCCCCCAAAGCAGGGTATACCCCCAGCACATGTAGCGAGCTGCTGTTCTCTGCAGGTGGAGCATGATTGGCATAGCCGATGTGGTATTGTAGAAAGGGGGAGCGGTGCTGAATAAAAACATATGCTTTGAGGAGGTTGTTGAGAGATCTGCTAGCACTATCATGGCAAGATCTGGTGGAAAGTGTTAAAACAGCAGTAGCAAGGGCACGTCGGGTCTAGAAGGTGGTGCTGCACCGAAGGGATATGCGTAACATGTCTTGTTTTACAACAAGCCTGGCCCAGTGAACAACTCTGTGGTATGCTAGACCTTGTTTCAAGCAGTGACAGGTGACAAAGAAAACAGTCCTCCAAAGTGGTGGTGACAGCGTGGGTGACAGCCTTGCAGCATAGGCCCGTCTCGCCCGCCGCTGATTGCAGCATGTAGAAGGAAGCTTCCTACCATCAAACTGGCATGCAAAGCACACCAGCTTCTGTTAATACTGAATCCTTGGCAGTGACCTTGAAGCTTATGGTAAGATTGCCAGAAGCAGGGCCCCTCCAGCAGGGGTAGCATCCATGTTGAAAACCACACTTTTTGCTGCCTGTAGCAATGCTCAGCGTTGCAGGGATAGCTAATGTGGGGCCTGCTGTGCAGAGCATGCATGACTGCAGCTAGTGACATGTTACTGTAAAGCCAAGGAAAGCTTGCTGATAAATGGGAGAAGTTCCATTCCATGCACCCTAACTCAGGTGACCACAGGGGCGTACCCACTTTTGACCAAAATCTGAAAAGTCAGCTCAAGCACTTTCTCAATGCGGTTGCGGTTGCCACCAATTTAGCACAGCAGGCAATAATTGCATCAACAAGTTCTTTGCAACAGGCTAGACACAGCTGTTATCTCTGCTTGCACTTGAAGAAACAGGAGGTGCAAACATTGGACACAGTGTCCAATGTTTGCACCTCCTGTTTCACAGCTTTTGCAACCAGCTGTGGACATTGGTTCTGCTGCTGCTGTTTGACAGAGGCAAGGGCTTTGGCTTGGGGCAGGGCTGGTTTAAGGTACCAGGGGCTGGACCTATGCAACAGTCACAGCCAGGGTGAATAAATTGTTGCATGTGCTGGCAACCCATGACGGGGGCCCTTCCTACCCCTACCCTCACCAGCTGCAGCAGTACACTAAGCAAATACCAACAACTGAGATACCTTGACTTGCACACTTCCCCTGGTAGCACATGCCATAGGACATTACAGCTGGAGCAGGGGCTGTCTCTGAAGCTGCCTGTGCCATGCGGAATACCCAAAGGGCATATCTGGCGCCCCCAAAGCAGGGTATACCCCCAGCACATGTAGCGAGCTGCTGTTCTCTGCAGGTGGAGCATGATTGGCATAGCCGATGTGGTATTGTAGAAAGGGGGAGCGGTGCTGAATAAAAACATATGCTTTGAGGAGGTTGTTGAGAGATCTGCTAGCACTATCATGGCAAGATCTGGTGGAAAGTGTTAAAACAGCAGTAGCAAGGGCACGTCGGGTCTAGAAGGTGGTGCTGCACCGAAGGGATATGCGTAACATGTCTTGTTTTACAACAAGCCTGGCCCAGTGAACAACTCTGTGGTATGCTATACCTTGTTTCAAGCAGTGACAGGTGACAAAGAAAACAGTCCTCCAAAGTGGTGGTGACAGCGTGGGTGACAGCCTTGCAGCATAGGCCCGTCTCGCCCGCCGCTGATTGCAGCATGTAGAAGGAAGCTTCCTACCATCAAACTGGCATGCAAAGCACACCAGCTTCTGTTAATACTGAATCCTTGGCAGTGACCTTGAAGCTTATGGTAAGATTGCCAGAAGCAGGGCCCCTCCAGCAGGGGTAGCATCCATGTTGAAAACCACACTTTTTGCTGCCTGTAGCAATGCTCAGCATTGCAGGGATAGCTAATGTGGGGCCTGCTGTGCAGAGCATGCATGACTGCAGCTAGTGACATGGTACTGTAAAGCCAAGGAAAGCTTGCTGATAAATGGGAGAAGTTCCATTCCATGCACCCTAACTCAGGTGACCACAGGGGCGTACCCACTTTTGACCAAAATCTGAAAAGTCAGCTCAAGCACTTTCTCAATGCGGTTGCGGTTGCCACCAATTTAGCACAGCAGGCAATAATTGCATCAACAAGTTCTTTGCAACAGGCTAGACACAGCTGTTATCTCTGCTTGCACTTGAAGAAACAGGAGGTGCAAACATTGGACACAGTTGGTTGCAAAAGTTTTGGCCCAAAACTCAGATTTTGTTAGGAAATGGTCTGCTTCTGTGAAATGGCATGGCCGTTCATTGCTCTCTTGCACAGGCAGCTTCTGTATGAGGTCCAGGTTGTCACCAATGGGTGCGGTCAGCATCTCTGTTGCTCTGTGTTGCTTGGCTGCTGAGAAAAGCAGGGGTCTTGCAAGGGAGACAGCGGAGGCATTTTTGCTGCTTTTTAAGGGGGTAAATGCTGAGAACTGCCAGCAGGCACAGGTGCCCTTTCTTTACTGTTTAGGGGCAGTAGCATATAGACCAGGTGTGAAGCAGGTGCAGGGGCTATACCAGTTCAATGGCAGGGCAGGTGGGGGTAGGCAGAGCATGCGAGAAGTTGGGGCAAGTGCAAGGCTGAGCTGAGAGGGCTGTGGGAGGGGAGCAGATGGGGTGTGGGGCTGGCAACCACAGGAGGGGCAGAGGTGGAAGGGGAGAGCCAGGTTAAAAAAAGCAGGAGGGCTATAGGAACAGGGGGGAGGCTTGCTGGTCTGCGTCTGCGGCTAAGGCTAAGGCAGGCTGGCTGGCTTTTATATAGTATATTTATAGGGCACGCCCGGGGCTCGAACTCGGGACGTCTCGCGTGCGAGGCTACTTGTGGTACCACTTGGGCATACTAACTGCAGCACATTGATGCTCTGCCTGTTTACTTTCTTAAACATAAATGGTTGTAAATCAGGTCTTGCTGCTGCTGCTTAAACCCCAGCCTTATGTTCCGGCCAAAACTTTTGCAACCAACTGTGGACATTGGTTCTGCTGCTGCTGTTTGACAGAGGCAAGGGCTTTGGCTTGGGGCAGGGCTGGTTTAAGGTACCAGGGGCTGGACCTATGCAACAGTCACAGCCAGGGTGAATAAATTGTTGCATGTGCTGGCAACCCATGACGGGGGCCCTTCCTACCCCTACCCTCACCAGCTGCAGCAGTACACTAAGCAAATACCAACAACTGAGATACCTTGACTTGCACACTTCCCCTGGTAGCACATGCCATAGGACATTACAGCTGGAGCAGGGGCTGTCTCTGAATCTGCCTGTGCCATGCGGAATACCCAAAGGGCATATCTGGCGCCCCCAAAGCAGGGTATACCCCCAGCACATGTAGCGAGCTGCTGTTCTCTGCAGGTGGAGCATGATTGGCATAGCCGATGTGGTATTGTAGAAAGGGGGAGCGGTGCTGAATAAAAACATATGCTTTGAGGAGGTTGTTGAGAGATCTGCTAGCACTATCATGGCAAGATCTGGTGGAAAGTGTTAAAACAGCAGTAGCAAGGGCACGTCGGGTCTAGAAGGTGGTGCTGCACCGAAGGGATATGCGTAACATGTCTTGTTTTACAACAAGCCTGGCCCAGTGAACAACTCTGTGGTATGCTAGACCTTGTTTCAAGCAGTGACAGGTGACAAAGAAAACAGTCCTCCAAAGTGGTGGTGACAGCGTGGGTGACAGCCTTGCAGCATAGGCCCGTCTCGCCCGCCGCTGATTGCAGCATGTAGAAGGAAGCTTCCTACCATCAAACTGGCATGCAAAGCACACCAGCTTCTGTTAATACTGAATCCTTGGCAGTGACCTTGAAGCTTATGGTAAGATTGCCAGAAGCAGGGCCCCTCCAGCAGGGGTAGCATCCATGTTGAAAACCACACTTTTTGCTGCCTGTAGCAATGCTCAGCATTGCAGGGATGTGGGGCCTGCTGTGCAGAGCATGCATGACTGCAGCTAGTGACATGGTACTGTAAAGCCAAGGAAAGCTTGCTGATAAATGGGAGAAGTTCCATTCCATGCACCCTAACTCAGGTGACCACAGGGGCGTACCCACTTTTGACCAAAATCTGAAAAGTCAGCTCAAGCACTTTCTCAATGCGGTTGCGGTTGCCACCAATTTAGCACAGCAGGCAATAATTGCATCAACAAGTTCTTTGCAACAGGCTAGACACAGCTGTTATCTCTGCTTGCACTTGAAGAAACAGGAGGTGCAAACATTGGACACAGTGGACATTGGTTCTGCTGCTGCTGTTTGACAGAGGCAAGGGCTTTGGCTTGGGGCAGGGCTGGTTTAAGGTACCAGGGGCTGGACCTATGCAACAGTCACAGCCAGGGTGAATAAATTGTTGCATGTGCTGGCAACCCATGACGGGGGCCCTTCCTACCCCTACCCTCACCAGCTGCAGCAGTACACTAAGCAAATACCAACAACTGAGATACCTTGACTTGCACACTTCCCCTGGTAGCACATGCCATAGGACATTACAGCTGGAGCAGGGGCTGTCTCTGAAGCTGCCTGTGCCATGCGGAATACCCAAAGGGCATATCTGGCGCCCCCAAAGCAGGGTATACCCCCAGCACATGTAGCGAGCTGCTGTTCTCTGCAGGTGGAGCATGATTGGCATAGCCGATGTGGTATTGTAGAAAGGGGGAGCGGTGCTGAATAAAAACATATGCTTTGAGGAGGTTGTTGAGAGATCTGCTAGCACTATCATGGCAAGATCTGGTGGAAAGTGTTAAAACAGCAGTAGCAAGGGCACGTCGGGTCTAGAAGGTGGTGCTGCACCGAAGGGATATGCGTAACATGTCTTGTTTTACAACAAGCCTGGCCCAGTGAACAACTCTGTGGTATGCTAGACCTTGTTTCAAGCAGTGACAGGTGACAAAGAAAACAGTCCTCCAAAGTGGTGGTGACAGCGTGGGTGACAGCCTTGCAGCATAGGCCCGTCTCGCCCGCCGCTGATTGCAGCATGTAGAAGGAAGCTTCCTACCATCAAACTGGCATGCAAAGCACACCAGCTTCTGTTAATACTGAATCCTTGGCAGTGACCTTGAAGCTTATGGTAAGATTGCCAGAAGCAGGGCCCCTCCAGCAGGGGTAGCATCCATGTTGAAAACCACACTTTTTGCTGCCTGTAGCAATGCTCAGCATTGCAGGGATAGCTAATGTGGGGCCTGCTGTGCAGAGCATGCATGACTGCAGCTAGTGACATGGTACTGTAAAGCCAAGGAAAGCTTGCTGATAAATGGGAGAAGTTCCATTCCATGCACCCTAACTCAGGTGACCACAGGGGCGTACCCACTTTTGACCAAAATCTGAAAAGTCAGCTCAAGCACTTTCTCAATGCGGTTGCGGTTGCCACCAATTTAGCACAGCAGGCAATAATTGCATCAACAAGTTCTTTGCAACAGGCTAGACACAGCTGTTATCTCTGCTTGCACTTGAAGAAACAGGAGGTGCAAACATTGGACACAGTGTCCAATGTTTGCACCTCCTGTTTCACAGCTTTTGCAACCAGCTGTGGACATTGGTTCTGCTGCTGCTGTTTGACAGAGGCAAGGGCTTTGGCTTGGGGCAGGGCTGGTTTAAGGTACCAGGGGCTGGACCTATGCAACAGTCACAGCCAGGGTGAATAAATTGTTGCATGTGCTGGCAACCCATGACGGGGGCCCTTCCTACCCCTACCCTCACCAGCTGCAGCAGTACACTAAGCAAATACCAACAACTGAGATACCTTGACTTGCACACTTCCCCTGGTAGCACATGCCATAGGACATTACAGCTGGAGCAGGGGCTGTCTCTGAAGCTGCCTGTGCCATGCGGAATACCCAAAGGGCATATCTGGCGCCCCCAAAGCAGGGTATACCCCCAGCACATGTAGCGAGCTGCTGTTCTCTGCAGGTGGAGCATGATTGGCATAGCCGATGTGGTATTGTAGAAAGGGGGAGCGGTGCTGAATAAAAACATATGCTTTGAGGAGGTTGTTGAGAGATCTGCTAGCACTATCATGGCAAGATCTGGTGGAAAGTGTTAAAACAGCAGTAGCAAGGGCACGTCGGGTCTAGAAGGTGGTGCTGCACCGAAGGGATATGCGTAACATGTCTTGTTTTACAACAAGCCTGGCCCAGTGAACAACTCTGTGGTATGCTAGACCTTGTTTCAAGCAGTGACAGGTGACAAAGAAAACAGTCCTCCAAAGTGGTGGTGACAGCGTGGGTGACAGCCTTGCAGCATAGGCCCGTCTCGCCCGCCGCTGATTGCAGCATGTAGAAGGAAGCTTCCTACCATCAAACTGGCATGCAAAGCACACCAGCTTCTGTTAATACTGAATCCTTGGCAGTGACCTTGAAGCTTATGGTAAGATTGCCAGAAGCAGGGCCCCTCCAGCAGGGGTAGCATCCATGTTGAAAACCACACTTTTTGCTGCCTGTAGCAATGCTCAGCATTGCAGGGATAGCTAATGTGGGGCCTGCTGTGCAGAGCATGCATGACTGCAGCTAGTGACATGGTACTGTAAAGCCAAGGAAAGCTTGCTGATAAATGGGAGAAGTTCCATTCCATGCACCCTAACTCAGGTGACCACAGGGGCGTACCCACTTTTGACCAAAATCTGAAAAGTCAGCTCAAGCACTTTCTCAATGCGGTTGCGGTTGCCACCAATTTAGCACAGCAGGCAATAATTGCATCAACAAGTTCTTTGCAACAGGCTAGACACAGCTGTTATCTCTGCTTGCACTTGAAGAAACAGGAGGTGCAAACATTGGACACTGTGGACATTGGTTCTGCTGCTGCTGTTTGACAGAGGCAAGGGCTTTGGCTTGGGGCAGGGCTGGTTTAAGGTACCAGGGGCTGGACCTATGCAACAGTCACAGCCAGGGTGAATAAATTGTTGCATGTGCTGGCAACCCATGACGGGGGCCCTTCCTACCCCTACCCTCACCAGCTGCAGCAGTACACTAAGCAAATACCAACAACTGAGATACCTTGACTTGCACACTTCCCCTGGTAGCACATGCCATAGGACATTACAGCTGGAGCAGGGGCTGTCTCTGAAGCTGCCTGTGCCATGCGGAATACCCAAAGGGCATATCTGGCGCCCCCAAAGCAGGGTATACCCCCAGCACATGTAGCGAGCTGCTGTTCTCTGCAGGTGGAGCATGATTGGCATAGCCGATGTGGTATTGTAGAAAGGGGGAGCGGTGCTGAATAAAAACATATGCTTTGAGGAGGTTGTTGAGAGATCTGCTAGCACTATCATGGCAAGATCTGGTGGAAAGTGTTAAAACAGCAGTAGCAAGGGCACGTCGGGTCTAGAAGGTGGTGCTGCACCGAAGGGATATGCGTAACATGTCTTGTTTTACAACAAGCCTGGCCCAGTGAACAACTCTGTGGTATGCTAGACCTTGTTTCAAGCAATGACAGGTGACAAAGAAAACAGTCCTCCAAAGTGGTGGTGACAGCGTGGGTGACAGCCTTGCAGCATAGGCCCGTCTCGCCCGCCGCTGATTGCAGCATGTAGAAGGAAGCTTCCTACCATCAAACTGGCATGCAAAGCACACCAGCTTCTGTTAATACTGAATCCTTGGCAGTGACCTTGAAGCTTATGGTAAGATTGCCAGAAGCAGGGCCCCTCCAGCAGGGGTAGCATCCATGTTGAAAACCACACTTTTTGCTGCCTGTAGCAATGCTCAGCATTGCAGGGATAGCTAATGTGGGGCCTGCTGTGCAGAGCATGCATGACTGCAGCTAGTGACATGGTACTGTAAAGCCAAGGAAAGCTTGCTGATAAATGGGAGAAGTTCCATTCCATGCACCCTAACTCAGGTGACCACAGGGGCGTACCCACTTTTGACCAAAATCTGAAAAGTCAGCTCAAGCACTTTCTCAATGCGGTTGCGGTTGCCACCAATTTAGCACAGCAGGCAATAATTGCATCAACAAGTTCTTTGCAACAGGCTAGACACAGCTGTTATCTCTGCTTGCACTTGAAGAAACAGGAGGTGCAAACATTGGACACTGTGGACATTGGTTCTGCTGCTGCTGTTTGACAGAGGCAAGGGCTTTGGCTTGGGGCAGGGCTGGTTTAAGGTACCAGGGGCTGGACCTATGCAACAGTCACAGCCAGGGTGAATAAATTGTTGCATGTGCTGGCAACCCATGACGGGGGCCCTTCCTACCCCTACCCTCACCAGCTGCAGCAGTACACTAAGCAAATACCAACAACTGAGATACCTTGACTTGCACACTTCCCCTGGTAGCACATGCCATAGGACATTACAGCTGGAGCAGGGGCTGTCTCTGAAGCTGCCTGTGCCATGCGGAATACCCAAAGGGCATATCTGGCGCCCCCAAAGCAGGGTATACCCCCAGCACATGTAGCGAGCTGCTGTTCTCTGCAGGTGGAGCATGATTGGCATAGCCGATGTGGTATTGTAGAAAGGGGGAGCGGTGCTGAATAAAAACATATGCTTTGAGGAGGTTGTTGAGAGATCTGCTAGCACTATCATGGCAAGATCTGGTGGAAAGTGTTAAAACAGCAGTAGCAAGGGCACGTCGGGTCTAGAAGGTGGTGCTGCACCGAAGGGATATGCGTAACATGTCTTGTTTTACAACAAGCCTGGCCCAGTGAACAACTCTGTGGTATGCTAGACCTTGTTTCAAGCAGTGACAGGTGACAAAGAAAACAGTCCTCCAAAGTGGTGGTGACAGCGTGGGTGACAGCCTTGCAGCATAGGCCCGTCTCGCCCGCCGCTGATTGCAGCATGTAGAAGGAAGCTTCCTACCATCAAACTGGCATGCAAAGCACACCAGCTTCTGTTAATACTGAATCCTTGGCAGTGACCTTGAAGCTTATGGTAAGATTGCCAGAAGCAGGGCCCCTCCAGCAGGGGTAGCATCCATGTTGAAAACCACACTTTTTGCTGCCTGTAGCAATGCTCAGCATTGCAGGGATAGCTAATGTGGGGCCTGCTGTGCAGAGCATGCATGACTGCAGCTAGTGACATGGTACTGTAAAGCCAAGGAAAGCTTGCTGATAAATGGGAGAAGTTCCATTCCATGCACCCTAACTCAGGTGACCACAGGGGCGTACCCACTTTTGACCAAAATCTGAAAAGTCAGCTCAAGCACTTTCTCAATGCGGTTGCGGTTGCCACCAATTTAGCACAGCAGGCAATAATTGCATCAACAAGTTCTTTGCAACAGGCTAGACACAGCTGTTATCTCTGCTTGCACTTGAAGAAACAGGAGGTGCAAACATTGGACACTGTGGACATTGGTTCTGCTGCTGCTGTTTGACAGAGGCAAGGGCTTTGGCTTGGGGCAGGGCTGGTTTAAGGTACCAGGGGCTGGACCTATGCAACAGTCACAGCCAGGGTGAATAAATTGTTGCATGTGCTGGCAACCCATGACGGGGGCCCTTCCTACCCCTACCCTCACCAGCTGCAGCAGTACACTAAGCAAATACCAACAACTGAGATACCTTGACTTGCACACTTCCCCTGGTAGCACATGCCATAGGACATTACAGCTGGAGCAGGGGCTGTCTCTGAAGCTGCCTGTGCCATGCGGAATACCCAAAGGGCATATCTGGCGCCCCCAAAGCAGGGTATACCCCCAGCACATGTAGCGAGCTGCTGTTCTCTGCAGGTGGAGCATGATTGGCATAGCCGATGTGGTATTGTAGAAAGGGGGAGCGGTGCTGAATAAAAACATATGCTTTGAGGAGGTTGTTGAGAGATCTGCTAGCACTATCATGGCAAGATCTGGTGGAAAGTGTTAAAACAACAGTAGCAAGGGCACGTCGGGTCTAGAAGGTGGTGCTGCACCGAAGGGATATGCGTAACATGTCTTGTTTTACAACAAGCCTGGCCCAGTGAACAACTCTGTGGTATGCTAGACCTTGTTTCAAGCAGTGACAGGTGACAAAGAAAACAGTCCTCCAAAGTGGTGGTGACAGCGTGGGTGACAGCCTTGCAGCATAGGCCCGTCTCGCCCGCCGCTGATTGCAGCATGTAGAAGGAAGCTTCCTACCATCAAACTGGCATGCAAAGCACACCAGCTTCTGTTAATACTGAATCCTTGGCAGTGACCTTGAAGCTTATGGTAAGATTGCCAGAAGCAGGGCCCCTCCAGCAGGGGTAGCATCCATGTTGAAAACCACACTTTTTGCTGCCTGTAGCAATGCTCAGCATTGCAGGGATAGCTAATGTGGGGCCTGCTGTGCAGAGCATGCATGACTGCAGCTAGTGACATGGTACTGTAAAGCCAAGGAAAGCTTGCTGATAAATGGGAGAAGTTCCATTCCATGCACCCTAACTCAGGTGACCACAGGGGCGTACCCACTTTTGACCAAAATCTGAAAAGTCAGCTCAAGCACTTTCTCAATGCGGTTGCGGTTGCCACCAATTTAGCACAGCAGGCAATAATTGCATCAACAAGTTCTTTGCAACAGGCTAGACACAGCTGTTATCTCTGCTTGCACTTGAAGAAACAGGAGGTGCAAACATTGGACACTGTGGACATTGGTTCTGCTGCTGCTGTTTGACAGAGGCAAGGGCTTTGGCTTGGGGCAGGGCTGGTTTAAGGTACCAGGGGCTGGACCTATGCAACAGTCACAGCCAGGGTGAATAAATTGTTGCATGTGCTGGCAACCCATGACGGGGGCCCTTCCTACCCCTACCCTCACCAGCTGCAGCAGTACACTAAGCAAATACCAACAACTGAGATACCTTGACTTGCACACTTCCCCTGGTAGCACATGCCATAGGACATTACAGCTGGAGCAGGGGCTGTCTCTGAAGCTGCCTGTGCCATGCGGAATACCCAAAGGGCATATCTGGCGCCCCCAAAGCAGGGTATACCCCCAGCACATGTAGCGAGCTGCTGTTCTCTGCAGGTGGAGCATGATTGGCATAGCCGATGTGGTATTGTAGAAAGGGGGAGCGGTGCTGAATAAAAACATATGCTTTGAGGAGGTTGTTGAGAGATCTGCTAGCACTATCATGGCAAGATCTGGTGGAAAGTGTTAAAACAGCAGTAGCAAGGGCACGTCGGGTCTAGAAGGTGGTGCTGCACCGAAGGGATATGCGTAACATGTCTTGTTTTACAACAAGCCTGGCCCAGTGAACAACTCTGTGGTATGCTAGACCTTGTTTCAAGCAATGACAGGTGACAAAGAAAACAGTCCTCCAAAGTGGTGGTGACAGCGTGGGTGACAGCCTTGCAGCATAGGCCCGTCTCGCCCGCCGCTGATTGCAGCATGTAGAAGGAAGCTTCCTACCATCAAACTGGCATGCAAAGCACACCAGCTTCTGTTAATACTGAATCCTTGGCAGTGACCTTGAAGCTTATGGTAAGATTGCCAGAAGCAGGGCCCCTCCAGCAGGGGTAGCATCCATGTTGAAAACCACACTTTTTGCTGCCTGTAGCAATGCTCAGCATTGCAGGGATAGCTAATGTGGGGCCTGCTGTGCAGAGCATGCATGACTGCAGCTAGTGACATGGTACTGTAAAGCCAAGGAAAGCTTGCTGATAAATGGGAGAAGTTCCATTCCATGCACCCTAACTCAGGTGACCACAGGGGCGTACCCACTTTTGACCAAAATCTGAAAAGTCAGCTCAAGCACTTTCTCAATGCGGTTGCGGTTGCCACCAATTTAGCACAGCAGGCAATAATTGCATCAACAAGTTCTTTGCAACAGGCTAGACACAGCTGTTATCTCTGCTTGCACTTGAAGAAACAGGAGGTGCAAACATTGGACACTGTGGACATTGGTTCTGCTGCTGCTGTTTGACAGAGGCAAGGGCTTTGGCTTGGGGCAGGGCTGGTTTAAGGTACCAGGGGCTGGACCTATGCAACAGTCACAGCCAGGGTGAATAAATTGTTGCATGTGCTGGCAACCCATGACGGGGGCCCTTCCTACCCCTACCCTCACCAGCTGCAGCAGTACACTAAGCAAATACCAACAACTGAGATACCTTGACTTGCACACTTCCCCTGGTAGCACATGCCATAGGACATTACAGCTGGAGCAGGGGCTGTCTCTGAAGCTGCCTGTGCCATGCGGAATACCCAAAGGGCATATCTGGCGCCCCCAAAGCAGGGTATACCCCCAGCACATGTAGCGAGCTGCTGTTCTCTGCAGGTGGAGCATGATTGGCATAGCCGATGTGGTATTGTAGAAAGGGGGAGCGGTGCTGAATAAAAACATATGCTTTGAGGAGGTTGTTGAGAGATCTGCTAGCACTATCATGGCAAGATCTGGTGGAAAGTGTTAAAACAGCAGTAGCAAGGGCACGTCGGGTCTAGAAGGTGGTGCTGCACCGAAGGGATATGCGTAACATGTCTTGTTTTACAACAAGCCTGGCCCAGTGAACAACTCTGTGGTATGCTAGACCTTGTTTCAAGCAGTGACAGGTGACAAAGAAAACAGTCCTCCAAAGTGGTGGTGACAGCGTGGGTGACAGCCTTGCAGCATAGGCCCGTCTCGCCCGCCGCTGATTGCAGCATGTAGAAGGAAGCTTCCTACCATCAAACTGGCATGCAAAGCACACCAGCTTCTGTTAATACTGAATCCTTGGCAGTGACCTTGAAGCTTATGGTAAGATTGCCAGAAGCAGGGCCCCTCCAGCAGGGGTAGCATCCATGTTGAAAACCACACTTTTTGCTGCCTGTAGCAATGCTCAGCATTGCAGGGATAGCTAATGTGGGGCCTGCTGTGCAGAGCATGCATGACTGCAGCTAGTGACATGGTACTGTAAAGCCAAGGAAAGCTTGCTGATAAATGGGAGAAGTTCCATTCCATGCACCCTAACTCAGGTGACCACAGGGGCGTACCCACTTTTGACCAAAATCTGAAAAGTCAGCTCAAGCACTTTCTCAATGCGGTTGCGGTTGCCACCAATTTAGCACAGCAGGCAATAATTGCATCAACAAGTTCTTTGCAACAGGCTAGACACAGCTGTTATCTCTGCTTGCACTTGAAGAAACAGGAGGTGCAAACATTGGACACAGTTGGTTGCAAAAGTTTTGGCCCAAAACTCAGATTTTGTTAGGAAATGGTCTGCTTCTGTGAAATGGCATGGCCGTTCATTGCTCTCTTGCACAGGCAGCTTCTGTATGAGGTCCAGGTTGTCACCAATGGGTGCGGTCAGCATCTCTGTTGCTCTGTGTTGCTTGGCTGCTGAGAAAAGCAGGGGTCTTGCAAGGGAGACAGCGGAGGCATTTTTGCTGCTTTTTAAGGGGGTAAATGCTGAGAACTGCCAGCAGGCACAGGTGCCCTTTCTTTACTGTTTAGGGGCAGTAGCATATAGACCAGGTGTGAAGCAGGTGCAGGGGCTATACCAGTTCAATGGCAGGGCAGGTGGGGGTAGGCAGGGCATGCGAGAAGTTGGGGCAAGTGCAAGGCTAAGCTGAGAGGGCTGTGGGAGGGGAGCAGATGGGGTGTGGGGCTGGCAACCACAGGAGGGGCAGAGGTGGAAGGGGAGAGCCAGGTTAAAAAGAGCAGGAGGGCTATAGGAACAGGGGGGAGGCTTGCTGGTCTGCGTCTGCGGCTAAGGCTAAGGCAGGCTGGCTGGCTTTTATATAGTATATTTATAGGGCACGCCCGGGGCTCGAACTCGGGACGTCTCGCGTGCGAGGCTACTTGTGGTACCACTTGGGCATACTAACTGCAGCACATTGATGCTCTGCCTGTTTACTTTCTTAAACATAAATGGTTGTAAATCAGGTCTTGCTGCTGCTGCTTAAACCCCAGCCTTATGTTCCGGCCAAAACTTTTGCAACCAACTGTAGGTGACTAATCAGTGAGTGATCAGAGCTTTTCCGATCACCTGCTCCCCTGCTCTCCAAGAATGGGTACAGGGAATCAAAGCAGGGTAGCACCTGTACCCAATCTTCGAGCACCTGCTCGGACCCTGCTCTCCTCACTGCTTTAGTGATCGAGCCACGGATCGAGCTCCCCTTCTTTTGTCCAATTCCGCCACCTCCACGATCACCTCACGCACAGGACAAGATTTGCTTTGTTCGCTGCACCCTGCTTTATTCGTTCCAGCACTGCATGACAGACCCTGCTTTTCTTGTCGCATTAGTCCACCATGCTTTGATTACCTGTACCCAATCTCGGAGCACGCCGGCCAGCCTTATCAGCTCATCGATCAGCAGCTCACATGACAAGATCTAGGTTTGGGGTGGTGGTTGCAACCTGCTTTGTTCGCCGTGCCCTGCCGCTTTTCTCGCCTTCAGCACTCTAGGACGGACTTTTCCTATCTTGTCGCATGACTCTACTCTACCCCGCTGCTTTGATTACCTGCCTCCAATCTCCATCCGGGTGTTCCAGCACTACATACATGACAGACCCTTTCTTGTCGCATCACTCTACCCTGCTTTCATTACCCGTACCCAATCTCCGAGACCCTGTACCAACCTCCAGACCCTGCTTTGTTCCGTCGTACGCACTCTCCCCTCCTTTGTTTAAATACCTGTACCAGGCAACCTTCCGGTCTGATTGACCCTCCGGCGGACCGACCCTCATTAGCCATTTGTGGACAAAGGCGCATTTCAAGGTACGGCGGGTGAAACTGCGGCTCTAGCCCTGTCAGTCCGAGTCTGAGGAGTCAGCAAATAAGCAGCTGACGCGCCCCGCTGCCGCCGAAGTGGCGCAATATCCCTTCGTTTGTTAACTCAAGCAGTTGTCCCAGGGCTTACCAGCAGCCATAGCGCCGGTAGCAAACTGATCACCTTCCAGTGCAGCCACCGACAGACGTGTGAGGCAGGGCGGCAACAGTGTCTTCCCACCTGATACTTATGACGTGTTTGTAAGTGATGAGGATGTCGTCGTATGGCAGCAGAGTGCAAGGTAGGGTACTACTGCCTGGATTGCAGAGTCCCATCACAGACTGCGGGGGCAACCCATTAATTGGCATTTGCCAGGCCCTGGCAGAAACAATAAGCAACGCTGAGTGAAGGCACACTTTATTCAACGTGGGGTCACCAACACACCAATAATACATACATACTTTGCAAAGAGAGACCACTGCACAGCCCTCGCTCCGAGCCGTGCAGGACCCAAGCATGACTCCAACCAGTTTGTTTGGGGGGTGGGGGATGGGGGTGAGCAACTGAGAGAAAATGAGAGCTGAACTGCCAAACACGCGACGCATCATATCAGGTAAACCCTGTTGAAACCCTTTAGAAAAGTGGTATGTAATGTCAGTGAATAAGGGCGCTCGCGTCAGTGTGTCAACATGCCCTCCGAGTGTTTAAGCACACTCAATAGTCACAAACAATGTGGAGCCCGACGTTACCATGGGGGTGCCGGATTGGATTCCTCAGTGCAGTTACTATGTATGTGCATACTGACATAGCGGACTGCGTGCATGTACGACTAGAGCAGGAGCGCCCGCTGCAGGCCCTTTTGAAGTGTTGACTACCCAAGTAAACACCTCACACGCCTGCTGGTGTGACGACTAGAAACACTATGTAAGACTAGGAGGTGACTATTTCCAACAAGCTCAATCAAGCATTTACCACTCACTGGGCAGTGCCCAATCTAATGACAGGAAGTCCGCAGCCCTTGGCTGCGGCAGCACCGGGCAGCAGCTAGCGGCTGCAATGGTAGAAGCATCAACTGCAATGGTAGAATAACCGCTGCAATGGCTGTCATAAACTGACGGGACTTGCCTATGGCACACCGTGAAAAAGCGGAACCAACCAGCAGCTAGCTGCTACAAGTGGTCACCTGCTCCGTCGTTCTGGCGATGGTGGTTCCCAGATCTTCATCTAAATTCTAGAGGGAGAGAAAGTGAACTATGCATAAAAGTGGAAAACCCTTCGTGCATAAGTTTAAGGGGGCAGGCCCACTACCATTCAGGACCCAGGAGACATAAGCGGTGCCGGTGGGCAAATACAGACATGTCCCCAATGGCATCTAGTGGGTGGGGGTGTGGCAATGGCATGTATGATTATGAGACCATAGCGCATGCATGTATGTGGAAATGAACTGCATCAGATGGATTGACTCGTCAGCACCCGGTAAGGCTGGGTTTAGGGTTGCATGAAGAAGCTATGGTAGTGCCACACACTGCAGCACATCCATGTTCCAAGTTAGAGTAGCTGTTAAACCATGTCTCAATGCTCAGTCCATACATTTGGCGTATATCATGCCACACCATACCATACTCACGGGCTACCTTCACTTCCTTAAAACAAAGCTGGGGTGAAATGTCTCCTTATACAGAATCCTCTGCTAAAGCTGCCATTGAATGTTACACACATTTGCATATAATGATTATAATAGTAGTCACGCTTGCCTGCCAACTCCATTGTTCTGCTTTGTTTATGCTCTTGCTCATGCTGGACCCTTCACCTTACCTTCTTATTTACCTGCAGTGGTGGTGGTGGCCAGTGGTGCAAGGACGGCTGTGGTGGTGGTGGTGGCGGCGGTGGTGGTGGCGGGTGGGGTGGTGGCGGTGGTGGTGGTGGTGGTGGTGGTGGTGGTGGTGGTGGCGGCGGGTGGGGCCGCAAGGTGCTGTAGTGCTGCTGCTTCAGTAGTGCCAGCTCCGAGTTATCAATTTGAGCGGCTTGTGTGAGTGAGTGAGTGAGTGGACGCCGGGCGTTAGCTCTGCGTAGTTTTAAGGAAGAGGCGGTACTAGCACGCGTGGTGCGTTCCCCCCTACCATGTCCTCCTGGCAATCCATCATAAAACAGGCAAATGAACGTATATGGAGCTACCCGATGCCTGCTCTCATGGCTGCGGATGTGCCCTGCTGCTGGAGTTTCTGTCGATGTTGCCAGATCTTTTGCATGTGTTGTGTGGCGCAGATTGCCAGCTTCTGAATAGTTTGTTTCAGATGTTTGCCGCTGATGCCGAGTCTGCGGAGCGGCTTGTGTCATATATTTAACGTGGATGGTGGATTAAGAGATGAGAATGGAACAGAAGCTACTGTATTGGTGAAGTCCATAGCTTGGCTTGGCGAAGTCCATGGGTGCTGCACCCGAAGCTGTGGTTTATCTGCCATGGCAGTGACATCACGCCCTGGCAATGGCCTTAGTGTAGAGTGAGCTTGTACAGAGTTGGTGGAGCGCATTGTTGGCTATCTCACTTGTATATGCAAGTTGGCACTTGCTGACACAGCCGGGAGCTTCAAATGGACGACTGTGGCTTTTTCATGCTCATCAGTGTGCAGACGCTGGGTCTGGCTAGTGTCAAATGTTGTCATAGCTGTCAAGTGTGCTTACATCTTGCCCATATGGGTTTTGAGCTTCTGCAGAGCAGCACTCATCTATGTGATGTAGTTCTTGTGGTATGAGTCAATGGGGATAGTCAGTGATGCTTTGCTAATAGCATAGCATGTATGTATGTGGTTTGGATATAGTTAGTTGCTGCAGCTAGTATGTAATAGTTGTGCTATGTCAATCTTTTGCTATGTCATCTCATGAATTGTATAACAGCCGAGCAGCACATTGTGTGTAGGCGGGCCATCCGGTGGTGCCAAGACCGTTTGGTAAGGAAAATGCCCCCTTGAATCATGTTCCCCTTCCCTCTTCTTTGTGATGGTTTGAGGTGCGGGACCTATGGCACATTTTGCTAAAGCATATCATGTAACTGAATGCTCCCTTGTCTCAGCAGGCCTCTAACTGAGCGCCTCAAAAGAATCCGCTAGTGCTGGCTTAGTACTTACCCTAGGAAGTTGCGCAACTTTGAGACCCAACTGTCCCTATTAGCACGGCAGTACAGACAATATTGTAGCTCATCCATATACGCCTTACCAGCTTGAAGCTCAGGTGGTGGCCCATCAGCAGCTAGGCCCTATCTATGTACTTGCCATGCTAACTAAATGCTAACACAGCTGCAGTACTAAACACCATTCTCTGACATTGGGACTTATCAACAACGCAGCGGTCCGAGTCATGACTGATTGATCAATCACAGCAGACCAAGGGCAAGGGAGCTTCTACATAGGCAGGAGGCCAACTCCCCGTAACGTATGCAAGAAGGGGCTTCCCCCCTTCTCTGCATTATTCTCCTTCTCTGTCTCTCCGTAGGCAGGCGGCCCTTTAATGAGCATGATTGCAAGTGCATTGACCACGATACCTAGTTGCTAAGCCAACTGCAGCGTAGCTACCAAGCGAGAGAATCGCAGCCAGCCCATTCAGATAATAGGTCAAAATTATCCCAAACATACTGCCCCAGTGGGGGCCAAGAGCCTCCCGCCTACTTAGGAAACGAGGAGGGCTTGTAAGCCCAGTGCAACTGAAGGACAATGGAGGCAAGTAGGACAGGGATGCACAGTGACATTGTGCACCACACTCCAGGCTGTGTGAAAGGAACAACATCATAATGGAGGAAACAGGCACATGATGGACGAATTGTGATACCATACTCCCATCGATTCACCTCTCTCAGAACACTCAGCCCCGTCCTACATGATGAGCTGTGGGTTGGGTGAGAGGCTGAGGGCTGGTCCGGACCTCATGCTCTACCCTTCTGAGTCATACTGATTGCTCATTGCACGCTGCTTCTTTGTCATTGTGGTCGTGTGATGTGGCTGTGAAATACAGGGCCCCTGTTGAGCCTTGCTACTTAGTGAGTTAGCATCTATCTGCTGATGTGGCCATGTTGTTAGGGGGCTTGCATTGCCAGAGCTGCAGGCCCAACCCGCAGCAGGACATGACGTGCTAGGCTGCTTGTACAGAGCTGTCTCGAGACATCGCTTTAGGCGCCGTCATCCCGTTGAAAAGGCAGGTTGCTGTGCTGTGCCGTAGTGTTGGCTGGGAATCCAGATTGCTTTGTTGGTTCATGAGCATGTTTGCGGATGCCTTGCTGCTCCCGCTGCCATGCGGGAGAGCTCCGAGGGCTCACACCCACCGGACAGTTATTCACAGCGGAAGTTGATGGGTCAGTGATAGGAAGCTTCCTGGTACCTTCTTGGTGGTGCTAGTCACTACAGTGGCCAAGCGCGCCGAGCCGTTCAGAGTGGTCTTGTCCAAGATATAAATAAACGCAGTCACCGCCTAAACGTGCATAACCGCGTATTTGGCATGACAACCCGGCCTTCTCATTGAACCACTTTCAGTTGCATCCGTCTCGTACCCCAGTTACCATGGCTCGCACAGCGGTAAGTGTGCCCAAATCCTCGCAAGCATGATCTTCCTGCATGCATGTGCGTCCCCTTGCAAACGCTGCACATTCCTCGGCTTATTGGCGACAATACAGCTCGTACTTCCATGCATCCGGCGGGAAGATCTTGGCAGCCCTGCATACCCGAAGGCCCAAACAGGCATACATTGAGCCCCGCATTCAGCGCAGACGTCTTGTGTTTATATTTATGGAGTGATGCGTTAACTAAAGGGTACCTTCTATAATGCCGTTACCCCGGCTGTGTTCGTTTTTGGATCACCCACGGTATGCATGTTTTCGAACTCGCTCTTGAACACAAACGTTGTCTCTCTGCCTTGTGCTGCAGGTAATTTTCTATTGTGCCCTTGTATCACTGGCCCTATTCGCCCATACTGCGGCCGGTGAGTGTTCCTGATGACCCCGCGCTACCCCCTGCTGACCCCCCTGCAGCTGCTACCTACCGTCGCTCATGAGTGACCAAATGGTCATAACCGAGCTGAAAAGGGCGGGCAGCAGCACATCTACAAGTACACTGAAGTGTTTTATCATTAAACAGGTCACAATATCACCTGTCAGGACAGAGATGCATGTGACATGCCCCGTTAGTTCATTCCTGGTTGCATTGCCCTCTGGATCTATCTGTCTTGTTCAATGGCTCTCTGCTTGCTCGCTCATGTTACGGCTGCTGTGTGCGCAGCTACCAAGGGTGGGACCATCATCATCACAGGTATTGGCAAGGGGGGCCACGGAAGTGGCTGCAAGGAATCATGCAAGGATGTCTGCGAGGATGTGTGCAAGCCCGTGGACGTTGAGGTCTGCAAAGACGTTGAGGTCCCTTATGAGGTGAGTTTGTACTGCATGCATGCAAGCATCATGGTGTGCGAGTGGTCCTCAATGAGGCATCTGCCTGATTCTTATGATGAAAACAAGCAAGGGTCTGCTGGCCCCTCGGACTCATTACCTAGTGACGTTACGTAAGTGAATGAAGGACGCCAGGCCAGCTATATCAGCAAGAAGAATGCAGGCTGATGCGCTGCTGCTGCTGCTGCTGCTCTGCTCCTGATGTTTCCTCACGCATGATCTTGTATTCAAGGCTTGGCTGCGTGTGCATCATGGTGGCCATACCACACTGCAGTGCATGGCCCTTGAACCTGTGAACTTAAGTTTGCTATGGCGGCTGGATGCATTCCATATAGAGGGATTACCACTCGCAGGGCAGTACAATACCTGCTGAATATTCAAGATTTCATGTGCTGTGAGGTAAGCAAAGTGCATGTCGGAGATATGGTGCCCTCTTTGTTTGGCTGTTGCCTGGTGTGTGCAGTTTCTGCTTTACAACCTGATTATTCAGCATTTAGATCTGTTTGATCCAGAGTCCGATTTTTCTGGTGGTTTGTCTGATGAGGAACTGGTTGAAGTTCCCTCAGAGACGGATCCATGGTATGGTATTTCTATGTTGGTGGTCTGGAATCCATTGTTTTTGGATCCATCCGATGGTGTGTTTGGTCGTTTCGACCTAGCAGCCCTTTGTGGTTGCCACACCTTCAATGTTTGTTATGTTATGTTATTCAAGCATGATATTACTGGGTGCATGTTGCTCCCCTTCCCTGCACCTCTCAGTCATGTCTGTGCTTGTTCAACGCTCTGATTCTCCCAGGTGTGCAAGGATGTGACCACAACCGTGACTGAGCAGAAGTGCAGCAAGGTGTGTGGAGGCGGTGGTGATGGCTGGGGCTGGGGCGGCAAGAAGGGTCGCAAGCTGCAGGGTGGCAAAGCCGGCAAGCTTATCACCGTGGTCGTGTCCAAGCCCAGTAAGTGTCTTTTAGAACGCTCCCGGTGTTTTATATTGGCCCTGGTTAACATAGCTGAACGAACACTTTTTTGCATCTTTGGTATCATGTCCCTGTTGACATCAGCCGGCAGGAATTGTAGGTGAAACTTGCTTGTGGCAGGCTGATCTTGTCTCCCATATGCATCTGCTACTGCTTCTGTCTTAGGTCATCCTACGCCATAAGGATGTCCACAAGTCTGCTGATCCCAAATCTACTGGACGCCGCCAGGCCAAATATGTCAATACTCCCAATTTGGATGGAAGTGATGATAGCAATGCTAGTGATAACATAACACTCAGGGCGGTAACAAACGACTATTGAAAACCATCCACATGCTTAAGTACCCATTTACCTCAATCGTGTCTCTCCCCCGTAGGCTGCAATAACGTGTGCAAGGACGTCAACAAGGATGTGACCAAGGCCGTGTGCAAGACCATGACCAAGACAGAGAAGAAGTGCACTACCATTTCCAAGGACGTGTGCAGCAAGGTACGCCTTTCATGGCAGCCTGGTCCATAGGTAGTACGCAGGTAGTGCACTCTTAAATGCACTCGTGGAGCCATATTGTGATTTGTTTGAGAATCCACATGCCGAAAACCTGTTTATTGTCCCACGGGTCCTCCCCGGCTCCCCGGCTCTCCGCAAAGCTGTGCTGGGAAACATTTCAAGTTTATACTGTTCCCATCGCGTCTTCAGCCTCCGTTTAGTTGCCTCTCAAACTGTTTTCACTCATCCATGGCAGGTTTTCAGACCCAAACAGCCCACCCATTTAGCAAGGGACTGCACGGTCCAGTGATGCGATTCAGATTTCCATCTCAAAGATATATCACTCATAAAACGTCATGCTCTCTCCCACTCTTGCATTCTTTGTTCACAATTTTATTGGGAGGACCTAGCACTGCATGGACGCAACCAGATTTCATGCATGGCTACCTGCATCATAACCAAGGGCTTCGGCCACCAGAGCTAATGGCTTTCAAGCACATCTTTTAGTGCTGTCTCCGGACGCGTAGGAAAAGTCCTTCCTGTTCCAAAGCAGAGTTCTGTGGCGCGGTGTTTACTCGTAGGGGTATGCTTGCTGTGCCTTTCTTGTGAATCTTTTATGTCGCCTTTGCTTGGTAATGTCTGATTCCTGGCTAGTGTTTACTCACATCAGTCAATCTTCTGTGCCTTCAGAGCTGCAAGAAGGTGTGCACTACTGACTGCAATGATGATGGCGGCAAGGGCTGGTATGTGGGCGGCGGTGGCAAGAAGGGCCTGTAACTGTCCCCTTCTATCTCAGCTTGCAATTATGTGCGTGTCCGAATCGAACGCAGCAGTGATGCATAAGGAGCCGTGCTCGGACGTCCCCTGTCAGCCCAGATAGATGCTAGAAGCCTGGGCCGGAGGCCCGCCTCCAAGTATTGGAAGAAATAAAACAACATTGAAAGTAGTGGTGAAGGGGAAACGATAAATGGGTTCAACAAGGGACCCACGGAACCCTGAGTGGGCCAAACAGTGTGCTTGAATGGACAACGGCAAGTCTGGTGGGCGGGTTGACTGTGACTTCCTGCTGTCTCCGATATGCAAAAAGTGTGTGATGCCTAGAACCTTTCAGTTTTCTTGCTGAGGCGGGTTTCGTTAGGCAATGGCAAGCCTTTGTAATCATCAATTGTAACACTGCTGCTTGTGGAAATCAAGTGTGGTTGAATGCTGAGGCTACTGGTCATTTATGCCATTAAAAGACTGGTTTTATTTAATGCAGCTAACATGTATGTGCATGCGACAGCATGTGGTGACCTCCTGTACACGTCCATGGCCGCCAAGTGAGAGCGAGTCGGGTGATCACTAAGCCAAAGTGCTTACCAGGTGGTCTCCAACAAGATCAACATATTTGAGGGAAGTAAGAAGCACCGCAACGGCGTCATGCCCTTGCGGCCCTTCTTACTTTTCTTAAACATGCGCAGCTTGTTACCGTGCAATTGTACCATAATATGTAACCAACATACTATGCTTGAACCGTGGGCCTGACTGTCCGATAGCTGTATCAGGCCTGCCCTAATCTCTAACAGAGCAGCCAATCCCCCCAAGGCAAGGTCATAAAAGGAAGTTTTATAGAGGTGAGGTGACTAGAAGTCGGTTAAGTTGTGACCAGCCTTGCAAGGAATCAGAACAATGGATAGCCGTCTACTTCCTAGTGTGGCCAATCTTTTGTGAAACCCTGTAAAGCCCTAGCATCGGTCCTGTTAAAGGCCTGCTGTAGCCCCAGCAACTCATTTTCTACCCGTACTTGCAAATCACAAACGTCAGCCAAGCGCAGCTGGACCCCTGCGATATCCTTTTAAGACACTTCAGATCCTTGGCATGCATGGACGAGAATACGTATGATAATGGGCTCGCATAACAGCTGCTAGATCCCATCTAAGCTCAGCTCTGAAGGCTCTGCAACCAAGCAGCCATCCAAAGTGCTCTGTCCAGTCACCAATGTCAGCGAGAGGGCAGGAGGGGTGCGTAGTGGCGGTAGAGTCTTTCCAAGCAAGAATCAGCCCATGTCCTCCTAAACTCAGTCTTCACAAGCAACATGACAGTCAGGCGAGTCCAACTTGATTCCTAGATGTGTGTGGCCGACCGACCCTGTTTTTGGGCTGAAATGGATCGGCTTGCAAATTTTCCTGCAAATTCTGTGATACATGCTTCAATTGCAAATCTGAAGGTGGGACTTGGGTCCACAGCTCTAGAACTGTCCAAATCCGGTCTTATATTATTGTTGGACCATCTATAAAATGTCCTAGCATTAGCTCAGGATCTCCACCAGTGTCTGAAGTGTCATCTTAGATCCATGCACCACTGGAACTGCCTGAGTAGTATTTAAGTAGTATGCACGTGAAGACAAAGCCACCAACATGGACGGCAGTGAGGTGCAACTGCAACAGGTAGCACATGAAATACTCCTTACTTTAATGATTTGCATGCACTCTGCAAACACCCAACTTGGTGTCCGCGAATTAAGGTGCAGCTCCGGCATTGCTGCCGGTGAGGGCTGAAGCTCGGGCTGCTTGAACGCATTGCGGGCAATTTCCAAGAATGCGGTGCCGGCATGCCCGTAACGAACATCTCTTTCTTACCGCGCTTGGTGCCTATGAGCAGGGAGTTGTTCTAAGAAAGAAGCACCATTGCGCCCCATCCGAGAGCACCACACCAACAATAAAGCTTATGAGAGGCTAATGGACGATGCGGCTGACCTTTAAATACCGTTAGGGCGGACTGCGCTCTTTTGTGCCTAGCTGTAATGGACCAACGGGCGAGTTTGCAGGCAGCTAAGCGGCACTCGGTGACCGCAGTGACACCAGCAGGTCACCCGGTCAAATTTGCAAGTCTGCCCCCATTTGCAGGTCCTGTATGCCGACCGACTAACCCTCTTTTAGGGGGTCAAAACCCACACACATCTAGGAATCAAGTTGGACTCGCCTCACCATCAAATCGGTGGGATCCTTGGCCACACCTGAGGTTGAAATTGGCTATTGCTTGCCAGACATAGCTGTTGCACAACACACTTTCACAATCGGACTAATTTCTGACACAGCATGCAGACTCAAGGGTTTACAAACAAACAAACAAAAACATAAGGTGCGGCAACTGCAAAAGGGCTGAGTAAACGGCGCCAAACACACCATCGGATGGATCCAAAAACAATGGAGTCCACACCACCAACCAATAGAAGTACCCAAGCATACATGAAACTACGAGACTGCAACCAGTGTGCATCAGACAATTCACCAGGGTGATCTGGCTTCAAATCAAACACATACACTAATCCTTGGCAGGATATCTGCAGATTGGTAGTCAGCATGTGCAACTTGTATGTAAGCATATATGCTTTTTGGAGATAGAGAGGCAATGTTTGTAAGCAAGCCTATATTAGTCCTGCTTTCCCAAAAGGGCGGTACACCTTGACACGCTCTACTTGCTAAGCTGAGCTGTTTGTTTGTTTGTTAAGCTGAGCCACCAGCCATGTTGGGTATTGTAAACTCAAGGCAGATTGCAGGTGGACTTACTGGACATCCTGCTTGGTTGGTGCTCTGGATTGTGTTTGATTTGGATACACCCATCAGTCTCCTGCTGGTGATTTGTTTGCCGTGTCCGTAGTTGGATGTCTGCTTGGGTATTCCTCTTGCTTGGTGGTATGGATTCCATTGTTTTTGGACCCATCCGATGGTGTGTTTGGTCGTTTCGACCTAGCAGCCCTTTGCGGTTGCCGCACCTTAAATTTTTTGTTTGTTTGTTTGCAGTGATCATGTACTGCCCCCTGATGGGCCCGAGCACAGCACCATGCCTATAGAACAAACTCCTGACTGAGCGCATGATGCACGTAACCTGGCAAGCCCTGCATAAAAAACAAACAAACAAAAATTTAATATCACATCCAATACGACCCAAATGATCCCAAATGTCTGCATGCTTGGTAACCTGCCTCGTAAGGCAATGAAACCCTGCTAACATGATATTATACTTAGCAGCCCAGCTCAGACTAGATGTGATATGCGGGAAAAGAGTTAACAGGAGGAAACGGAGTAGGCCATGCACATGCTCTGCGCGTAGATATGTCTCAACATCTGTGACTCCTTGGAAATGACAACCCCTTATTATGCTGATATGACATCACAACGTGAATGTCCATATGTACTGCGTGGTGTATCAGAAACTGACCAGAACAAGAACGAACACATCTGCTGAACCGCCCAGGTGGTGCAATGCTGGCAAAAACATGGTGCCTAAGAGCTGCAACTTATGCAGGGGGGGTTTAACACCTGCTAGCTGCTTGCAAAACTAGAAGCTGCCTGTAGTAATCATATTCATATCATGCAGACCAGGACCTTAGATAGCCTTAGCCTTGGCTAACCAAGGAACCCTATCCCCTTGCTAACCCAAAAAAAAACATGCTGCAACAATCAAACATAACAGAATTCCAAGATCTACCAAGAAAGCTAAGCACAGGTATGGGCAATGCTACAACAGCAAAGGGGAGACATGTACTTGAAGGACAACGCCATTGCAATTTGTTTCATCTGCAATTAAATGGCCACACCTAGACTCTCCTTGTTCTGCTAGCCAGGGAACCCTGCTTTATAGCATCATGACAAGCCTATTAAGGCAGCATACCGTTTCTGTGGAGACGCATGATTTACCGCGCTATGCTTCAGTGCTCCCAAACAGCACTTGTGGGCAGCATTCACAACAATCCGACTGGGTGGGCCAACAGCCAAAACATGCAACTAGAACAGCGCAAGTGACGAGTGCACCACAACCACGGAGGTTCACACTGATATCTGCCTGCTACCATAAGATGAGCCAATCAACTGGCTGATCAGCGATTGCAGAGTTTCTTATACAGTAGGGTTATAGGTATACATTGCATGTACGCAACTGTTCGGGGCTCTGCAGGCCACTCTCTATGCAGCTCTCTGCTCAACATTGTCATTTTCATGTCCCACCCTAGGCACATATTCAGGAAAACTGTCCATGAACTCTTCTGTAAGCCTTCTTCAGAAGAAACAACGTATTTGCAGTCACGTGCTGTTGTTGGAGATGCTGGCAAAACAGGCTGTCAATGTATCAAAATAAAACACCAGATACCAAGCGGCTGAGTGGGAGTAGGGCCAAGCCCACACCGACTTTGGACCCCCACAGTATAAGCTCCTGCTCGTGCACTTGGCTCTGTTCACACTTGATCAATCCATGTCTTATACTGTCTCTCACTGTGCTGCATCTTGCAGAATGGGGCCACTCAACTGCGTAGCAGGTTTGCATCTCTGGCTGATTCTCACCGCCCAGGCTTCCCTCCTCTAGCTGCAGATGCATCACATGTCTCCTGCCAGCTTGCTGCTGCTGCCGCTTAACCCCTCTTTGCTCATCTGCGGAGTTGCCAAGCTAGTAGTCATGCTCATAGTAGAGCTAGCATATCCCTCCAAATCGCCCTCCCTGTCAGCTGCTGACCTGGCCTTCTGACCCATGAACTTCCAGAAGAAGAAGAGCTCCCAGGGATCAGCCAGGACCCCAAAGTGGCGGTACATCACGGTCACGTTGAAGGCCCCATCGCCTGCTATAATGCTCCAGCTGTCAGGGAGAGCGATGAACTTGCGGCGGAGCTCCACGGCGTCAGAAAACTTGTAAGTGTCTGTCTCAGAGACGTAGCCACCGCCAAAGCTGCGAAGTGAGCAAACAGATAAGATAAGGAAGCAGGAGTCAGTTGAGAGTGAGTTGGGGCTTTTTGCCAGATCCTGGAAGTTGTGGGCTCTGACCATATAGGGGTTTGAAGAGCAGGGTTCATCTGGCCCCCCTAGTTGGAAAAGCAACACTTCTGCAACTTCAACGTACCAGGACTCCACCTGGTATCCAAGTCAAACTGAACAACATGCTGTCAACTTGCACTCTGACAGTAATCAACCTGTACTTGCCAGGTAGTTTTCTGTTCTGCATTCAAGTGTAATCAAAAGGTTCTGTGATGAAGACAGAGATGCTAGTTTACTGGTGGGACATCTGCTCAACGGTGCTGGAGCTGGCTCAATCCCTCTGAAACCTAGCATGCAAAAGCTAGCCTGCTATGTGCTAGTTTTTGGTAAGGGATCCGTGTAATCTTTACACCAAGGAACCCTTCCCACAATCCCACGCTGGAGAACAATACACGGTCTCCTCGCGTAGATCTCTCTCTCTCTCTCTCTATGTGCTAGTTTATTGCCACTCACCAGCTCTTGGTATGGGCCAGGTTCTTGAAGGCATACAAGCTGTTGCCATACTCGCAGCAGAGCTGGAAGGTCTTGGTCAACCAGGCATTGTCACGGACCCCATGCCACGACCCTGCAAGGGGGGCAGGCAGAGACACACAACGGTAAGCCCACAAAAACATGTCTCCCCAGATGTGCTTGTTTGTGCATTGTCCGAGAAAGCTATCTGCCTGAGCAGCACGGCCAGACTTGCAGACGGCAGAAACCCTACTTGCTGCAAGATGGTCGGAGCGTATCAATCAACTAGCTGCAATGTACATAGCAACCTTACAAGCCGTCCAGTACACAAACCGCATACTAGGGTAGCGTTGTGATACACCAGTCTTCTACAGAGACACGTAAGGACAGAAGAGTAGTCTATCTGATGCCTTGCCTTGCTTAATTTGGTAGCACGCGGCCAGGCCTAGGTTGAGCAGCTGCTTCCCCTCCGCCTTAAGCAGTGCCAGCGCCTCCCTCTGGATATGCTTGATGGCCCCCTTGTTCCCCTGGGGATGGATGAACATGCGCTCAGCTGTATACCCCACCACTTCCCCATTCTGGTAGATGGGGTCAAACACCACACAGCCATGGATGCGAGGGCCCTCCTCCTCTACACTGAACGGCAGCGCTGCATTAGCAAAAGGGGAGGTAGCAGGGCTGCTGTTCCCCTTGGAGCTGCTGTTGCTGCTGGTGTAGGCACCAGTGCTGAAGCTGGCGGTGCTAGAGACAGTACAGGTGACGTCAACAGAAGGAATTGTCACCACATGGTCACGAGACGTGGCTGCTGCAGCTGATCTGTGGACCCCTGCAGCCTTAGCAGCTGGCACATCCGGCTTTTCCTCATCCCCCATCATATTGCCCGGCTCCTGCTGCTGCTGGTCAGTGCCCTCGTTGTTTGTCTCTACCACCGCTGCCTCTGCTGCTGCTGCCCGAAGTGCCTTAGCCCTCTGAGCCCTTTCCCTCAACTTCCTTTGCTTTCTGCTGAGAGGGGCATCCTGCTTGAATTCTTCCTCAGCCTTGCGGGCTAGGAGAGCAGCAGCTAGAGAAGCAGGGGGAGGAGGGACCTCTCCAGGGTTCAGGGTGCGGGCAACAAAGACCCGCACATCCTTCTCACGGCCGAGGGCCTCCCAAGGAACACTGCGACTGAATACTTTGATTTCATCAGTGGCTTTGGTGGCCAGCCTGGGAGCAGGAAGCAGCAGGGGCATAGAGGTCTTGTGTTAGTCGTGGCAGAGCACCAACAAAATCATCTACCTTGAGAGAGACATGTAGGCAGCCCTTGGGAGGTCCATTGCTGGAAGCAAGAAGCTGTAGGCAATGCTGCAGGATACAATCAATGCTTCCCAGACATTGAAGCGTCTACTAGCACCTTTAAGGGGAAAAATGATCCAGGCGGTCAACCAACATGCCCATCCCAGTACCCCTCTCACATGGGGCCACCTCCAACAGCACTGGCCAGACCATTCCGCTGGTGCCAAGGACACAGAGGTCGCTGCTGCCATACTTGACAAGTGACTGCACACAGTGGTCATCTGATATTTGTCTGCATGTCCAATGGCTCTGGGTATGGATCTTCTTTCTTCTACTTCAGACATGGAAGTGTGTTCTCCTTCATTGCATCAGCGGGTGGAGCTGGAATTGCTAAGAGGTCATTTATAGGCCCACCTGGTTGCCAGAGGTGCACCTCTGTGGAATTCAAGGCACAAGTAATTCCAGCGATGAGTGTTGTTTAACAACAGGAGGCAGGGGATGTACTGCAGCTACTGCCATACTACACACCCTCGTTTGAGCAATCCACATGTGCACCAGCTAGTGCTCCTGGTAGTCTGCTTTTCTATGGCTTACCATTCCTGCGCCATCTGCTGGGTATCCTCCCGCAGCTGTGGGCTTGCTGTTGAGCTGATCTCTTCAACCACCAGGTGAGCCTTCTCAGCCATTTCAGCACGGCGTCGAATATGCTTGGTTTTCTGCAAGACAGCATCAATGGGCATAACTCAATCTACTGTAAAAGGAAGTTCTATTGAGGCGAGGTGGCTAGAAGTCAGTTACCAGTCAGTCCTATGGTTCCGAACTGCATGCCAAAGCTAAGCAGTCGAAGAGCACTGTGGAGCAGTCTCCACTTGATGTGGCAGCACAAAAGGCACTAACTGGTAATGGCGCATCTACGAAATTGGCAGTGCCTGCTAGCAGGTAAGCATGATCTCATATTCATAAGCTATGCGGAAACCTAGGCATGAGGGTGTCAAGGCATAGATGGAAAAGACAGATCACCTTTTACTACCTTGCACACGCTTCTTCTGGTTACAGTCATGCTAATTGACACCTTGCTACCAGCCTAATGAAGTGATGAACTTATTTACAGAACCCATGAGGAGCGCCACAGCAACATACCTTGTTGAATTCAAAATGGAACTGCTGCACATTGATCACAGTCTCTGGGCCCATGTCATTGATGGTCATGCCGCCATCGTCTTGCAGCAACTGGGCCACAGGCTTTGAAAGGTCAATGAATATGGCCCTTGGGTAGTGCCGCTTGAACTGCAGGAGCATCTGATGGACATCTTTCTGGTCACACAAGGGGTCTCCTGTGGCAGTCACCACTGTCCTGCTCCAGTATTTTGCTACTGTGTATAGCAGGCAGCCCATGCCAGGGACCAAAAATACCTCCATCTCAGGGTTTGAAAAGGCGGTGTACACGTTGTTGTTACATGTGCCGTACTTCTCAATCAGTCGGATAACTTCCAGCTGGTGGTCAGTGGGGACAGGTGCTGCAGGGACAAGGAAGTATAATGAAGGGCTGAATGTCATAAATCCAGCATAAACTCGAGATTTTCCGAGTCTGGGCCCCTGAAAAGGACGGGTAGCCCCACCCTGAGGTACTCGTATTGTGTGAGTGCTTGCTGCCATCAGTTGCCAACAAGCAGGAGGATTAGGACCTTCTGCTCTTAGACTGCAGAACTAAAGTGCTGGAAAGCTGCATGGGTATAAGGGCGCTGACATGAAGGAGCCCTATGGAACCGACCCTGTCTGGGTGCCCACCTGTGTGCATCGCTTCGATGTCCAACTGCTGCAGCTCAACTTCTTTTGCACCGGGCACGGATGTGGCTGATACGTGTAGCTTGTATGTGTTCACCTGCAATACCTGGACCCTGATGCTTGGTACGCTTGTGAGGTCCTCTGCTATAAGCAAATTCTCCGGTTGGCCCGAAGAGAACCCTCGGTTAAGCCATGACAAGACGCAATATAATCCACGGAATGCATTGGCGTACAAAACCCAAAGCAGTAGAAGGGCTGATAGCAGCAGCCCTGCCAGCGGCAAGAACACTGCCAAGATCATCATGTGCTCGTCCCCTGCAAGCCATCCGAACAACGTCAAGTGTGACACTGTAGGTGTGGCATACTGAGCAAGCATCACATACTCGTACACGCGCATTACCTAGAGGACCTAATGGGCTTCGGGGTGCGACCTGGAACTTCTGGCGCTATTAGGTCCAGTTAGCTCAAACTACTTCGATGGTCGGAGTGACATCGACTAGTCTAGAATCATGTACGGGCCTAGCATGACCAACGAATGCCGTATCATTCAGAGCATTGAGGTAAGTCAAGCGTATTCCTATCTGCGCGTCTGTACTCCTGTGGGAAGCCGCCCGTGGATACTGGTGCCACGGCCTGACGCACGTGACGGGGGCACTAGTGCCACCGGTGTTCACGATGGATACCGCCGTTCGGTCCGGCAACGTGCCAGCCCTACACGCTGGTGGGCGCTTGGGATGTCCATCTTCAAATGCCAGCCGACGGCCCAACAATCCAGCAAGTCACCTGAAATCCGGCAGGTCACCTTCGGATGATGAAAAGGTGGACGGACACTGCACTAGTTTCGTCAAGCAGACTGCCCGGGATGTCAATGACAAGGTTCAAAAGGCGGGCGTTGCGAGCCCCAGGGGTGCACCTGCCTTTGGGTTAGGTGACCTCTCACTCTTGTCCGCGAGCGCTTGTTGGGACAGATAGTCTTGTCCAACCTTGTCCAACCGTTGCGCCTGGGCTGGGTCGCGCACTACTTCCTACACGGTTTTGTGGAATGGCTCCCAGTTAGGGGTAGATTACCAGATTACCATCTTGCCCAGGACATCCCTTGGGACCCAATGAAGGCTCATAGGCCCCAAAACACCAACTATTGCCACTTTGTTCACAACGGTTCGTCCATGAAAACTGAGCAAAAACCTGAGGTCACCTAACCCACACCCTTCACCGCCAAGCTGGCTATGTCAAACACGGCAGGCTCTCTAAGGAAATTGTGTATGCCGTTGGAGCCAAAGTTGGCTCCTTGTGGGTGGCGCTGCCCCCACCGGCGCCCCGCTTTGACGGGGCCATTTGGTAATTGGTAATTGGTAAGGCACACCGCACATCAACTGCAGCTAATGGCCACCAATTGAAGCCCTCAAGGGCACATGGCCGCTGCTCACTCATGCGTTCTTGCTCTGTACCAAACAAACAAACAAACAAACAAAAAAAATTTAAGGTGCGGCAACCGCAAAGGGCTGCTAGGTCGAAACGACCAAACACACCATCGGATGGGTCCAAAAACAATGGAATCCATACCACCAAGCAAGAGGAATACCCAAGCAGACATCCAACTACGGACACGGCAAACAAATCACCAGCAGGAGACTGATGGGTGTATCCAAATCAAACACAATCCAGAGCACCAACCAAGCAGGATGTCCAGTAAGTCCACCGCATATGTACCACCCAAGACGGCCAGCACACCAACCAAGGCGAATACCCAAACATGTAGCTATCTAGACTTCAACCAGTTCCTCATCAGACGAATCACTAGGAACATCTGTCTCCGACTCCGAATCAAACAGATCCAAATATTGACCTGCCGGGAGCAAGATATCCGGTAAGTCCACCACATCAGTACCACCGGACTGATGGCAGTACCAACAGACACGAACACACACGGCCACATACTTGACCAAGGCCGAGAGAGGGACACAGCCAGTGGCTGACAGTGCCCAGAAATCAGCATACCTGAGCGAGGACAACGCGGCCACGGGGGGAACCACAGCTGCCAGAAACAAATCTCTAGCCTCAACAATTGTGGGGTGTTCACACATGAACAAACAATGCGCCTCATCATCAACTACTGTGGAGCTACACCGCAAACATGTGCGTTGAGAATGCGGAAGGAGGGGCGGAAGCCAACGCCCAGTATGGATACGCAAATGATGGCAACCAAGACGAAAACGCAAGAAACGTACCAACACACCATGAGACAGTCGACATGAGTAAAAAGAAGGGACAACGCCCAAAACATGTGTACCAACAACCCTGAAATACAGACCAGTACGGGACCCAGGACCATTGACAACCTGGGACAGACGCTGAATGTGCTCAGTGTACCGAGTATGCAATGCCTCATCAATGCCATCAATATCCAAAGGCAGGCAAGCTCGCAAGGTGCGAGTAAGACCACCTTCACGGGGCAAAAGGATCCGTAGCACCTGAAAAAGAGCCCCCACAAAGTTATGGGCACGGGAGCGAGTGGAGAGAGCATCATCAATGTTCTGTTGCAGAGCACTTCGATACACTGAAGCAGCATCCAACTCAACAAGGCAGTTATAAAAACGAACAGCACGCCGAACATAGCAATGCACAAGAGGTTCAGATCCAAGCTCATGTAACAAAGGCAAAAGAGGCACAGACTGAGGGAGCTGCAACCACTGACGGACCAGACGGCACCGCTTAACCTCCAAAGGATCTGTAAGGCTATAGAATTTAGCTAGGGTCCAACCAGACGACCACAAACCTGGAATAGATAGAAGGCCCCAGAGTTCACACCCATACAAACCAGCTGGCTCCATAACAGTGTGCAACAATTTCAAGAAGGCTGGGAGTGCACAGGGAAAGTCTGGTGCCGCACGCATCTGAGCAGTAGCAGCATGAAAAGAAGAGGAAAAACAGGAGGCCCTGTGAGCTGCCATAGTGCCCGCAGAGGCTGCTGTGTCATAAATTAGGCCAAGATAGCGTGTCCCCTCAGTAGGTGAAGCTGATGCAAGGGGCGCGGAACCAAGACTCAAAGAACATTCACCAACTGGAGCTCCCGCCTGCAAACCCAAAACGAGTCCGATACACTTAGGCACTGACAGCTTAAGATTGCGAGCAGCGAGCACGACATTAGTATGGGTCAGCAAAGCCTGCAAGTCGGGGAGGTACTCTGCCATGAGAGCAGCATCATCAGCATAATGATAGTCCGGATGGCACCCAGGAAGACCAGGGAAGCATGGCCCCTTATCAAGTGCACTTAATGCTCCACTTAGTGGCTGGACATACAAATTGTATAACATGGGGCTCAGGGGGCATCCTTGCTTGACCCCAATACCAACATGGAAAGGCTCTGCAACAACTCCATTGGTAACCACCTGATAGCGCAAACCCTGGTACATGCCTGCAATCCCTCGCACAAGATGTTCGGGAAACTCCAACTGGAGGAGAGTTTCCACCAATTTGCCATGATCAGTAGTATCATATGCGGCCGAGACATCCAAGAATACCACATACATGAGACGATTGGTAGTGAGCGCATGATGAGCCAAATGCTGCACAACAAACATATTATGAAGGGTACTCCGATCAGGCAAGAACCCTGCTTGCCGGGGGAACATGTCACCATGCTGGTGACTGTACTGAGTGTGGGCCACATACACCCCAGAACCCAAGCAATTTGCATATAACTTGTGGAGTAGTGAGGACACCACTATAGGGCGGTAGTTAACCTCCTGAGAATGGTCCCCACGCTTATATATAGGATTCAACAAGGCAAGACATTGTACATGCTTCGTACAGATGGGGCAGGAATGCACAAGCCCCGCCATATGCACTAATAGGATGCTCCTTCCTCTTGCGTATAATCATGCGTGTCTGGTTGAGTAATCAGGTTTTGAGCTTGTTAAGAGAGACCACTACACAGCCCTGCATCAAAGGCCACCTTGGTGGAGCAATGCGGGGCCAACAGTGGTCAGCACGGACAGAAGAGGATCCGGAGCAGGGAGCACCGCAGCAGTGAGACACCAACGCATGCTTCAGCTGTTTACGGCAGGAGTGCTGTTTAAGCAGTCACACACGGGTGGTATCTGAACCAGTGCTCAGATGCAGACTGGAGCTCACTCTTGCGCTCTGAACCCCCCTGGGAGTCAGGGTCATAAATACAATCAACATTCACCACACAGAGCATTAACTTCTCGTGGCCGGCACCTTTCATTTCTACGGGATCATCTCACCGGTTTTCTCTCCGTGCTGCCCACCTCATCGCAAGGATAGTGAGCACATGGAGGGCCAGCAAATAGGCAAGCAATATGGCCACACTCACACCATACCCACGGCTGAACTGAAAGTACTCGGCCACGGCAGCAGGATCCAGCAGACACCTGAGGGAGGACAAAGGAAATGTTTCATAGTCAGCGGTTCAGCAAAGGGAAGGGAGTTGGATTGAGGGGAAGTTGTTGTTTCTCCCCAGCTTGTGGATTTTTGTGCATAAATGCGTCCATGTTTCATGGAAAGATATTACAGCGGGAACACAATTTCATTAAGCAATACATAGTATAAGATCACGCGGTGCCACCGCATGGTACATATATCTGACATGGGAATAAAGAGAGGATTAAACATGGTACGGGGTTCAGTAGTCAAGCTATCATTCACCCTAAGGGGCTTTGAGGCCTAGGCTCCCTGGCACGGCACAGACAGTTGATTGGGCATGGGAACCAAATGTCATGTACAAATGGGCTAGTAGAGGTCCCATCCCCACTCAGCAGTAGCTCAGAGGTGGCCGCTCCAAGCGACACTCTGCAAGCTGGTTCAAGGCTAACTTTTCACAATGAAAGGCAAAGTGTGACTAGAAATCCTTGGATACAACTTTGAGGTCCAATATGCCTGCCAATTGAATCATTCCAGAGCCATGTGGGAGCGAGCAGTACTCCTTGCTGGAGTCAAATCATAGCCACTAGAGACACCCAGCTGTCTGTCATCCACTCCTATGGGCCCGTGATGACACCTCAGTTACTAGTGACTGAGTGACTACTGGTTCTGTAGTGCTAGCCGTGTTTCTGCTATACCCGGAACACAACTCACCCTTCCCTCCCTTGGCTCCTGTCAGTAATGATCGTCTTCTCAGGTTTAGTAAGACCCTTCACAGCCTTGAAGAGGAAATCCAAGTAGACACTATCAATGCCGTTTTCACAGCTGTAAGTCACCCCTTGGAACTCCAGCAGGGTGGCCCCTTCCAGGGCGTAGTATAGGGCAGAGATGTAGCGCACGTACCGCAACCACACTAGGGTCATCTGTGGTGTGTAGGAGTGCAAGTGGGAGGGGCAAAACCCAGGGAGGAGGGGGTTCGGTTAGGATAACAAGTTGAGGAGGGAGTGCAGTGCCCCAAGAGAGGACACTCTGCTGCTTATGAGACAGGATAGGGAGGGAGGCACTCAGGAAGGGACAAGAGAGCCAGCCAGTGGATTGAAGGGGTGGATTTTGGACGGAGAAGGGATGAAGGAATGACATGGAAGGAGTGACTAGGAGATGCGAGGGAAGGAGACTGAGTAAAAGCAGGGATAGAGATGAAGGGAGAGAGGCAATATGTATGCTGGCTAATTACAACGAGGAGAAGGAGAAAGTGCAACATCAGAGACAGACTGCAACCACGTTTGAAATGGCGTAATGAGATGCAGACTCCCTTCAGATCTTGGGATGCATTCAAGTGTCACCCCATCCGTGCCCTAATTGTACTCAAATCCAAACCAAAGTGCTGCGGTTCATTGCTTCAAGACCCAAACGTCGACAGTTGTGACAAAGAGCACAATATGGTTAAGGGTTTGACATTAAACCCCACTGGCCCGTAAACTCACCTCACTAAAGCTGTTGAAGAAGCCAGACATCAACAGCTGCAACGCAGTCCACACCAGAGACATCATCATGGCAGCATCTTGGTTGGGAGCCAGCGATGCACACAGGTGACAAACCTAGATAGGCGGGTACAGCAGAAGCAGCAGAAGCAGCCATTAGTATCAGCATCACAATCAGCAGCCGTTTACATTTGCACACCCTGCGCTGGCAGCAGCAGCAGCAGTCGTTTGTAACAGCATTATCACCAGCAACGTTAGCAGCAGCAGCTGTGTTATCTCAGCAGCAGCAGCAGCAGCAGCCGAGCAGCCATCTATATTGAAGTCAGCAGCCAAGCAGCTGCCCTTATCAATCTAAATTGCCAACCACAATTACCAGCAGCCTCAGCAGGGGTGTGAATTTTTAATGAAAACCAGTGATGCTAAGTTCCAGTGGTATGTCAGTGCCACTGGCCCTCTTCTGATGCATAGATTGCGGTAACATACTTTACGAAAGGAGAAGCAGGGGCCCTGCCCTAGACACTTGTCCAGTTACTTCCTACATATGGCAAGCAGGGTCTGCAAGCTAAGGCTTTAACCTTTTTTAACCAGGGCTCTGCAGGCAACCAAGCCATAAGAAATGAGCATTGGAATTGAATGGGTCCTGGATCAGGATCATGTGTTTGTGGCCTAGCTTTTGGCCAGTGGCATAGCTGGCCTTGACTTTTGGGCCGACTATTGATTGATGGGGGATGGATCTGACGCACCCCTTGAACCGTCCACCTCCTACATGACTTACTTGTACTGCAATCAGGTACAGGAGGACGCACAGCAGGGCATGTTGGGCCATGACTGCAACCTCGGGCCTAAGGCCAGCCATTCCATACACGATGAGATCGTTTACAAGGGGGCAAATGATCTGAAAGGGTAGGGTAGCAACCACCTGCAAGACAGAGCGGTGGTGGGGGATGGGGGTGAATGGGAGGGAAGAGGGCACATACGATGTCAGGGGCATGTTATGTCAGTGGCTTAGTAGAGCCGATGGGATCATAAACCCTACCCTCTGAAATGTTCAACATGTCTCACATAATCAGCAAAGCAATGGTGCTCTGAACCTTGGATGTACAATGGTGTCTTAATGAGGCCAATGAGTTCAATGAGACCCTCAACTGTCTGAACGTGTTGTGAGACAGTAGGGCCCATGAAGCTAACCGAAACCCCAATTGTGTGGAGCGACAACTCTCTCAGATTTCTGACCATCCTTGGTCCCCTCCTCTACCTTTGCCACTACTACCTGATGTTATGTACATCAATCATGAAGCTACTCAACGGCCAGCAACACTTTCCCTGACATACCTTCGCCAAGTAGTATGAACTTGGGCGGTACAGTTTGCTCGCAGCATCTCCAATGTACAGCTTCTTATCCGCACTGTACAGCCCCACACTAGCATACGGCAAGAGGGTCTGAATCACCAGCACACAGAACACCAGATTCATCCTGCTCCTGAAGCTGCTCCCCTCCTGAGGTGTGTTGAAGAACAGCAGTCCTTGTAAGATCCCCACCCAGCAGAATGTAAGGGTGCGGCCTGCAACATCATAAGGGTTCCGGGTGACAACCAACAGCTCCCGCAGCAGCAGGCACCAGCACTGGGCCCACCACCCAGTTCTGTATGCTTGAGTAGTGTGGCTGCTGCTGGTACTGTTATCGTCACTGGTTTTGGGGTTGCTGGCATAGCTGCTGCTACTGCTGCTGCTGGAAGCACTATCAGCTGGTGCCTGTCTTGCCCCCGAGGATTCATGTTCTTTGCAGTGCTGCTGCTGCTGCTGCTCGCGCTGCTGCTGGCCCATTATACCCCTGGTCCCCTTCTCCACATCGCCGCTATCCCCTGCTTCTAATACCTCACAGATTAGCTGCACATTTCCTGACCCTAGCAATCTCCCCTCATCCCTCAACCCTCCTCCCTCCTTCCATCCCTGCGGCCCCTGCTCCTGTAATCCCAACCGTCCCTTAGGCCCCTGTGACAGATACCGCTCCAGAAAAGCTGCTGCAATCCTATCAAGATCTTCCTCATCCCGAATGCTGTGCCCAAAGTATTCCTTTGGTTTATTAAACCCTACCGCCACCAGGTCCAATGCCCAATCTGAGGACACTCCATGGCAGCTTGGGTCGTAACAGAACCCCAAACTACCAAACCACCCCACCATGTCCGCTGTGGGACCCGTGTACATTAGGCGGCCATTAGCTAGCAGGGTCATGGTTTTAAACATAGACCAAATGCCGAATCGTGGCTGGTGAATTGTACTGATAATGGTCTGTCCCTGAGTATCTGCCATCTTCTGCAGATGACCCATCACGCTGAGCGCTGCAAAGCTGTCCAAGCCAGAGGTAGGCTCGTCCAAAAACACCACGGCTGGAGCAGCTAGGATGCCCACTGCCACAGCCAGTCGTTTGCGTTCACCCCCCGATAAACCGCGGAGCATCAAACCCCCTGCCAGGGTCCCCCCCACTGGGGTTTTACTGACGTGTCCAAGGCCCATGGCGGTCACAACCTCAGTGACTCTCTGATGACGAGCCGAATGGGAGAAGGTGGCAGTAGTAGGGATAATGATACGGGCGTAGAAGCTGACTGTCTCTGCAGTTGTCATTGTAGGCACAAAGTTGTCCTCCTAGGGTGAGCACCGAGCAGGAGCAGGAGGAGGTCAGCAAAAGGAAGCACGGCAGCTGCTGGACAGCACGTACTAAGCCTCCTACATCAGATAGAGGATACTTCGTCATACAGTACTAATTGAGTTGTATCCAGTTCTGGTTCACTTGGCACGAGTGTAGGCATTAGAATGACACAGCTTGACAACTGGATTCGAGGTGGTAGCCAAGGTGATAGCATTAAATCTGTTAATTGTCAGACAGCAAGTAAGGATGACAATCAACATGAAAAACAAGGTGTGGATTTATGGACATGTTAGTCATAGATAGGCCAGACGGATAGTTGGGTTGTATGTGACAATTGACAGGCTACTACACGTAGTCATGGGCACTGAGGCTACATGCAATATGTGCTTGAGCAGAGCTGTGCTGATTAAGCCAGAGGGCAAAGCTAAAACACAGCTGGAGCAAATCTCTCATTAAAGCAGAGAGCAAAGCTGGCATAAAGCTGGAGCAAAGCTGTATTCAAGCCAGAGAGGAAAACTGGCACAAAGTTGTAGCACTAAAGCTGTAGCTAAACCAGAGAGCAACGCAGGCACAGAGCTGGAGCAAAGCTGGCACAAAGCTGTAGCAAAGCTGTAGCAAAGCCAGAGAAAAAAGCTGGCACAAAGCTGTAGCGAACCTGTAGCGAAGCCAGAGAACAAAGTTGGTACAAAGCTGGAACAAAGCTGTAGCGAAGCCAGAGAACAAAGTTGGCACAAAGCTGTACCGAAGCTGTAGCGAAGCCAGAGAACAAAGCTGGTTGAAAGCTGGCGCAGAGCTGGAGCAAAGCAACATCTGAAGCCAGAGAGCAAGCAGAAGAATGGAGCTTTTAGTAGCCTGCTGAAATGCTGGACAGCGGAATATAGCTGCAGAAAAGCTGGTCGGAGGCAGATACCAGGAAGACAGGGCCATGTATGCGGTATGCTGCCAGATACATGTACTAACCGGGTGGATTGGGCTAACTCAGACGCCACATGCCCTACAGTATGCACTGCTTGACAATAACTGACTGTACGTACTCCATGAAGGAGTCTTTTGCTTTTATGATCTTCAAGCAAACTTGGGCAAAGTGGCACACATATCTGCTGCATGATGAGCAAGGTAAGAGCAAGGTAAGACCAGGCTGTCTCAAATCAATCAAACTGCCAAGCAAATGGCAGCTACTTCCTTGAACCGGTTGTGACACTGACACCCACACTGACACCCCTGCATGTTCTACATACTTAAACCTCCGTAACATTTGTAAAATGATGAACAACCTGATACGTAAGATTCCTGGATCTTTGCATTGTGTTGGTTCACGAGCAAAGCAGGCCCACCATGCTGGCTGATTGGTTGAAGTGGGAGCCTGGTAGGGCTGGTGCACTCATGCAGAGCACCATTTAAACACCCAGCCCAATATGATAGAAGAACATGGATTCAACATGATCTTTGCATGATAACAGTCGAATTGTTATCAATTACATACCTGAGGGACATACGAGGTCTTGTGTATGAAGGCACGAGTTGCTGGCTTCCCATCCAGCAGGAGCACACCACTCAGGTCCCCTAGGGTTTTACGCATGGCCAAGCAGTCCATCAGGGTTGACTTGCCAGCCCCTGAAGGCCCTAACAGTGCCTGGATGTGGTGTCAGAGCAGCAGGAGCATAACTTAGGTTGTTGGTGACGTAGCTGAGAGCTTGAAGAATGCTTGGGGGGGGGGGGTTCAAGCTGCAAATGAAAGAGTGGCAATAACATTGCGTGCTGGAAGCAGAATGGCTGCTTGGTTCAATTGTTAGCTCCATGGACTGCTCCAAGGACCACGTACTACAACGCCGAAACAGTGAGGGAGCGTGGTTGGAAAACTGTTTCAGGGGGCTGCCGACACCTTAGACCACCGGCAGCTGCTTAACAAGCAACAAGCCCGCGTTTAGGTCAGGTCGATCTTACATGCAGTTCTCCAGGTGAAGCGGTGCCATACACCCCTCTAAGGACAGACATTGGCTTTCGGTGGAGGATATATGTGCATCCTATGTCCTGCCACTCCATTCTGATGGTGGAATGTTTGCGACTGTGGTAGATTGAAACTTCTTTGCTCACGGACGGCACTGTCATCGGACATGTTCCGCCCTTCCGGCGAGTAAACTGGTGCGCCTTGGCGACCAGCCATGTCTGTAAGAGCCATACCAATGCAAAGGCATGCGCGAAAACGGCGACAGGCACCCAGAGGCCGTACAACACTGCCATTGTCTGGACAACCCTTGAGTAGACCTTGCGCCCTCACAGTGCTGGTTCGCAGGAATGCTGCCTACACGAGATCAAAAATAAGAGCATAGACCGACCTCCGCCGTGCTCAGTCTTATGTCATGCAGAATGCCCCAGGGGCCGCGTTCACTGTGTTCTGCAAAAATGGCCCTGAACGCACTGGGTTACTGGGTGCCACTCGCTTGGTGCCACTTACTGCAGTGACAGGCAGGTGCAGGGCAGCTGTCAGCTGCAGTGCACAGGGCGTAGAGCTCATGTCTGTAATGCAAGGTTGAACATAATACCATACTATCAGCTGCGATATCACCTACTGTGGCTCTCTGAGTTCATGCTTGGCCCTGTGTATCACATGCAGGCAGGTGGTAGGCGTTATGTACTGACATTTTGCCTGATATGTCGACATCAGTCAAGGATTGGAGCCCCTATTTATCTGAAGCCGTTATCAAGCCTGCTAATGGCCATCATGAATTTGCCTGGCCGCACCCTGCACGTGCTCGGCGGGTGCCATCTACCACGTGCTCCTTTCAAGGGACCGACCTTCATGATTGCATCACAAGTCGGCAGGAGCCTGCCACACGCATGGAGTGAAAGGAACCCATGTAGATCGTCTGTCTAAGCCACGTCAACAATACAGCGGCCACCCTGCTTCCGTTAGTCGGACCGGCATTGTGCTTTTGGCACGTTCGCAGCCTGTAAAACCACAGGAGCGCAGTGGGACATTCGCATATCACAATCGTATGCTGATACGGAGCATGCGATTGGGGTCCCAGCGGCAGCATCACTACTGCCGTGAGTGACCACCACTCAGATGGGTTTGCCAATTTAAGATTCACACACACACTCAGAGAACTGTGTTAAGAGAGACCACTGCACTGCCCTCTGGGCCGTGCAGCACCCAAGCATGACTCCAACCGGGTTTGTTAGTGTGGTGTGTTGAGTAAGAGCGAGTAATAGAGAGCTAGAGGGCTGCGAATTCGAGCGAGGCGGATACAAGTAGACCTGAGACCTTTCTTACACTGCTAATTCTGAAAACACTTCCACTCGTATGCGGTATGCCTGGCCGTTATCTCCCCTTCCCTGCCTCCCCCTGACCTAAACGAGTCCGAATGCATACTAAGCTGCATGGGCTGCTGAATAATTACAAGTAAAAGGACCTAGGTGACAAGCAGGCATACTCGAGAAAATACAGGGAAAACAAGCGAGTAAAACAGGGCATACGAGCAGAATGGCACTTAGCAAGCGAACATGTTGAATCTTCCCTGTCATCTGCTGCTGCGGCTGCTACTGTTGAGCCTTCTGAAAGTATGACCAGCACTCCCCTCCTCCCACTAGGCCAGGCGGCCACAAACAACAAGGCACACACCTGCATGGTGCCACAAGATGCGCGTAAGTCCAGGTCCAGACGAAAGTCCACGATGCGGATGAATGAAGCCCAAGTACAAGATGCATTGTGTGTGTGAATCCTACATTGGCAAACCCATCGGCTTACCATCGGCACGCGTGTGGTGCCACAGTTCACCACAGGGGTGGCAAAGCCACTAACACAGATAGAACCAGGAAAAACTGAACACCATCCACCAGTTTGAACTCCATGATCATGCACGTCCAAGCAGATACAATGATGCAGAATACTGGCCCTGGAAAAGTGCACACACAATTTTTTTTAGAACTAAGTACGACGGACTTAGCTTGTCAGCATCTTTTCATTTCTGGCACACTCAAGCCTTCAAAATTGTTGCTTCCCCATCACTGCAACAGCAGACCTCCAATCATTTCCTCAAAGACATCAGGGGCCTTCATTGGAAGAGGCCCAAAAATACAATCATCAAGTCAACTGCTTGGCACCAAGCTTTACCCTGATCTCCACTTAACGACATGGCAGGTGAATGGACTGAGCTGGTCGGTGTAGTTCTCAAGTGGGGCTTGGTCAGCTTGCAACATAGCAAAGCCAAACCCTGTGCTATACAAGTAGAAGCTGCAGATATTCACATCCTTGTTCACCGTTTGCTTTGTGACCACGTCCTCAAACGGGGCAGCCACAGCAACAGGGGCTTAGTTGTTCTAAACACCATATCTGCTGTGGGTGAAGTTGGCACTGCATGTGGATCCCTACAGCAGGCAGGCACAAAGATCCTGATCAGAACCTTGACGATCAATACATCAAGGTACTGCGGTTGAGCAGGCATTGCACACCGAAGGCGTCTGCAAGACAAATTAGTTATCATTCTGATGCATTCCACACAGCCTCCCTCTCCCCAGTTGGTTGCTTTTGTATAGATGAGCAGCATGTAAAAGCTCCACAGTCCACCTCTACCACTAGTTATCGCGTTGCTGTAACCCTGCGCCCAACTAAAGTAATCCCATTGCATAAAATCAGTCACTCACAGTGTCAGCTGGTGCCATGCCCGCACCCGCAGTTGCTTCTTTCCCAGCACTGCCCCAAGTAGCTCTGGCTTGAGTGGATGGTATACAGAACTGCGGACTGTAAGTGCACACACCTAACCCCTCATTGCCTTGATGGCTGCTGCCCTCTGGTGCTGCTATCCTTTGCTGCTGCTGTCCCCTGCTGCTGCACTCTGCTGCTGCTCACTGCTGTCCCCTGCTGCTGCACTCTGCTGCTGCTCCCTGCTGCTGCTGCCGCTGCCCTCTGCTCCTGTCCCATGCTGCTGCTGCTGCTGCCCTCTGCTGATGCCCTCTGCTGTTGCGCTCTGCTGCTGCTGTCCCTTGCTGCTGTTGCTCACTGTTCCTGCTGCTGGTAGGTACTTGACCTCAAGAGTTGCTTGCAGATACGGTAGGTGGTGGTTGTAGTTGATCTTTATCCAGGGCATCTTCCAGTCGTCTGCAAGAGCAGCAAGTAGGGCAACACAATCATCAATGAGTCTGGCCAAGCCACCAATGACAGCCACGGCAGTGTCCCGGCGCCTTGTGCAATTGCTATGTACCTGAGTTTTGGGCGGCTCCAATTGCACAGAGGTCAGGGCTTATGCTTAATGTCACATCTGTCGACTTAAGTAATCATTCAGCATAGTTCAGCCACAGACTAGCATTGCCGCACCTAACCAAAGAAGTACAGCCCACCTTTGGCACGAGGGGCATTGGTATCATTGGTGGCATTCTCCATGGTGCTGGTGGTGCTGTGGTTGTCATTGCGCGGACTTCCTGGCAGGACATGGCCTGCAACAAAAACGAGCTCTGTTACCGAAGCTGCACACACTGCAGCTGGTGCTATGAATGCCTCAATGACGGAGGGTTGACGGCTCTGTTGCTATATGGCACGTCATTTTGACTGCTCTGTTGCAAATGTCTGTCACATGTCTCAACTATTACATGCTCCAGCAGCAAGGGCATGCAATACAATCGAGTGATTCAGAACATAGCCCAGCCTTGACAGCAGTTAGGAATTGTACTGTTTCATAGTCTCCAGGCAAGGTAGCAGCAAAAGCTATGATTTGGGCTTGAGAGTGTACAGACGGCATGACTGTAAAAGACAGACATAGGAAGTAGTTTTAGCCTATCCAATCTCACATGTGTTGCCATGACGCTGAATAAAAATAACTGTCTGCAAAGAAAAAAGCCAACAGCTGGTATGGCTTGAGCTTCGTCTGCTGGTGTTCATACCTGGTGCACTCTTGTTCCTGTGTGTGCACCGCTCATGGTTTGGCTGCTTCTGCTCCTGATCCTGCTGCGCCTGTTTCTACTTCTTTGCTCTTGCTTGGTCCAGTTGTGTTGTCCCTTAGCCCCATCACCTACCAAAAAGGGTGTCTGTTAGACAAGAGCCTGATTTGTATTGATGCATGCAGGACATATACGTTCTCCAGAGCCTGTGTGGTGGCAATAGAAAGACCTCTGTACGTACCATTGTCCTTGCACTTGACGCCATTATCCTTGCTGCATCTCTTCCTGCTGTTCTTCTTGTAATCCTACTCACCTTCACCGCTGCTGCTACTGCCTTCATCGCAATCTTCTACCTGTAACCATCAACCCCTTCCACTCCCTCACCATGGCTATGGGAGGGGGATAGCACCACCAAGTGCACAGCATGCTCTTGTTGAGGAATTTGTTGCAGCATCTTACCCTTTATTTTGCTCTTTTTCTTCACTGCCCTGCTATTCTGCATGGCTGAAGGTTCCTGCTTCAACAAACAAGCAGCAAGCAAGCAAGCTTGATTTGAACAAGCGTCTGCAGTACCAGTGGCTGCAGTGTCACAAGTTATCAACCAAAGAGCATTGTAAGAGCATAGCTGCCGGCATATATACTTACTGCCCGCGGGTATTCAGCTTGCGGGTGATTTGCTCATCACTGACTTTGCTAAAACAGACTGGAAGGACTTCCCACCAGATTCTCAAAGTCCTAATAACCGCTAGGGTTTCTAGCTTGAACTTTTCGATGCCAGTAGAAGCCGTAAAGACTAAACAGCCAAAATCATAAAGAATTAAAGGGCAAATACTGCAAAAAGCACTGTAAACATGCCCACACTCAAACAGAAAGCACAAGGGAGTTACCAAGCATGCTTCCTCAGTTTTGGATAGCGGACACGTCGCTGCTTTTGATCAGCATTCTTTGTGTCTTGTAGGCTGCTGTTACTGAGCGCTTTCTCTGTTTGATGAAAAGCCTGCTGCTTTTATTTGCAGCGGAAAGCACCGTGATACAAGGGCCAAAGCAGTACATGCTCTGCTGCCATATCCAATTTCATCTGTTGACTTCAGCTTCTGCAATTGGTACATACTGCTCAACAGTTGTTGAGCAATTCCCCTGCTCCTGTGACCTGTTGCTACTCGCCCGCACCCCATCCAGCCACCCACTATCCAAGAACAAGTAAGCATACAACCCTGCGGCCTACGTGGTCTTATCACTATCCGAGCATGGCACAAGTCCACAAGCATAATTAGACATAGGTGGATACGACGCTACTAGAACACTACAACTGCAAGCCAACGAAGGGTCAAATTATGATTGCCTGGTATGCAGCAAAAAAAATGAAGCTCTGTGCTGCTGCAAGGGAGGAGGCACTGCCTGGTGCATATACGTTCAGCACTACTTCAGCAGCAGTTTCAACTTGTGAGTCTTCTCTTTGGCATGGCCATAAGAGCCACATGATTAGTCCAAGATGGACCAGGTCCAAGTATTTCGCCCATAGAGCCTAGGTTGGCTCCATAGGGGCACCCCCTCTCATTGAAAGATCATGATGTAATCGTAATTTAGCCAGTAATGGAGCCTAGCAATCCGCTTCCCTTGATTTAAGCATGCCTGTAGGAGAATTCAAGAAGACTTCTTAATCGTTGACATGCCTAGGAGGCAAAAGCTAAGGACTGCATTGGGTGCACAAGCCTACTCTGTATGGTCTATCAGTGGTGCCCACTAACCTTGTGGTTCACTCGCACATCACTTTGCTCCAGCTTTCCATCAGCGCAACTACTCCCAGGCAGTTCCAGTGCACTGACTCCAGCACAGCTTGTCAAACTGGCACTGATAGTGAAAGGGCTGAAGCGTGCAGTTGCATGGGAGTAGCATCGATTTGCGGCCATCAGGACTGACAGCACTTCAAGAGCTTTCGATCACTGAGGACGATCACACGTACTTCACTGAGGACTACCCGTCCTGATGGCTTTTTTGCTCAAAGACTATTCATCGGTTAGGCCGGTGTGCTGCTCGCGAGTTCAACGAGATGCTTAAGCAGTTCCATGGAGATCATTCCCGACGCTTCTAAATGTGCTATTGCCCTTAACAGGCAATCTCAAACTTGCTAGTGTCCTCTGGACAGCCGATCGGCCAAATCCTCACTCACTCACATGCGGTCACCCCGTACGGCACTCTTCACTTGAATTATAAGGCAGGACAACAGGCATCAACCTTAACAGAGAGGGACAGGACGTTTAGCCCACCCAAACCTTCTGGCAGTCTTAAAAGCACGTCGATGTGGTGTCCACCGGCATGTCTGTCGACGGGTTGGTTGAGATTACTTCCCTGCTTATCTCCACCCGACTGCCCTGCTTCCGTCCGCGACGATAGAAGCTGGATATCGCCGCAATAGGACTGATACATTCGGCTGTCGACAGCTGTCATGTCGAACATACGAAGATCCTTAGCTTCATCGTTCACATGCTGGAACTTTACTGCCACAAGTGTACCGCACAACAACTGGCATAGGGAAAGCCCTCAACCCTGGCTGCAGCATGCATGGTGTCTAGCAGCCAGCGGCTTTCCGGCGGGACAGGGCACTTGAGGCTTGGAAGGATTGTGTGCTTCCTCGTCAAAGCATGTCCTTCTACGTGACGGTCCAGGGCCGAATCAATGCAATCTGCAGCTCTCACGGGCTTGAGAAGGAGAAGTTGTATACAGCGTGCAAGAATGACCCTTGCCATTGCCAACGATTGAAATCAGCAGCATCCTTGACCTTCAGGTGCAGGCCGCAGCAACCATCAGCACCCCGGATGAACAGGACCCGGCCTGATGCTGTGTCCCAGCAGCAGCAAGCTCAGAAGTTAGTGCTAAGGGGCAGTAACATCTAAGCATGTCGATGAATCAGAGCCAGCAGTCAGCTATTACAGCCTGTTCAGCCCAGTGGCAGGGCAGGTAAGGCAAGCAGCATACTTGGTGGGAAAGTGGGTGCTTAGGACCAGATACCTACTGGTGCGGGTGTGTTAGGTTTCATGTTAAGACAAGCATCATACAAGAAAGAAGTGACAAGGAGGCTTTTGAGTGTCAATAAAGTGATGTGCCTCTCAGGGGCTCTAGAGCTTAAGACTGGAAGGGTGCGAAAACCGGGGAATTGTGGCGATATGGCCAGTCGATTGGCGATCCGCTGTCTTAGGGTTTAGAGGTGCCAAAAGCATCCGTTGGCAACAAACCGGGAAGATGTCTTGTTCAAGCCAGTTATTGCTGATGAGGCCTGTTTTAGGGTTTAGTCAAGCAAGCAGCGTACATGGAGATTAGAGGATGGAGGAGTGTGGGCTGTAATGGCCAGTTAACTGCTGATGCGCCTGTGCTAGGGTTAGGGTAAAGCAAACAGCAGTAGAAGAGGGTAAAGTGAATTCAGGGGACTATTGTACTGTTGGTGCGCGTGGGCTGTTTTAGGGTAAGGCACCCATCACAAGTGGCAGAAGGTGAAGGAATGGCTCGTGAGGGCGGGTTGAGCCACAATGCAAGGAGAGGGGGTCTTTGTAGTCTTTGCATAGACAGTTTGGCGTCTACATATGGATGCCAGATGTTTTGAGTAGTCAAGAACTCTGGTCTGTGAGCGGTGTTAACTCCTCCTTGTTTGTATCGTTGCATTCAGGACCAGCATCACAGGGCCAGCAACTGCCTCTGTGGTGACATTGCTGGGCAGCAGGGACACAGCAGCAAGGCACATGCCCACAGAGTCGGCAGCAGCAGCAACAGCAGCGATGGTGGCAGCAGCAGAGGGAGCTGCTCTGGCACAGCTTTAGAGACATCAGGCTCTATAGCGACAATGCCTGCAGGTGTTATAAGGACTGTGGTAGCATGGGGGCTTACCCCCCTCTGAGCCCAGCATGGCTGTCTGCCATATGTATAGGGTTTTATGCCCCCTGCTTGGGATGGCATGAGGGGCAGGGGTTTGGTGGTGGGTGTGCGGAGGACTTGGGCCTAAACATAGCGCCTTACGCTACTTGGCCATCCTGTCTGATTTGGTGAAAGGTGAACAGTAAAGGTTCAGAGTAACCAAGAGTGAGCTACTCGTCTGGTGCAGCCTGCACATCTGATCAACTTCATGCGCTCTAGGTGTGGTTCTCATTTTAGCTGTAGCAGCAGGACGATGGAATGGCTGCCCTTGGGAACATGGCATTTGTCATAAATGTACTTCTAATGAGTGAGGTGGCGAGGATGAGTACCGTGTCATCCTCACTCAAATGTTCTAAGTACGAAACATTTCGTGTCTCTGTGCATGACACATACAGTTTGTTTGCATTTGTCGGTTGTATACATACGAGACGTCACGCAAACGCCATCGATGAAGGCATGAACAAATGTATGAATCAGATTCCATGTCGTGTGGCGAGTGTTATGTTTGAGTGCATGCAGTTAAGGGAGGAAAAGCCAGGTATCGGTAGGCATTTTGATGATTAGCATGTGGATCTGTTCTCCTCTGATGGTGACGCTTGCTTGACTTGAACTATGTGTGCCGTACATGTTCATCTTGGTGAATAACATATATACTCTGTGAGGTAGTTCTCTCAGTTGAAATTGAAGTTTTAGTCCTGCACTTTCGTTATCTGATGGGTTTTGGTCAGTTCATTTGTGTTGAGTTGGCGGTATGGCGCTATGAGCCTTCATTGGCTCCAAGGATGCCCTCTCACTTGGCTAGTTGGTGAATCTGTACATGGTACAAACAAACAAACAAGAATGAAGGTGTGGCTGTACCAAGGCAATCTGGTAGTCTGGTAATAGTGACACTAGCTGGGCTGTATATATGCGGGAGAGGCTCCTGACAGTAAAGGGTGGCCCACTCAAGTTAGCCCCCAAGAGTGTATATAAGAACACTCGGTAATTTACCCACCCACTTATGTATTCTGGGCTCCGAATGGTAGTGGGCCTATCTATATGTATTAGGTGAGGGTCCACTCCCTTAACATATGCAAGAAGGGATTTCCCCCCTTCTCTGCGTAGTTCTCTCTCTCTCTCTCTCTCTCTCTCTCTCTCTAAGAACACTCGGTGAGCTGTTGCCGAAGGGTGTCCGCCCAATCGACCGGGTCCACTTAGCCAATCAAAACGGGCCCGCAACGCAAATTCAGTACGGTTTACTATCTGTGGTGAACTGTGGCACCGCACGCGTGCCGATGGGTTTGCCAATGTAAGATTCACACTATCTATCTACTACGAATTGGGAGGTGAAGTTGAATCTCCTGAACACTTCTTGTTTGACTGTCCTGTTTACCAGGCACAAAGGCAAAAGCTGTGGGAGAAGCTGACTTCTGACCCTGATGTTGCTGCAAAATGTCAGATATTGGATGGCAAATCTGATGAGGAGAAGCTGCATAGCATGCTTAATGAAGAGTTCTGGGGTGTAGACGTCGATGAGGAGTCTGGCTTAGTATATGGCCCTTTCAAGCATGCATTTAAGTGTATAGCTAAATATGTTGCAGCTGCTTGGAAGATTAGGAATGCTTATGCTCACCCTTCTGATGTGGCGTGAGGTCCAACCAATGGGGTTTGTTACCAACTATTGCTTGCACCCGGGCTTACAAGCCCTCCTTGCTTTCTTAAGTAGGAGGGAGGCTCTTACCCCCATTGGGGCAGTGGAGGTTTTGGGTGATTTTGACCTAGCTGCTGGACCTCATGTTTAGGCATGCATATATTGTCATACATGTCGAAGTTTACCCGTATTCTGTTCCACCTCGCTGCTCTTTGTGACAGCTTGAGGTGCGGGGCCTATGGCACTTATTGCTATGGCATATTATGAAATGTAATAATAATATCTATCTACTACCATACTACCCAGCAAGTAGGGTTGTTTGGGTCCGCCCCATCAACCCGGCCCGCGACGAAGGAGCCACCATAGGAGGGCTTGAGACTCGCGATTGTGAAATTTATAATAGGTAGGTGTTCAAAGTTTCCCGTAGGTCAGCATGCTAATTAGGTAGTACCTTACTTGGCATACACTCATCAGTGCAATGGCACTTCCAGAAGCACAACGGAGGCCTGTCTCCTTGAGTGGCTCCGGCGTGGAGTTCGCATTCCGTTGCACACATAGGAAATTTCCCAGCCATATGTGTCTCATCAAGACGCTAAACCAGCTCAAGTGCGTCCACTGACTAGTAACTGCCCTGCAGCTGCCAGTGAGGAGTCACCTGACCGTTCTGCCAAGATTTGCAGGCCCAAACTTGCATGGCACAATGATTCTCTTGCTGACGAACGGATATGTCCTATCTAGGAGGGAGACGCATGTACTCCCGACCGTGCTATTGTCTAAAGGGCGAAAGCAACCCACCATGCACACTCTGACACCGCTCTCACAGCAGGGTTTGCGACCAACAGCATGGATACCTGTAGCATATCGGACCTCCAATAGTAAACGCCACTCTAGGGTTGCAGCAAGTCAAGGCTTGTACACTTATGGTCATGTGCAGCAGGTGAGGAAAGCGACGACTTATGCATGGAGTCGGGTAGTGGGCTCGGAACATGCATTTTGCCTTGCCTTTCAGCGGGCGTCATTGCGACCTGTAGCTGGTCGTTGAACCTCCACGGCTCACGCAGGCTACATGCGCTGCCAACTTCATACCCGCACAGCAGCTGGCCGGCATCGAAGAGCCTGCAGCCCACAATATGGCCAGAAGGATGCAGCGGGTGGCCCTGGCCGTCCCTTCACTCCCCGTGGATGCCGTTGAAGCCGCATTCGTCGGGCCCAGCGATGCTGCTAGACAGCAGCATCGCAAGGCTGGCACCAAAGCCCCTGTTGTCCTGCTTCATGGCTTCAACAACTCATCCCTGGAGTGGAGAAGGCTGTACCCCTTGCTGGAGAAGTCCACCGAAACGTGGGCTATAGATCTGGTGCGCCAATTTTTCCGAGGCAGTCAAACACCCTGCAGAGACTCTTTGGTGGGAACGCTGAATGCAGCATTGGCAGCATTGGTAACATCTAGATAGCATGTAGACAGCAAAACAGCACTAGGGTGCCATGGTAACTCTTCACATCTACACAACTTGGATCTGGGCTCCTAGTTACTCCAGCTTTTGATTTCTCATGTTTGCACCATCCTCTATTAGCAATGCCGAGATGAAGATGTTCTATGCCCCGGAGCACCCAATCCGAAAAGCCGCTGGAGACTAAGGCACACTCATGTACACTCATGTCACAGATTCAGCATCTGTGCTTTGGATTCCTGGTCAGTCTGTAGTCTAGTAAGCAAATGTTCTGTATAGTAACTTAAGTCATTAGATCGTGGCTGCATGCATGGTTCTGAATCGTATCAAACCTGCCCCCGCACCCTTCCGTTGCCAGTCCTTCCCTCAATGAGAAGGGACAGCTTTGGGCTGGTGCAAGTAGTTCTGTATATACAGAGCACACCATAGGACCCGCTTAGCATAGGCACAGCCGAAACCCTTATTCCCTTCCTTCTCTAATATGGCGATGGATCTTTGGCGGCTGCTGCCTGTTTTCTGTGCCTGTTGCAGCTGGGCAGGGGCTTCTCAGATTACAGTGTATTCATGTCTCAGCCAGACCTCCCCTTTGGGCCCCAACAGAAGCGTGAGCATCTCTACTCTTTCTGGAAAGAGATGATTGGCAGACCCATGGTTCTCACTGGAACAAGCTTAGGGGGCGCACTTGCCATTGACTTTGCTTTACACCACCCCAAGGTGAGCGATCACAAGCAAGAGTTCAGGCCCCACCCAAGCTAGCAGAAATCCATGAGTAGCACATCCCTGAGTGCGTAATCCTTAATACCTGTGGGGCGCCCCTCCTCGGGGTTACATGGCAGGGTTAATCACAGCCTTTGTCGCACAGTCCAGTTTAGCTTTGTCCTGGCGGCTGGCTGTGCGGCTGGCAGTGGGACCCAGTCTTAGAACCAGTAACAGAGATAAGTCTTCCCGAAGGGAACAATCAAAGGCATCCCTACTTGCCAGGCCACACTAACAAGAGGAGACACCCTTTGACAAGATGACATCTATATTGAACCAGTTTGCATCCGTGCTTAACAACATTTTGGATAGAGCAGTTTGCTCTGCCAAATTGGCATGAACAAGGCTGCCTGCCATGTGCCAGATAGCTTCACTACTTACGAGTGATGCAAGCTAGCCCCTCGGTTGACTGCACTTGATTGGCAGCACATGATGAAATGTATGAATCATGGCAATCTCTTTGGACTAAGCTTCCACCACCTCTGTCCCTTTCTAGCTCAGTGCTCCTAATCAGTAATCTCCTGTATGTCCTTATCCTTGTCCTCAGGCTGTAGAAAAGCTGGTGCTGATCAATGCCGTAGGCCTGACGGATGGCATGGGTCCTGTGTCAAGGCTGCCACACGCCTTGACTCCTGCTATGGCCTGGCTACTGCAGAGTGATCCCTTGACCATGGTGAGTGGGTAACATGTCTAGGTTTCGAGCATGATTTTGTCTAGGATCGGCACGGCCTGGTACTAGTACCCTGTACTTGAATAGTGATTGCTTAGTGACTTGGGTGTGGACAACATGCTGCTAAAGATGCAGTCTCAGGTGTGTCCTCGGAGTACATGCAGCACCCTTCTTTGAATCATGGACTGAGTATCACCAGGACAACAAATGCATCTCAAGACTCACTGGAAACACATACCAAGCACATGAACCATCTTGAAGTCATGCCGATAGCTTGGATGTTTGCTCCTCTGCTTTAAAACCCATAAAGAACAAGAGGCCATTGAGTCTTGTAGATAGGCAATCCCTCAAACACGCACAATGTCAACTAACAGACTTTCTGCACACATGTTCCTCTCAACAGACTTCCATGTCCACAAAGCGCATGTGGACTCGCTGTCCCCGGCTAACTAGTGTTTAGCCTAACCCCTGTGTTTGTGCTTTTTCAGGCTGCAAACAAAAAGACATACCACAACCCGGAGCTTGCTACCATGGACGCATGGAGGGTAGCACGCCTCCACCACCAAACTCCTGGCTGGTCAAATGCCATGAGTGCTTGGATAAAGAGTGGTGGTTACAGCATCAGCAGCAACATTCCGCTGGTAGAACAGCCAACTCTCGTGCTTTGGGGAAGGCAGGACCAGATCCTGACGCCTGCATACGCAGAGCGATTTGACGAGATGCTGCAGGATGCAGAGTTGCGTTGGTTGGAAGGCTGTGGGCATGCTGGGCACCTTGAGAAACCTGAGGAGGTTGCAGCAGCAATATTAGATTTTGCTACTTGCCATGGTGCAGGCGAGGCTGCTGAGGTAGTTTCTGTTGCTGTGTAGACTGTGGGGAAAGTGCTCAATCTGTCCTGATCCAGCACCTTGCTATTGAAGACGTTTAAGCATTGGCATTTAATTGGCATCATCGTATGTTCATGTGGGGTGTATCTTATGTGCGTCTAATGTGACAGTATTAACAACTTCATAAAGCTTTCAGTTCTCGCTAGTGCTGTGAGCCCATTGCACCGGGCTGTGGAGCAAAGTCAGCAGGGTCACTGTGGACTTGATGAGGTGCGTAGCCTTTACGTAGCCTTTTGCTAGTGAGCGTTGCCACTTAATTCTGGCTGAACTGTTACCGGCCTTGCGAGTGTAGCAATGCGGTAGCAGTGCTCCTTGTAAACCTAGACTCCTTTTGCTGTCTGTCACATTGTGAGTTTCTCCCCTGGGTTCCTTGTAGTCTACTACAAAGCTCTCCTTTGCAAGGTCTTTTGGTTGTGCTACAGCACCGTAGCTAAACAGACATATGGTTGCATGTGATCGCGTGTGTGGTATGTGGTGTTGCATGTGGTGTTGGCCTGTGTGTCTGTATTGCGTGACAGCGCATTGCCCACTACCCTGATCTGAGTGTGAGTTCTTTACTCTTCCATCCGCTTTCTGTGTGCCTGTTTAGTTTGACGACGTGGTTTGGCGGCATGTCCAGTGCTCTTAGGTTACATGCATGTATGTGACATCTATGCATCTGTCTCCTTTATTTGGAAGGGGAGAGCCCGGTCAATACACGTCTCCATCTTAATTAAGCTACAGGCCAGAGTCCTATATTCTGGTATGTGAGTGTGTTCTGGGATTTAATGTGTTCATGGTCAAGTCGTGCAACAGTGGGCAACATCCGCTTACCACACTAATCAAGGCTTGGAACTAACAAGGTGGTCAACTAAGTCATGGCCCTGAGTGTATGATCTAGCCATTGCCGTTGCTTGGCAGGTCGTAGTAGTAACTGCTGATGTCGTGTATCTTTGTCATCCGGCAGGGACTCATATTTAATGGCCTCCTATTGCAGCGTTTGTGAGGAACCTGGGCATGTAGCCGCTGTCCCAGTAGGGAAGGTGTGATCTCAAAACCCTTTGCGTTCCATTTGACAATGATATCCACATCCCATCTGGGGTTCCTTGCATACATGTCACTTCACTCGTTCCCAAGTTGTGGGTTTCTGGACCTGAAGTGTGTCCCGGGTATCTGTATTAGAGGATGCTTGCAGTTACCTGGTCACAATAGAATAACCCCTGTAACACCAATGCTACTAGCTTAGTGTTGCAAGCTTGTGACCAGCAGCTGGCTGCTACTAGTGTTGCCATGCATAGCCTCTTATTTTATTCACCCCAAAAGAAAAAGCTCTCTCCGATGCCCACAGCACTCCAAGGGATGCATTTCAATGCCCCTCTTCAAGCTGATAGAAAAACTGCCGCGTGAAAAGCCACCCTACCTAATCTTGGCTTGCTCTGCTGGGAAAGCTAGGACCGTGCTTCAGCTTGCAGACGGGCATAATGTATCCGTTTGGAGTGTTGTGGGCATTGGATGGCCTGCCATGCACCTCATTTGTACAGACTGTGCTATGTAAACCAAACTTGATGCTACACTGCAGAAGGCGCCATGCATGGAAGCGCAACTTTATGCCATATTGCAGGAGATGCAAGCCAGTTGTGTGGACCTCTACCCCAACAACCTCTGCAGGCCCACTATACAATAGGCATGCTTAACCCAGGGGTTGCATGGACATAAACGATGCATGCATGACACCAAGGAATTTGACGGCGCTATATGGCCATGTGCACATTGTAAAGTAAGCTGACAACAACATATAAGGGTCAAAGCAACTCAGCTAGCTACACATCACAAGAGATGCACACTCAAGCATCACTCAACCACTCCGTAGTAACGGAAGGTACACTAACCAATAGGTGCAAGTACTTAGTTGACAAGATTCAACCAAGAGGTGTCTGTGTCAAATGAGCCCTTTTCCTGCCCATTTCCGCATAATGACAACCTCCAAAGACGGTGGAGCCAGCAGACCCACTGCATTGTCAGTGCTTGAACTCGGTTCCGGGCCTTGCACACTGCAGAGCCCTATACTATATCAATCGGTATAAACCAGCTGCCCTGGACACTACCAACAAGCCCTTCTTTGCCAACTACCCTCATACAAAAAGCAAGACAGTTACAGCTGCTGCGACCTTGCAAGTTGCGACCAGAATCTGACAGGGCTGAAGCAATCAAGTAGTCTAACTACCAACAAGAAGCAACAATAACAAATAATCCGTGCCAACGCCAACCGTACATGCTGCAACACTGTCATTGTTGCAGACGCATGCCATCCCATATGCAAGCGACAACTGCTTGCAAACGGGCCTGCCTCAAATAGACTGAGTAGGCCTACCTAGTCCTCAATTGGCCGCCATGCAAATTGTGTGTACCTAAATATAACCATGTAATCATGCCACAAAGAAAATGAGGTCTTTAAATCATCTGAGGACAGCAACAAACCCAACAACTGTCATCCTAAAATCTACACACCTACCCTGTTGCTTCTCATGGGGAAGCACTCTTCTGCCACCATTGTTTTTGATGTGCCCAGTAACCGCACTACAGAGTGGTCTTTAAATCATCATAAGCATCTTAGTCCCAAGTAGGTGTTCTCCACAAACTTGCACTCGGATGTAATCATTCCATTTGCTGGGTACATGACAAGCAAGAGGAGCCCGCGGTGCAAGCTTGCATCAAAAACGTTCTGCCACTAGCTACAGACGTTCCTGCTCATACACTGCGCAGCCTACCGGTAGTCTCTGGACGTAGTCCCTGCCACTCAACCTCACGATACCACCAACATGCTGCTTTATAAGGCACACATACTGTCCTACATTGGAACAAGCATGGAACTCCGCTGCCATGACACCAAGCCCAGACCACTTTTGGGGCTTGTGTCCAAACCAAATCATGCCAGGAGAAATTCCTAGTGGACAACTGTTACCCCATGATGCTTAGTGGTACCTAAAAAAGCCTGCACATGTTACGTTACAGGTTGAACATACCATAACAACATCACCCAGAAGCCTGCTAGGTGCAAGGTTATATGCTTGACATATCACATACACAAAAGCCCCCCTGCAAGTAGTAAGTAATCTATGACAGGTTACCCCTCGCCTACCCATACAACAGCCCAGTTAGACTTCAATCCGCCATAATCAGCCCACGCTTGTCAACCTACAGGACATCACCGACTTGCCGCGTCGCAGACCTGCTGTAAGAAGCCGATCAGTTTTGATCACTTCGTTCGCGATCTGGTGGCTGTAGGCTTTGGCATTGGTCAGGCCCTTGGTTCCTTCGACGCTAGGCTTGGCCTGTACCACGAGTTCAGCCTTCACAGGAGCCAACCCGCTGCTGCTGCTGCTGCTCTCATGATAAGATTCATTCATCCCACGCTCAAAGCCCTGCTGGTCTGGGGCTTTGATGCCCCTGTACTCTTGGCAGATGGAGGTGTACATGTCAGACATCTCTGATTAGCCAAAAGCCAGAGAACCCAGACAGCTACCGGCCGCCATTGCCACTCATCGCGGCCCTTGCCTTGTCCTGCTGCCGCTTCTCCTTCAGCATGGTGATCAGAGCAGGGATGGGGTAATAGTAGAAGCCCACGAAGGCACCCAGGTCGTACAGGGTCACGGCTGCTTTGCGGCCATGTGTGTGGCACAAGTAAGTGTTCCTGTAAGTCACGCTGCTATCCTTGTAGACCCCATCATGCAGCCCAGCACCATACTTGGCCTTAGAAGCAGCCATGGTCTTGAATGAATAGAACGGGGTGCCGTGCTCAAAGGCCCTGTTGAGCCACCTGGCAAGGGACTTGCTGTGCTTCATCTCCCCATCCTTCAGCTGATGGAAGGGAGACAGGCCCAGGGAAACAAAGCGCACTGCTGCCTTCTGCTGTTGCTGAGGCTCCTCCTGGTCCTTGATGTTTTGCATGTGATCCTCCTGTCCCTTCTGCTGCTGGTTCTGCTGTGGCTGCAACTGCTGGTCCCTCTTTGAATGCCGCTTCTGATCGTCTGCTGTATCAGCAGGTTCACTGATTGCCTCGGCAGTTGCTGCTACTCCTAGTGACTGCAGCTGCAGCAGAGACGTAGTATCCTCCGTAGTGTCAGCAAGCACGCACTTCCCATCAGCAGGTGCTGCTGCCATCGCACCAGCAGCAGCCGCCTTCTTGTGTGCTGCAGCCCCACTAGCTGCAGTGGCAAGTGCAGCAGCTGCTGCTTGCTCGCCCTTCTTCTTCTTGAGGCTCTTCTTCTCACTAAGCTTCTTTGCAGGTTCGTTCAGAGCGCCTTCAGCTCGCAACCTGGAGATTGGGAAAGGGACAGAGGCAAATCAGAGTCCCTGTAAGGTTTGAAGAGCTGGCCTATGTGCCCAACTCACTAACCACCAGAGCTAGAGAAGGGACTCACAGACTCACAGACCTACCAAGACATGAAGCTTACATCATCAACCAACCACGGACCACCGAGGTGAGGCCTAAGCCAGCCTTTAAATACACTGGACACGCAAGGCTCACTGATCCCAGGATGACTACTCAGTCACCCAGCGGTGTCACTCCAACTAGTCACCCAACCAGAAACCTGTCAGTAACCTGCCATGAATCACCCTGTGACCTCTCAGGTGTGCACTATCTGGGAAGCTTAGGTCTATGAATGAATATGTTGAATGGCTATTGACAGTGTAGGAGCATGACAGTTGTCTGCTTAGAGTCCCCAAAGAACAAACACTATGACAGACCATACTGCAAGACTGCCTCCAACACAATCGTAATAGCTAATGTTGCATGCATTAGCTGTGCTGGGCAACAGAAGTCAGCAACATGCGACTGGGACAACATTGAGGACTGCTGGCGGCTCTACATGGATCTGCATGGCCAAAGTAGGGTCGGTGATACTGTCTTCGGCTCATGCTACAGTTACTTACTTCTCAATGAACCAGCTCATCATCAGGTTCAGGGTTCCCGCATGTGCATCTGGCTTCATACGCGTGACATTGGCATAGTAGCCAACCACCTCGCCAGCCTCGTACACAGGATCCCATGCTACAAAAGCCAGCATCCTTCCAGTGTTGTCCCTAACAACGAGCTTCCGTACACTTTCCTCATCACCAAACACAGGCCCCCTATTCATGAACCAAACTGCACCTGCACACAGCAAATATGATCATAGATTGGGACAGCTTCAACACCCAACGATGCATATCCTCAAACAAAGAGGAGCAAGCAGAGCACAAGATGTTTACGTTAAGCAGCAAGTTGGTGCAACTCCCTGGAAACATCATGCCACAATTGCCCAGCATGTGCAAGAGAACGGTACCGTGCATGGAAAACGTGTTTGTCTCAACGGTATATACAAGCAGTGAACAGTTGCCAGTGGTTGCTGCAGGGCTTTGGTCAGGTCCCAACCCCCTTTTCAACGCATCCCAGGGTGACCCCAGGTTCAGTTGGTTGCTTAAATGTACAGGCTGCAAACGTAGCCCTTACTTCCAGGCAACATCATCTAGTCTTTAAGGCAGCAAGGCAAGGCAGCAGGGCCGCAAGAAGGCGTCCATGCAACTGGACCTCCCCAACAGCAGGGCTGCTACACCCCGTTTCGGACCTGCATGCTTTCCCCTGGCATCCACCCAAGCTTTGTCCACCCCCTTCATCTCTGCAACAAGCTGGGGCGTCAACTTGCCCAGCTCTTCCACCTTCAGGCCATCTTTCTGAGCTGCAGAAATGGCACTCCTGCAAGCATATTCAAGGAGGAAAGAAAGTGAGGCTGCCATGTTAAAGCATGGGTTCTGGAAGCCATAGCAGCTACTGTGCAGGTTGCAGTACCGCCTTCATTGGCAAGATGTAAACAGTTGATTCAGCTTTGCCGAGTCGGGCTATGGTAGGGGCAAGGAGTTGCCTTCCAAAGCAAGAATGGGCGAGTGTTCTTGGCGTACTCCATCGGCAATGCAACACTGCGGTTTTGTGCGAGCCTGGATGTCATGCCAAGAGTTGGAACAGCATGCAACATCTGCACAAGACTGCAAACAGGCACATGCAGTTTGAGGAATTAAGCACAGACTTGCATCTGCCCAGCACACCCATGGAGCTATTCCAGCCTGTAAGGGGCTGGCAGTACCCCATACTACACTGGGCTTAGACCTGCTTGGGGTGTGCAGCATGAAGCAGTGCACTCTTGCAGTGCACTGTTGCATGCAAGCTAGCTTGACATAGGAGTGCACTGCAGATTCACCACAGCGAGCATGTGGCATTGCAAGTACATTCGAACCCAGAGCTTGAACTTGGACATACCTCAGCCCACGTTTGGCATTTCCAGAGAACTGGTATGTGGCCAAGTTCAGCTCGGTTTCCCCACCCATACTATTCACTGTCATCCCCAGGCCATGAAGAGCTTGCGCGGTATCCTTGCTAGCCTGCGAGCAAGGACACACTTAAGGGGCCATCCCTATCTGAAGATGCAGAAAAGCATGGCATCTGGTTTTGGGTGATTTTGACCTAGCTGCTGGACCTCATGTTTAGGCATGCATATATTGTCATACATGTCGAAGTTTACCCGTATTCTGTTCCACCTCGCTGCTCTTTGTGACAGCTTGAGGTGCGGGGCCTATGGCACTTATTGCTATGGCATATCATGAAATGTAATAATAATAATCTGGTAACCCGTTGCTAGTTTCAACTGTCACCAAGGTAGTGAGAACCCCAACCTGTCGGGCTGCCTGCCGCAAGAGCCCAGGCAATAGTACGGACTGGACTGAGGCTTGCAAATATTCTTACGCAGTTTCTTCAGCCACAACCATTTGTTTCACTTCAATGCTCACCTGCAGGAAGATCGCCTTGGAATGTTTTCGCAAGAATGCAGCCAGGAGCGTGAGTCTGTCCTTGGGGTGGCACACAGGGTCGCCCAGAACGAGAGGCTCTCGCATGAGAAGGAAGGGTGGTCCCACAAATCGGATCGCGTAAGCAATATACCCCATGTCACTGATCGTAAAGTACCTCAAGCCCTTCTGCAAGGTCGAGTACGCCATGATGGTCGAACCGTACTGCTTGAGGTAGGGTAATAGCTCTGCTTGAATTCTAGCAGCGTCCCCACGTTCTGGGTCCAGCTCAACGACCGCAAGGTCTTGCGATGCTGAGGGCTCACTAAGACAGCTGAGCATGGTCGTCGTGGGGAATGACGTGTCAAGCACCTCGGCCTTGATATGCACAATGATAGCATATGAAAATGCTAGATGGACAAGGGTAGGTGATGCTGTCATAGTTGGCATCATCATACATAGCTACCCGATAGCTACAATCCACCGCATGCTGGTGACCCTTGCTACAGCCCACAGATCTTTCGGGTGGTTGTAGCTAGCTGCATGGACTTTTAGGGCAGTTGGACTGCTTGTACGGCCCCCGGAACGAGCTTGAGAGTCGTCCAAACACACCATCAATCATTATAAATGTGTCCTTGGGACTCTTGGCATGAAATTGTGTCTGCTGCAACTTGCCCTTCATTTGGCAGTTATGGGCAAGGTTGTTTCCAAATACAATCATGGAGTCATTCATGGCGCCCGAGCATGCATGCGTGTCATGATCCAGCGTTGAAGCCACAGGGGCTTGCTGAAGTTCACCCATACAGGATGAGGCAGGCTATTAGTAAGACAAAGTCTGTGACAGGGCTGACAATGAAACCTTGCAAGCATGTTGTGATCGAGCCCTTGACTGAGCCTGGCCATGACCCGGTAGCCCGCCCAGAGTGCGACAAAATCTCTCTCTAAGGGTTCTACTTTATTGTATGCGTAAACTGAAGATGCCTATGGGACCACAATTTAACTTGTGGTGAGCAAGGTTGTGACAAAGGTCCAAGCTCATGATTCCGGAACCTGGACGGCACTTAGAAGGCCTTATACAGTGATTGCACTGGCCCCACACACAGGACTACGCTGGAGAGGCAGCATCAATAACAGATGCTTTGATTGATGATCAGTGGCAGCAGGAACCAGATGCAGTACTACAAAAGGCTCTTATAGCTAAACTGGATCAGCACCAATTGGATAGTTCACATGCTTGCCCTGCAAACAGTCACTGCCCTGACACGAGTGAGAGATAGACCTCTCCTGGGACAGAATGCACTAGATGAGACTCATGAAGTAAAAGTGATTCCTGGCAAGCAGCAATCATGAGCATGTCCCTAGGTGCCTGTTGAGGTCCTTCTGGCCATGCTCATGCGTATGCATGACATCAGCAGTCACTCGTGGCAACCATATGCATCCCTCATCTTGCCATAAACGGCAGGAAGCACGGTTGTGCAACTTAGTGCCGTTCACCCAATGCAATTTCAACCGGCATAAACCCCACTCAGGCGAGTAGCGGTCAATCTCACGGTCAGGCACTCAGGATCGCTCATAGCGCTCACGTCCATCCACCCCACTCGCCAGCATAGGGCAACACGGATCTGCACATTGCCAATCACACGCGGAGCATGGATATTTCTCCCGTTAGTGCCCACCCCTGGATCAACTCCTGCTCTGACGCCGCCGCCTCTGGCACAGCATCAGACGGAGTCCCTAGACGCCAAGAAAGGATATGCCTGGCAGCACGGGCGTTCTTGGATCACGGAATCTATTGCAACCATAACTCCCTGTCCAATGAAAAGTTTGCAACCTCACGATATGCCTCTAGAGAGAGAGATGTACGCCAAAAGGGCTTGGATTGCCCTTTCGCATGGGGTTAAGAGAGCGGCTGTTTTGTACAAGAACATTTGAACCCTTACCATTGAGATGGAGGAGTGGGTGCGCTTCCGCCCACCCACCGTGGTTAGCCTCTTTTGCCACTGCGGTCTCTGGATTCTGCCTTAGATTCCAACTTGCATTTTGTTTTATAGATGGAGGTGAGGCCTTTATTTGCAGCAAGGTGAATTGCCCTTAAGCACTGTTTGATTGAGAGTGCGGCCTCGGCCCTGGCCCCCAGGTTCCTAGATACATGACTGTGTTGTCATATAGTGTTCCTGTGACTTTTATCAATGGGGAATTTTAGTGTATCCGTGGAGATAGATGGGTCCTCTTCTTGGATGGCCTGGATAAGGTGGCGGTTAAAATTGGGTCTGCGCCCTTTTGGTCTTCTCTTAGAGCCCTGGATGGATTGAGGGGGAGCTAGCTGAGGATAACTCTGGGGCCGGGTTAACCAAGCAAAGCATGCAGCAGAATTGTCACAGCAGCACAAGGTGCACCGACTGACATAGGCGACCCGACGCTTTCTGCCACAGTCTGTGCTCAACTTTGATGATGAAAGAGACCTACTCAGGCTTGGTGCAATGCGTCTGCCTTGATGTCAGCTGGTAATCGCCATTGTCTGGAGCCGATATTGCTAGGGGCATCTGGTGCATGTGGTGCATGAGTTTACTTCCACTCAGTAAGGAAGTGGTTTTACTCCATCCTGCTACAGCTTTGGTGAAGGCAGGAATTCCCAGGAAGTGCTTCAGGCGCCGTTGTGCTTGTATCTAAAACTATTACTGAAGCGTGCTCGGTTTGCATGTGGAACTGCCGACGATAAAACCGGTCGTGACGGTACTAGTAGACGTTGTTGCAGAGATAAGGGGTATCGATACCGAAAAGGATTGGCCTTTTGGCGTTAAGGAGGCGGATTGCGACCCTGCTCACTCAAGTGACTCGGTTGCTGCCGAGTACAGGAGCTCGGACAGGAGCTGAGGGGCAGGTGCCAGGAAGAAGGGGGAATACCAAGTGGGAAGGAGCAGAACCAGGTGCGGACCAGGTGCAGGTGCAGTCTCCGCAACCACAGGAGAGACCATAGACCATTCACCAGCTGGGTGGCTGGTATGCATGTTAGCAGGCACAGGGAGCAGGCTACCCCTGGAGCAGGCTACTTCAACAACCTTGGGACCGGTACACAACTTCCCTCTGCGCTCTGTGCTTCCTGTTCAGTAGGGTGCTTTTTTAGGCCGACAAGCGGCATTCTATGTACTCGTATCGGCACGGTTAGTCGTGTTTTCGTGTCGAGATCGAGCCCGTATGTACCATGTTACTTGCCGGCTGACACCTGTCTGGAGCGCTGTTTGGCAAGTTTCTCAGCCTGAATGAGTGAGCAGACTTGCATGTTGTGCCTCCCCAGGCTCCTTCTGGAACTCCAGAACGGCCGCCCCTCTAGTGAAAGAGAGTGACCAATAACACACGATCTCGTCGCGCATCTCTCTTTCATCTACTCTGATTGAGAGTGATTATTAAGCGGGGTCATGTACGTCTAAGCTGAAGGTTAGCTGCTATGCTGATAGATCAATTATCACCTCAGTGGCTGGCATCCAAGACCAGGCAGTTGGTCTTGCAGATGGCAGCCAACTTTGCTTATCTCCTCGCCGTTGGGTTCCTGATCAGCAGTTCCTTACTGTTCATGCTATGTTGCCGCCACCTCTGGCTTCGACGGCGCCAGGCAGAAGAAGATTCAGCGGGATGGGATGTGCGGAACCTGCAGCAGACTAGGGCTGAGGGCGCACCCTCGTTTATCATTGCTCGGCTGCCCGTGGTTAAGTACAACCCAAAGGTAATATTTGGCTGCAATCGCCCAGATGCTGTGGTCGCATATGTCATACTCGTGGAATTCCCAGCAGGCTAGTTGGAGGAATCTGTTGGAGTGCAACTGAAGTACTGTAGGCCTCGACACGGTCCAAGCATTCATCACAATGCATCTGCTGATTTATAGTGATTGCAAGAGTATGCCATAGCCTGACTTCTGATTGTCATCTTGCCTCCCTTGATGGTGCAAGCACTCCCAGCTCAGCCAATGTTATGTCCATTCTGGCTTTTGCAGGGAGCTCTAGAGTACATCAACTGCAGCTGCAACCAGATAGAATCAGCCTCACCAGCTGCTGCAGAGGCTTCGCAGTCGCATGACCAGGTCAACACCCAAGAAGCGGCAGCAAGTGTATCAACAACCTGCAGCCAGCCTTCACAGCAGCCAACCACACCTGGTACCAAGAGCCAAGCTGCAGCCTTCACAGCCCAACACATCCCCTCAGCAATCACCACAACTTTAGTCAGTGTTACCAACGGGTCATCCCTCTCATGGCATAGAGCTGAACACATCCTGTCAAGCGCCAACAGCAGCAGAGGCATGGGAGCGTGCTGCAGCTGCCACAACAGCTGCTGCGCTGTCCTGCCACCATTGACCGAAGCTTCAGTAAAAGAAGCTGCAACAATTAGCTGTTCAGCTCCCTGTACAATCTTCGGTGCAGCAGCTGCAAAGGAAGAGGGGAAAAGCATGGTCAACCCTGCTGTCTCTTTCAAACGTGATCGTGCAAGAAGCTGTGAAGTCGGCTCCAGCCCTGTAGCAGCATGGAGCAGCAGGCACGCTGCTGGTCCTGCCAGAAGATGCTGTACAGCAGGTACAGCAGGTTCCAGTGATGGCAGCAGCAGCACTAGCAGTCCTGAAGGTTACGACATGACCACAACCAGCAGCAGCAGCAGCAAAGAGCCCCTACACGGCAATGGCAGTCCCTCTAATAGCTGTGAGGGAGCCCCATGCACTTGCAACCTTAGCAGGGCTGGGCATGCTGGAGACCAGCAAGCACCGGACCAGTTCGAAGCAAAGGATGGTGACACAGCCTGTGTTATCTGCCTGTGTAACTACGAAGAAGGGGAACATATCAAGCAGCTTCCCTGTAAGCATTGCTTCCACATGGCATGCATTGACCCCTGGCTTGCACGCCATGGCTATTGCCCTCTCTGCCGGCAACCCATCAGTCAGCTGCGGCCGGTCCATGTGCTGCTACCGTTATGGCTGGAGCTGGCACTGCAGAGGGCAGCAGTGACAGGCACGGAGTTGCGGGGGCTGCGAGGCCCTGCTGCTGAGCTGGCAGCGGAGTTAGGCCTAGCAGCAAGGGCTCCTGAAGGAGATTGGGTGGTGGTGCCTGCTGTGTAAACAGGAGGTCCATAAGTGTGTTGCTGATTCAGCAGCATTGATTTGAGGCGGCTTTTTCAGCGGTCTGACAAAGAGAAAGTGCTGTAAGGTGGGGGGGGGTGCACTATGAGGATCCACACAACAATGGTTGTAAGAAGCAGTGGCTTTTTAGTGTTGGGAGTATCGGCAGGAGGTTGCGCAAGGGCCTGGTGGAAGGTGGTGTTGCTTGATATTGTTGTGAGTATGATGCCTCAGCCAACCATTTTCTGTATGTCCCAAGGGGAGTTGCTTTTAGAGTAGCTTGCGCTGCATTGGAGAAGTTCAGTGCAAGAGAGCCTTGGGAGGGGTTGGGGTTAGATCGAGGACAGCACATACATTGGTAGTCCGTTGTGAGGCTTGCTTACATGAAATTGCTAGTTTGCTGTAGCCGTAGGGGTATAATGGTCAAGCTCAGGGGCATGAATCCGCCAAAACCATGTCCAACCACATTAAGCATACTGTGTCCTGCCACGATTACATTTTCCCATATTTAGAGGAACAATTCATGCGTGTCTGGACTGGTGCACTCATCATTTGTGGTTGGAAAGTGGGACTAAAGGGTTCAAGCCTGAACTGCCAAGGTCATTCTAGGTATGTATGTGACCAGTATGTTTCCACCCTTCTCTGAGTAGAATGGCTGCGTTGGTGAAGCCACGCCTTTTCTGCCTGCTTGTTTGTTTGTTTGTTTGTACTGATCTCCTTTTCCGTATTTGACAAATGAGGCGCTTCAGGGGTTAGGTCAGGCTGATTACAAGGTTGGGACAGGTATTTGTCTCACTATGATGCAAGTGTGTTGACGGGTAGGGTTTTGATCTGGAGGTATATGGAGCATAGAGTCGGTTCCCGGCTGTCGGCAAAGGTCGTCCCAGTGGGGCCAACTGGTTAATATAAAATATGTAGAGGTTTAACTTTGGTTCACGGCATAGTAGTCAGGTTGAATCGTGTGTATCTCGTAGGGCAGTAAGGCTGCATTTTGGGCCGTGAGAGGTTTTGGCGAGTTCCCAGGACTAAGGCTGCTGGTGGCCCTCTTTTTCAGTGTCCTGAATGTCACGCAGCAATATCTGATGTGTTGAGAAAGGCTGATCCTACCTGCAAGGACAACTATTGTGGTACAGCAGTTGGCAACTTACTGGTATCTAGTATGGTGCTGGAGCAGCAGTCATCACAATGGGCTGAAGATCATGGGCACAGCTAGCACACCGCAAGCTTGCTTCCATCAGGGCATGAGAGCCACATACCAGTTGCTTGTCCTAAGGCACATAGTTGATAAGCATCCCATGCAGAAGAAGCAGTTAGTGTTGTTCTTTTGGGGATTTCACAATGGCTTGTGACTCTGCTGACCGAAGGCTCCTGCTCCAACTGCTTGCTTCCTTGGGCATATGGGGGAAGATGTTAAGATCCCATTGCTGCTATCAATGTGCACGGATGTACCCTTGCATGCACGGGTTGATGGCACAGTAGGCCCTGCATTCCAGAGCAACATAGGTGTGAAGCAAGAGGACCCACGCACTGTCGCCGCTGTTTGTTAAGTTGTTTATTGATGAGCTTGAAGGCAACAGGCGCCAAATAGCGGTGTAATGTGGGGGCTTCTCAATGTTAAATGCTTCTGTATGCGGATGATGTGGTGTTGTATGCAGAAACAGCTGAGGATCTGCAGGCCCAACTAGCCTATTTGAGCATCTGAGATGTCCTGATTGAGTCTTATGACGTGGAGCACAAGAATGTCAACATCAAGTAGATCCTGATGTTTTGTCTTCTAGGTCTAGGGATGCTGTGGGCTGCTCATGGCCCTTTGTAGGTCAGGCCATTGAGGTAGTCATATCCTTATGACTATAAAGGCATAGCCTTGGAGACTGATCGTGCCTTTAAAAGTGCTGTGGATGTGATGGGATGCGCAGCAGGTAAAGCTATGTGTGGTGTTGGTGAGGCAGGCCCAGGATCGTGATATCCAGCAAGTTAGTTTACACTTGATAGTGTTGTTCAAGGCGTTCAGGTACTCGCAATGACTGTCATACGGATATGAGATATGGTCTTACCTTTCCTTATTTCCAAGCTGCCATTTCCAAACCCTCTTTAGAAGGTAGAGAGCATACATTAGTTTTGAGGCGACTTGGGTGGTAGCAAACAAACACTTAAGGTGCGGTTGCACCAAGGCAAGTAGTTCGCTTAGGAAGTTGATCTCGCAAATTAGAGTTGCCGTTACAGGTTGAGCTTGGTTGTATGCCTGTATCATTGTGTTTCAAGTGGGTTTATACGGCTTGCGGGAGTTGCGGGCGTTCTGGAACCTTGGTTGCTCAGATTTCTGCACCCATACTGTGCGTTGCCTTTTTACAGAATCTTGAGCTGTCAGTTACGGGAGGCCAAGGGCGGCCATGGTGTGCTGAGATGATGAAGTGCCTCATCTCAGTGATGATGTTTCAGTATAGAGTATGTTTTACTTCGGTGCCTCTTTAGGTGGATGGAGTGCTGGCAGGACTGCAAGACCCAAGATAGGCGTCATCTGGACTATGCCACTTATCATGCATGGATGTTGGAATGTGCATCTCAGCTTGCACAGTATGTTGATTGCACTAATCTAGAACATTTGCTTGGTCTCGTGAGGCTCAGATTGGGTCTCGCTGCCTAAGCGTTATGACTGGCCGTTGGACTGACCAGGTGCCTATTGCACAGGCAAACACACAGGTATTGCAGGAAGTGCATGGCGTACAAATTTCAAGATGAAATGTATTGTATGTTGGAAGGCCCAGCATAGCAGATCATACATGCGAGCCAACTTCAGGATTTGTTTTGACGATTGAGAGGGTGACATGTCAAGAAGGCCTATCTGCTGTCCAAAGCAGCATATCATGTATTGGCAAAGTTGGTACACAAGATGCATGTTTTTAGAGGAGGAAACTGAGTGATTGAATGTTTGACTTGCAGCTTGATAGATTTGAGTCAAGTGGCGGTGAAAGCTGTGATGATGTTTCTATCTAGCACTGATGTATCATGACGAAAATGAGTTTGTGCCTTGAAGTGGATCAAGCGGACAAGCATCTGCGAAGCTAGAAGACCTGGCCCATCTCAGGCAACCATCTGGTGTAGCCGTTCTTACTGTTGATGTAATGCAGTGTTACAATGTCACTGTTTGATTGTGCCCATTAGAGATCTGCTGCATGCTTTGTAATGTGCCACCAGGAATGGGGCAACAAGTATCTAGGGCAGGCATCATCTTCTGCATTTTCTGCAGATAGGAAATAATGTAAGAATCCCTGAGCCAGCAAAAACCCAGAGCTTTGCTGGTTCTCAGAGTTTGTATGCCTACACTGCTTGCATTGTATACACTACAGTTGCCGCTCCTTCATTCAAAGGCATTGGGCTTGGCAGTTCATGGCCAGATATAACAGTGTAGCACAGTGCAGTTCATCATGAAATGGCATGCATTAGAGGCACAACACTAAATCGCCCAGGCCCTGACTTAGCCACATTGACTCAGAGCCTCCGTCTAGGTGCGTAGTACGAGAGCGTGACTTCGAAAAGGTCACTGACATCCTGATCTCTTAGGTCAGCAGTCGGGGTTGACCAGGGCCTTGAAGTTGCGGTGCTGCCTGTAACTCACCTGCACCTCTTGTACTGGCCCGTACCACCCTGGTTGCCTGCAGCTGCAGACGGCCCTAAAGTTTCTGAGCATGGCCATGCCGCTTCACGACCTTTGGCCCAAAACATTATCAGCCATGATTCAATCATATCACACAATGGACTGTGTAGAGGTACCAAGAACTTTCAGCTGAGTCATCGGCAATAGCTGTGGTTTGAGCATCGCGGCAGCAGATGGCAAAGAGTCAAAGTTTTGCTCAATTTGGTGAACATCTATTCTGATTTTTTAGTAGTGTCTGGCCGGTGATTTCAGCACAGAAGCTGCTCTTGAGCTGCAGAATACAACGTCCAGACAGACGTGGGTCGATGTCATGTGCTCAGCGCAACCGAATGACGGGCTCACTTGTCTCACCGCACCACTTGCTGGCACCAAGTCACGGTCACTAGCGAATGGGCAGGTCCTGGGCAGCGACTGGGCAGGTCCTTGGGCAGTTTCTATTCCTAGTGTGGCCAACGCTTTCAAGCCTGATAACACCTCGGATAAATTGGTTAATGTACCGCCTCTTGTTCCATGGCATACAGCACCCCATTACCAGCCAGAGGACTCCGAGTCTGCTCGACCTGGCCTTAACCTGGCCGTGAAGGTGCGTTTTCTGCAGAGCCCAGAGTGGAGTCTATGTATGGCACGGCCGCCCGTTAGTCGCAACATATCAAGCAGCTGCCGTAGGCGACTCTAGCTGTCCGCGCTCCTAGTACTGAGTGTTCCATGGATGCGAGTTACACGTTTCCTCTAGTAGTGCCATGCCACTAGAAGGGCTCCAAAGCTGTGCTCGGGCCTGCTTCTTTAGCGTACTTCTGGCAGCAGACCGGACTTATTTTCCGTTGTGGAGACAGCATTCTGCTTTAGGGTTGTTCAAATTGCTGTGGCTTTCTGGCTCCTGCAGGAGATCACGCAGTACAAGATGTGTTTTACAAACGAAGTGACGGTGGGTATGATGGCGATGAATCTCAGCATGGCCTTGTTCCTGCAACTGAGAGGCCAGAGCTTCAGGCGGTACCAGATCTTCTACGTCTTCTTCCTCATGGAATCTCTGCAGTACTGCCAGTATCTCACGCTCGATGATTGTGGCCACTGGCTAAACCGCTTGACTACAGTTCTGGCGTACGTACACGTCTGCTTCCAGCCCGTCTCCGTAAACTACTATGCCTTTGGCTGGGAGCCTAACGGTGACGTGGTCAAGACCGTGGTTCGTATAGGTCTGATTGGTGGCTCCCTCATGTTGGTCCGCCTGCCTTATCTGGGCATTTCTCAGTTCCTGAGCGAGAAGTTGAGCTGGATGGGGAACGAATTTCCGGACAACTCAATGGCCGGCACGCCAGACACATGTGCTCGCACAGCCATGTGTGGCCCTCAGTTGTGTGCACGTACAGGGAATGCTCACTTGCGCTGGGAGGTAAGGTGGAAGAAAACAGCAGGAACCAGCAGCAGGACTTGCAGCACTGCCAGCAGGCTATAAGCAAAGGCAGCTTGCAGGCAGATCATTGTACCACGTTCAAAACCTTCTGCATGTGCCAGTCTTGTCTTGTGAGTGAGTGCTTGTGCATGCTTATTGGTCATTTAGTCCTAAGCTCACTGCCAGAAATGTTAACCAGTGAGCAGCTGAACACTGCTAAAAGCATTGAGCAGCTGAGCAGTGAAAGCATTCGGCAGCAGCTGAATGCTCTTAGGATCTGCAGTAGTGTCTCCATCACTGCCTGTGCACACCACATCACTGACCTGTCTGTTGTTTGGACTGGGTCGCACTGTCTCAAACATTCGGAACCTTAGCACTGTCTAAAACATTCACCCCCATCAGGATTAAACAGTAGATTAGATATGCAGTTAGACATACTCCCCTTGCCTGGTGGATAGCTTACGCTTTTGGGCGGCCTACCTTGTCCTTCGGAAAGAGAGTGTGGGCTGCAGGGCGTGTGGCAGTTTTGCTATGGCATATTATGAGATTCTATGAAATACACCCTTGCTCGTGCTGCTGCTGCTGCTGCCACAGGTTCCCCTGCTTCCGGCCACCTACTTCATCCCAGGAGACTTTATGCACTTCTTCCTCTTCTTCATACCAATACTCATTGTTCCGGGGCATTATAACATGGATCGCATTGTCATGGTGGTGGTCTCCTTCGTCACAGGACCTGTTTTGGCCATGGGCTGGACTTATTCTGCAGCAGGTGAGGATTTATATGAAGAAATTTCACGAGCAAGAGGTATGGTATGATAGGACTGCATGCTTGCGGGCATCTAGCAGGAATGCCATCTGAGTTGCCGAATTTCTGCTGTTCGGGAGCGACTGTCGGTCCCAGAGCGCAAAAGAGCAACGAATCACAGGGGCTTGGGCTGGTGCACACTACGGCTGTCTTAGGAGCATCCTGGGGTTCAGGCTGTCAGATCCGGACACCAATGAGCATGTTAGGAAGCCATGTGGGGTATTCGCCTTGTTACCATCCATCACAGCATGGAGCAGGGCAGGCTGCCGCATCCTGCCATGTCTCCTTCATTAATTGTTGACGTGAAGAGGAAAGTGGGTAGGCATCGCCTCATTTGGGAGAAGTAGTGCGTGTGGGCTGGTTCTAAGGTGTTTGGCGAAGATGAGGGGAGTTGGCAGACATCATGTCAGATTATGAGTGCTTAGAGGAAGAGGTTGTGGGATCCACTCATGGGAGAGCCCATCGGGTGGTGAGGTGTACAATGCATAATATACCAAACAAGCTATTGAACTGAGCATGCAGAGTGCCATGTGGTGTTTTTAGCGGCTGGGAGGTCCGTGGTTCTCCAGTACCCAGGTGATAGATGGGAGCCACCTCCAGCCCCTACCAGGGTATTGCTTGGTCCTGCCGCCCATCCTCGCCACTCATGTCACCATGTGTGATGAAGGTGAAGAAGATTTTGGGTTTTAGGGGTCAACTTAATTTATATGTCGGTCTCACTGTGTAACAACTGTACCTACTTGTAATAGATCCCTGAACCCCTGTTTGCAACCCCGGTGCCTTGCAGGTGACATGTACCGCTTGGAGTGGCCTGCAATCTGGTGTGCCTACTCTGGCGTCCAATGCCTGCTGGCTATCATCTGGGAGTTCTGTTGGGGCCTGAGTGACGCCCGAGTGCCAGGCTCGGCAGAAAACCTCAAGTGGATTGAGAAACTGGACAAGGGGATACTGTTTGACAGCCGCAAGTACATCATACCTGCAAGCCAGCAGAAGGGCAATGCGGTTACTTATGATGTTGTGGCCGACGCCCCCAGGCAGCAGAGGGTCCGGGACCAGGCAAGCAAGAAGGCAGCTTAGAAACGCCGGTGATTGCACCGGCGGCGCCAGCAGTAGGTGCAATTGTGGTAGTAAAACCAGCACTTCCAGATGGCAAGAGCGCATCATGAAGGTAAGCTCAGAAAAGCTGTATATTGGGCAGCAGTGGTGATACAGGCACTTTTGGAAGATGGTTTGCGACAAAACGGGTGTGTGGATGGTGGGGCCTTGATTATTAGCAGCACCATGGTGAGCTGGAAGGTAGCTACAGCTAAGAGCTGTATGTGGAGCTTGCAGCTCTGATACAGTCAACATCCACTCAGTGTGTACTGTTGTACTGCTGACGTGTGCATTTAGGTCGTGAGTTAGTGTGTGATGGAATTGAGTTATTGGCAGTTATTGGCAGTTATGTATGGAAGATCCAGAGAGATCTGTAGTGTTCGGCGTTGATTCAATGTAACAAATTTGGGCTTACTACAGCAGCACCATGCTGAGCTGGCTGGACATAGAGTGAGATAAAGAAATGAACATGAAGAGTTGTGTTGGATTGAGTTTGTGTTGGTATGCAGAAGAGGCTCTTGTTATGCCTGTTCTGCCTGCGGAGTTCATGGCCAGAAGCAACTACTGATATCAGGTCAGCTAGCATTGTGTTGGACCCTGTATGCAGAGTAGTGGTTACATGAGTACATCCATGCACATTTGTGGCATACAATTCAGGCCTACTTAGTGAGGTATAATGGCTAATTGGGGCTTAGCCCGAGACAGCATGAACAGCAGTAGTACAGAGCAGTGTTGTTGCTGTGGCTCATTGCTTTTTGGTTGTTGGCTTCTTGATGCATTTACTGGGTCCTGAGTTCAGTCGGAGAATATGCTGCTCCTTTACCCCTTGCTAGGCTGATGGGTGTTTCCAGCTGATGGATATGACATGCCAATGGGGGTGAGAGAGAGAAAGATCTACGGCAGAAGGGCTTGGATTGCCCTTCCCCGTGGGGGTGAGGGAGGGGCCGTTTTGTACAAGTACAGTTGGAACCCCTACCATTATACCAGTGGGTGATTGTATCTCTCTTGGACAAAGCTGACCCAGAGAGTTTGACACTATTGTCAAGCCTGGAGTACCTGTCGTGCATCTATGATAGGCACTGCCTCAATAGCTGCACTGTCTATACTACCTGGGCTCTTGACAGTGGTTGAAGTTTTATGTTACACAAGCTGATAGCAGCAGGGGTTTTGATTGTGGAGAAGGTGAGGTTTGTGTCTGGATGCGGTGAACTCCACTGTTTTTGTTTTACTAGTTATAAAGGGTGAAGGTGATGAGAGCCTTAGTATCACTTCACAGTACGCTGCCGCTAGTGAGGAACAAAGCATATCAGTTGTTCTGCATGCTTTTGGCTGCTGCTTTAACAACAACAAAGCGTGCAACTTGTTCTGCATTGTCCTGCTCGGCCAACACTGACAGGGGGGACACGTGTTTCCCCAAAGCCGTGGCAGACAGGTGTGGCATGGGATGCAGCAGAAGAAAAAGCAGGAGTGTCTGGCGATGTGTGGTACCAGTGGTGGTCATTTCATGATGGGCTGTGGTTATGTTGTCATTGAGCTAGCCACAGGCATTGTGCTCAACCCCCGAGCGTAGTCGTCAACTGTTTGAAGGCCAACGCCCCCACTGGCTACCATTCTATGTTGAATACTAGGTACAGCAGCATACGGTGATGTCTGTATTCATAGGAACCCAGGTTGTATTGCCATACAGATTGTATTGCCGTGCTATGGGTGGTTGTGAAACATGTCCCTTGTCCGAGGACTTCAACAATTGTGATGATCATGGTTACAGAACTATGTTCCTACTACAGACGGGATTGAGCCATGCTAGGCATCATGCCGCTCGCTTCAAAGCGTTCCTGTGCTTTTGTCAAAAACCTCTGGATACTGGGGTGTATGAAGTAAGGGATACTTACAGACACTCCACAGGGCCAAAAACCATCATCAATCTTGTGGTATGGCAAGGGCGGGGTGGCATGTGGTCCAAAAACCATCATGCAATCTTGTGGTCTTGTCCCTTGTGTCTTGCAGTTGAGCAGTGTACTATGTAGTATAGTATTTTAGTACTAGTGTATTATGGCTTCGCTCACGGCTGTGTTTGAGCAGGGGCCAGTTGCCACTTGTTTAGATGACTACAAGGCTGATTTGTAGTATGAGCTGCTTTTGAAGATTGTATGCAGTGTTGTTGGACACTTATGCGCGTGTCGAGTGGGCTTTCATGCCCAGAGAAGAAGGGCTGGCACGCAGCAGAGGCAGTGCACAGTGGGCTTTCATGATTGACCGATGTGTTTGTACTGCAGCTTCTCATTGAGGCCACCCAAGGTCATTCTAGGAAGGGGCTTGTTGGTCATCAGGCGTCTAGCAGACGGAACTAGGCGTTAAAGGTAGCATGCATGTTGCAAGTCTCAACGTGCAGATGCATGGAGGCCCTCCTCTAATGCCCAAAGCAGGGACCACCTTGGCCCTGAAATACCTAGCAGCCAGTGCGGAGCCCGAGCAAGGTGGCCTCCTGTCTCACCAGTTGGGCTTGGCAAGAGAGAGCGCGGAGAGAATCTATGCAAGGAGACCTTGTGTTGTTCTCCACCGCGGGATTGTCAGTGGCAAGGGTTCCTTCATGGTGTACACATTACACGGAGCCCATACATCAGTTGTTGGATGTGATCCTATGGTGGGTGGATGGGTGTTGCTTGGCATTTTATTGATGATCTTGAGCAGTGAGAACGGCTGCTTGTTTGGCGCCCAGGTGTCCAACTGGATCTGGATCTGCGCCCGGAGCTTTTGAAATGCTAGTGTATGCTGATCACTTGGTGCCTCGGGCCATGGCTGCCTCGGGCAGGCAAGTGGAGGGATATGCACAGACCGCTGTATGTTCCTTTCCGCAACGTCTGTTCATGTGTCACTTGAAAGCCCCCAGGCTGAGAAGAGCTTAACAAACAAACACAGCCCAATTCAGTCCGCCCTTATGGGGATGTGCACAATGTGCACACTACCTTAGCCTCATATTACAGTCCTTCTGCTTTGGAAGCTGTTGGTTGGACATGTACAGGAATCTCAGTGTTTTCCTTAAATTTTTGTTTGTTTGTTTGTTTCATCTGATGATTCCCATGAAGCGAAGGTTGGTGCCCCACACTGATGGGGCCAATCGGCAAACTGGTTAATGTGAGCTATGGTCACTGGCTACACTGGTCACGGCGGTTTAGCAATACAAATAAATAAAAGAAATAACAAACAAAATACTAAACAATAAATGAGAACCATGCACAGGGCACTCAGCAGAGCGCTTGAAACAAGCAAACTTATTGCTATGGCATATCATGAAATGTAATAATAGATCACGGAATGCACAGCATGAGGAACAAATCTCGCCCTCATTTAACAAAACATGCAGTAAGCATAGTATATGCCTCAAGCTGCTGTTCAACTTGTCAAACAGCCACCAACCACAGTATGCATGCAGAGTGAGGGAGGGGGAGAGCTACAGAATGCATGCATATGTGCTGCTAACCCGTCACCCTTTACATGGTTTTCTTGAAGCAGGGACATAGAGGCTATGGGATCTTTGTTTAGCACTCCCTACTGGTGAAACCAGCCCGCAGGTTTCAAGCTGTGTCCTCCATGTCTCTGAGCAACAGAGCACTACAACACCTGAACATCTCTGCTGAAAATGAGCTATATTCAGGGCATTCCCATTAAGTTGAGGCCTGCTGTGCCGACATATCACATCCTTGCGACTCAAACCACTTCAAGCCTCCAAAAAGCAACAAACCAGAAAAAACATAAAAGAATGTTCCACATGTTGCAAAATGCCAGCTAGACCCTGCCATCAATTCTCATGCTTTGACCTCTCATTGCTGCCATACGTTATAAAAGACTGCCTCCCAAACGGGACTCAGGGCAAGATGCCTGCAGGTTCTCTGGTACTGCAACCCTGTTTGCAGCTGTGGACCGTACCTGTTAAGATCTTGCTTTTGAAGGGTAACATCACACCTTCTGACCCCGTGGACTCGCCTCATTTCTAGGTCTTGCACCTCCACCTTGCCAGCAAAGCACGAGCTGGCTAGCAATAAAAACTTCTCTTGTCCTATGAGTGGGTTCCTGTGCTTCCTTCGCCTCCTGGCTGCTTGGCTGTTGACAGTTGCAGCATGTCGTATAAATCTCTTCGGATCAGACATAGGCAGCCCGACATCAATTTTACAGAAGTCAAGCGACACACGAAAGACAAGCCAGCTCAACGGCCCCCGTATGCTGGCTCCGATGCCTAGCTGAAGACATCCCGTCCGTCCGTCAGTGGTGGGTGTTAACAAATTATCAACCCTTGCAGCAAAGCAACATGTCTTTACGGCCCAGATTTGCGGGTGGACTTGAAAGAGCTGAAGATGAGCAAACTGACGAAGAGCTGATGCTTGCAAAGGCCAGATGTGACGATCAATGGCCTGCTTCTTTAGCGTACTTCTGGCAAATCAATCAATCAAAACGCAAGACCAGCAATGCCAATGGCCAAACAAACCTAGGCCACAAACACAAGGCTCCTGATCACAATCACGAAGCCACACAACCGATGGTGGATTTGCCACACACAAGCTGAGGCTAGATGCAACGGCGTGCACACCAAGGGGAAACAAACTCCACCACTAAAACCCAAAACCTGCTCCACTTCCATCACACATGGGTGGCGGGGAGGCAGCAGGATCAAGCACCACCCTAGTAGGGGCTGGAGGTGGCTCCCACCACCTAGGTACTGGTGAACCACCATCCTCCCAGCCACTGAAAGGCACCACATAGCGCTCCACATGCTTATCAATAGCTTGCTTAGTGCGCCTTCTACACCTCACTAACCGTTGGCTTTCCCAAGGGTGCGTAAGATCCCACAACCTCTTCCTCCAAGCACTCTTAATCTGACATGAAGCCTCCCAGCTCCCCTCATCTTGACCAAGCACCTTCAGATCAGCACACACGCATTTCTCCCAGGTATGGCGAGGCCTACCCACTGGCCTCGTCATGTCACCATGTAATGAAGAGAACAAACTGGCAGCAGGACTTATTTTCCATTGTGGAGACAGCATTCTGCTTTAGGGTTGTTCAAATTGCTGTGGCTTTCTGGCTCCTGCAGGAGATCACGCAGTACAAGATGTGTTTTACAAACGAAGTGACGGTGGGTATGATGGCGATGAATCTCAGCATGGCCTTGTTCCTGCAATTGAGAGGCCAGAGCTTCAGGCGGTACCAGATCTTCTACGTCTTTTTCGTAATGGAGGTTCTGCAGTACTGCCAGTATCTCACGCTCGATGATTGTAGCCACTGGCTAAACCGCTTGACTACAGTTCTGGCGTACGTACACGTCTGCTTCCAGCCCGTCTCCGTAAACTACTATGCCTTTGGCTGGGAGCCTAACGGTGACGTGGTCAAGACCGTGGTTCGTATAGGTCTGATTGGTGGCTCCCTCATGTTGGTCCGCCTGCCTTATCTGGGCATTTCTCAGTTCCTGAGCGAGAAGTTGAGCTGGATGGGGAACGAATTTCCGGACAACTCAATGGCCGGCACGCCAGACACATGTGCTCGCACAGCCATGTGTGGCCCTCAGTTGTGTGCACGTACAGGGAATGCTCACTTGCGCTGGGAGGTAAGGTGGAAGAAAACAGCAGGAACCAGCAGCAGGACTTGCAGCACTGCCAGCAGGCTATAAGCAAAGGCAGCTTGCAGGCAGATCATTGTACCACGTTCAAAACCTTCTGCATGTGCTGGCCTATGCGAGCGTGACTGTTGAGTCTTGTCCTGTGAGTGAGTGCTTGTGCATGCTTATTGGTCATTAGTCCTAAGCTCACTGCCAGAAATGTTAACCAGTGAGCAGCTGAACATTGCTAAAAGCTTGAGCAGCTGAGCAGTGAAAGCATTCGGCAGCAGCTGAATGCTCTTAGGATCTGCAGTGTCTCCATCACTGCCTGTGCACACCACATCACTGACCTGTCTGTTGTTTGGACTGGGTCGCACTGTCTCAAACATTCGGAACCTTAGCACTGTCTAAAACATTCACCCCCATCAGGATTAAACAGTAGATTAGATATGCAGTTAGACATACTCACCTTGCCTGGTGGATAGCTTACGCTTTGGGCCTACCTTGTCCTTCGGAAAGAGAGTGTGGGCTGCAGGGCGTGTGGCAGTTTTGCTATGGCATATTATGAGATACTATGAAATACACCCTTGCTCGTGCTGCTGCTGCTGCTGCCACAGGTTCCCCTGCTTCCGGCCACCTACTTCATCCCAGGAGACTTTATGCACTTCTTCCTCTTCTTCATACCAATACTCATTGTTCCGGGGCATTATAACATGGATCGCATTGTCATGGTGGTGGTCTCCTTCGTCACGGGACCTGTTTTGGCCATGGGCTGGACTTATTCTGCAGCAGGTGAGGATTTATATGAAGAGATTTCACGAGCAAGAGGTATGATAGGACTGCATGCTTGCCTGCATCTAGCAGGAATGCCATCTGAGTTGCCGAATTTCTGCTGTTCGGGAGCGACTGTTGGTCCCAGAGCGCAAAAGAGCAATGAATCACAGGGGCTTGGGCGGGTGCACACTACGGCTGTCTTAGGAGCATCCTGGGGTTCAGGCTGTCAGATCCGGACACCAATGAGCATGTTAGGAAGCCATGTGGGGTATTCGCCCTGTTACCATCCATCACAGCATGGAGCAGGGCAGGCTGCCGCATCCTGCCATGTCTCCTTCATTAATTGTTGACGTGAAGAGGAAAGTGGGTAGGCATCGCCTCACTTGGGAGAAGTAGTGCGTGTGGGCTGGTTCTAAGGTGTTTGGCGAAGATGAGGGGAGTTGGCAGACATCATGTCAGATTATGAGTGCTTAGAGGAAGAGGTTGTGGGATCCACTCATGGGAGAGCCCATCGGGTGGTGAGGTGTACAATGCATACTAAACAAGCTATTGAAGTGACCATGCAGAGTGACATGTGGTGTTTTTAGCGGCTGGGAGGTCCGTGGTTCTCCAGTACCCAGGTGATAGATGGGAGCCACCTCCAGCCCCTACCAGGGTATTGCTTGGTCCTGCCCCCCATCCTCGCCACTCATGTCACCATGTGTGATGAAGGTGAAGCAGGTTTTGGGTTTTAGGGGTCAACTTAATTTATATGTCGGTCTCACTGTGTAACAACTCTACCTACTTGTAATAGACCCCTGAACCCCTGTTTGCAACCCCGGTGCCTTGCAGGTGACATGTACCGCTTGGAGTGGCCTGCAATCTGGTGTGCCTACTCTGGCGTCCAATGCCTGCTGGCTATCATCTGGGAGTTCTGTTGGGGCCTGAGTGACGCCCGAGTGCCAGGCTCGGCAGAAAACCTCAAGTGGATTGAGAAACTGGACAAGGGGATACTGTTTGACAGCCGCAAGTACATCATACCTGCAAGCCAGCAGAAGGGCAATGCGGTTACTTATGATGTTGTGGCCGACGCCCCCAGGCAGCAGAGGGTCCGGGACCAGGCAAGCAAGAAGGCAGCTTAGAAACGCCGGTGATTGCACCGGCGGCGCCAGCAGTAGGTGCAATTGTGGTAGTAAAACCAGCACTTCCAGACGGCAAGAGCGCATCATGAAGGTAAGCTCAGAAAAGCTGTATATCGGGCAGCAGTGGTGATACAGGCACTTCTGGAAGATGGTTTGCGAGAAAACGGGTGTGTGGATGGTGGGGCCTTGATTATTAGCAGTGTAGTATGCCGGACAATGTGTGCTGCATGCGGTGCCTAGGGTTTAGCCTTGGCGCAGCCTGCGGCTGCTGCCTGCATTGGTATATTGGCACGAACAGCGCCTACCATTCCGATAATGTCCCTGGGGGTGGCCTTTGCGATTATCTCGTGTTTTAGTTTTAGTTTTGTGGTGAAGCATGCAAAAGCCTAGTTTATAGTGTTGCCATCATGTATCAGCCGTGTTCCCCGCTGAAGTATGTTGTTAGGCCAGCAGTCTTTTGGTGTTGGTTGAACAATCTAGTGATGTGTTGTGTAGTCTTGATTAGCAGTACCCTTTTTCGTGGCTGTTGCCTTTTTGTGAGGGGGGAAAGGTAGCTACAGCTAAGAGCTGTATGTGGAGCTTGCAGCTCTGATACAGTCAACATCCACTCAGTGTGTACTGTTGTACTGCTGACGTGTGCATTTAGGTCGTGAGTTAGTGTGTGATGGAATTGAGTTATTGGCAGTTATTGGCAGTTATGTATGGAAGATCCAGAGAGATCTGTAGTGTTCGGCGTTGATTCAATTTAACAAATTTGGGCTTACTACAGCAGCACCATGCTGAGCTGGCTGGACATAGAGTGAGATAAAGAAATGAACATGAAGAGTTGTGTTGGATTGAGTTTGTGTTGGTATGCAGAAGAGGCTCTTGTTATGCCTGTTCTGCCTGCGGAGTTGATGGCCAGAAGCAACTACTGATATCAGGTCAGCTAGCATTGTGTTGGACCCTGTATGCAGAGTAGTGGTGACATGAGTACATCCATGCACATTTGTGGCATACAATTCAGGCCTACTTAGTGAGGTATAATGGCTTACTGGGGCTTAGCCCGAGACAGCATGAACAGCAGTAGTACAGAGCAGTGTTGTTGCTGTGGCTCATTGCTTTTTGCTTGTTGGCTTCTTGAGGCATTTACTGGGTCCTGAGTTCAGTCGGAGAATATGCTGCTCCTTTACCCCTTGCTAGGCTGATGGATGTTTCTAGCTGATGGATATGACATGCCAATGGGGGTGAGAGAGAGAAAGATCTACGGCAGAAGGGCTTGGATTGCCCTTCCCAGTGGGGGTGAGGGAGGGGCCGTTTTGTACAAGTACAGTTGGAACCCCTACCATTATACCAGTGGGTGATTGTATCTCTCTTGGACAAAGCTGACCCAGAGAGTTTGACACTATTGTCAAGCCTGGAGTACCTGTCGTGCATCTATGATAGGCACTGCCTCAAAAGCTGCACTGTCTATACTACCTGGGCTCTTGACAGTGGTTGAAGTTTTATGTTACACAAGCTGATAGCAGCAGGGGTTTTGATTGTGGAGAAGGTGAGATTTGTGTCTGGATGCCGTAAACTCCACTGTTTTTGTTTAATAGTTATAAAGGGTGAAGGCGATGAGAGCCTTAGTATCACTGCACAGTACGCTGCCGCTTGAGGAACAAAGCATATCAGTTGTTCTGCATGCTTTTGGCTGCTGCTTTAACAACAACAAAGCATGCAACTTGTTCTGCATTGTCCTGCTCGGCCAACACTGACAGGGGGGACACGTGTTTCCCCAAAGCCGTGGCAGACAGGTGTGGCATGGGATGCAGCAGAAGAAAAAGCAGGAGTGTCTGGCGATGTGTGGTACCAGTGGTGGTCATTTCATGATGGGCTGTGGTTTTGTTGTCATTGAGCTAGCCACAGGCATTGTGCTCAATCCCCGAGCGTAGTCGTCAACTGTTTGAAGGCCAATGCCCCCACTGGCTACCATTCTATGTTGAATACTAGGTACAGCAGCTTACGGTGATGTCTGTATTCATAGGAACCCAGGTTGTATTGCCATACAGATTGTATTGCTGTGCTATGGGTGGTTGTGAAACATGTCCCTTGTCCGAGGACTTCAACAATTGTGATGATCATGGTTACAGAACTATGTTCCTACTACAGACGGGATTGAGCCATGCTAGGCATCATGCCGCTCGCTTCAAAGCGTTCCTGTGCTTTTGTCAAAAACCTCTGGATACTGGGGTGTATGAAGTAAGGGATACTTACAGACACTCCACAGGGCCAAAAACCATCATCAATCTTGTGGTATGGCAAGGGCGGGGTGGCATGTGGTCCAAAAACCATCATGCGATCTTGTGGTCTTGTCCCTTGTCTCTTGCAGTTGAGCAGTGTACTATGTAGTATAGTATTTTAGTACTAGTGTATTATGGCTTCGCTCACGGCTGTGTTTGAGCAGGGGCCAGTTGCCACTTGTTTAGATGACTACAAGGCTGATTTGTAGTATGAGCTGCTTTTGAAGATTGTATGCAGTGTTGTTGGACACTTATGCGCGTGTCGAGTGGGCTTTCATGCCCAGAGAAGAAGGGCTGGCACGCAGCAGAGGCAGTGCACAGTGGGCTTTCATGATTGACCGATGTGTTTGTACTGCAGCTTCTCATTGAGGCCACCCAAGGTCATTCTAGGAAGGGGCTTGTTGGTCATCAGGCGTCTAGCAGACGGAACTAGGCGTTAAAGGTAGCATGCATGTTGCAAGTCTCAACGTGCAGATGCATGGAGGCCCTCCTCTAATGCCCAAAGCAGGGACCACCTTGGCCCTGAAATACCTAGCAGCCAGTGCGGAGCCCGAGCAAGGTGGCCTCCTGTCTCACCAGTTGGGCTTGGCAAGAGAGAGCGCGGAGAGAATCTATGCAAGGAGACCTTGTGGTGTTCTCCACCGCGGGATTGTCAGTGGCAAGGGTTCCTTCATGGTGTACACATTACACGGAGCCCATACATCAGTTGTAGGATGTGATCCTATGGTGGGTGGATGGGTGTTGCTTGGCATTTTTATTGATGATCTTGAGCAGTGAGAACGGCTGCTTGTTTGGCGCCCAGGTGTCCAACTGGATCTGGATCTGCGCCCGGAGCTTTTGAAATGCTAGTGTATGCTGATCACTTGGTGCCTCGGGCCATGGCTGCCTCGGGCAGGCAAGTGGAGGGATATGCACAGACCACTGTATGTTCCTTTCCGCAACGTCTGTTCATGTGTCACTTGAAAGCCCCCAGGCTGAGAAGAGCTTAACAAACAAACACAGCCCAATTCAGTCCGCCCTTATGGGGATGTGCACAATGTGCACACTACCTTAGCCTCATACTACAGTCCTTCTGCTTTGGAAGCTGTTGGTTGGACATGTACAGGAATCTCAGTGTTTTCCTTAAATTTTTGTTTGTTTGTTTGTTTCATCTGATGATTCCCATGAAGCGAAGGTTGGTGCCCCACACTGATGGGGCCAATCGGCAAACTGGTTAATGTGAGCTATGGTCACTGGCTACACTGGTCACGGCGGTTTAGCAATACAAATAAATAAAAGAAATAACAAACAAAATACTAAACAATAAATGAGAACCATGCACAGGGCACTCAGCAGAGCGCTTGAAACAAGCAAACATGATAGATCACGGAATGCACAGCATGAGGAACAAATCTCGCCCTCATTTAACAAAACACGCAGTAAGCATAGTATATGCCTCAAGCTGCTGTTCAACTTGTCAAACAGCCACCAACCACAGTATGCATGCAGAGTTAGGGAGGGGGAGAGCTACAGAATGCATGCATATGTGCTGCTAACCCGTCACCCTTTACATGGTTTTCTTGAAGCAGGGACATAGAGGCTATGGGATCTTTGTTTAGCACTCCCTACTGGTGAAACCAGCCCGCAGGTTTCAAGCTGTGTCCTCCATGTCTCTGAGCAACAGAGCACTACAACACCTGAACATCTCTGCTGAAAATGAGCTATATTCAGGGCATTCCCATTAAGTTGAGGCCTGCTGTGCCGACATATCACATCCTTGCGACTCAAACCACTTCAAGCCTCCAAAAAGCAACAAACCAGAAAAAACATAAAAGAATGTTCCACATGTTGCAAAATGCCAGCTAGACCCAGCCATCAATTCTCATGCTTTGACCTCTCATTGCTGCCATACGTTATAAAAGACTGCCTCCCAAACGGGACTCAGGGCAAGATGCCTGCAGGTTCTCTGGTACTGCAACCCTGTTTGCAGCTGTGGACCGTACCTGTTAAGATCTTGCTTTTGAAGGGTAACATCACACCTTCTGACCCCGTGGACTCGCCTCATTTCTAGGTCTTGCACCTCCACCTTGCCAGCAAAGCACGAGCTGGCTAGCAATAAAAACTTCTCTTGTCCTATGAGTGGGTTCCTGTGCTTCCTTCGCCTCCTGGCTGCTTGGCTGTTGACAGTTGCAGCATGTCGTATAAATCTCTTCGGATCAGACATAGGCAGCCCGACATCAATTTTACAGAAGTCAAGCGACACACGAAAGACAAGCCAGCTCAACGGCCCCCGTATGCTGGCTCCGATGCCTAGCTGAAGACATCCCGTCCGTCCGTCAGTGGTGGGTGTTAACAAATTATCAACCCTTGCAGCAAAGCAACATGTCTTTACGGCCGAGATTTGCGGGTGGACTTGAAAGAGCTGAAGATGAGCAAACTGACGAAGAGCTGATGCTTGCAAAGGCCAGATGTGACGATCAATGGCCTGCTTCTTTAGCGTACCTCTGGCAAATCAATCAATCAAAACGCAAGACCAGCAATGCCAATGGCCAAACAAACCTAGGCCACAAACACAAGGCTCCTGATCACAATCACGAAGCCACACAACCGATGGTGGATTTGCCACACACAAGCTGAGGCTAGATGCAACGGCGTGCACACCAAGGGGAAACAAACTCCACCACTAAAACCCAAAACCTGCTCCACTTCCATCACACATGGGTGGCGGGGAGGCAGCAGGATCAAGCACCACCCTAGTAGGGGCTGGAGGTGGCTCCCACCACCTAGGTACTGGTGAACCACCATCCTCCCAGCCACTGAAAGGCACCACATAGCGCTCCACATACTTATCAATAGCTCGCTTAGTGCGCCTTCTACACCTCACTAACCGTTGGCTTTCCCAAGGGTGCGTAAGATCCCACAACCTCTTCCTCCAAGCACTCTTAATCTGACATGAAGCCTCCCAGCTCCCCTCATCTTGACCAAGCACCTTCAGATCAGCACACACGCATTTCTCCCAGGTATGGCGAGGCCTACCCACTGGCCTCGTCATGTCACCATGTAATGAAGAGAACAAACTGGCAGCAGGACTTATTTTCCATTGTGGAGACAGCATTCTGCTTTAGGGTTGTTCAAATTGCTGTGGCTTTCTGGCTCCTGCAGGAGATCACGCAGTACAAGATGTGTTTTACAAACGAAGTGACGGTGGGTATGATGGCGATGAATCTCAGCATGGCCTTGTTCCTGCAATTGAGAGGCCAGAGCTTCAGGCGGTACCAGATCTTCTACGTCTTTTTCGTAATGGAGGTTCTGCAGTACTGCCAGTATCTCACGCTCGATGATTGTAGCCACTGGCTAAACCGCTTGACTACAGTTCTGGCGTACGTACACGTCTGCTTCCAGCCCGTCTCCGTAAACTACTATGCCTTTGGCTGGGAGCCTAACGGTGACGTGGTCAAGACCGTGGTTCGTATAGGTCTGATTGGTGGCTCCCTCATGTTGGTCCGCCTGCCTTATCTGGGCATTTCTCAGTTCCTGAGCGAGAAGTTGAGCTGGATGGGGAACGAATTTCCGGACAACTCAATGGCCGGCACGCCAGACACATGTGCTCGCACAGCCATGTGTGGCCCTCAGTTGTGTGCACGTACAGGGAATGCTCACTTGCGCTGGGAGGTAAGGTGGAAGAAAACAGCAGGAACCAGCAGCAGGACTTGCAGCACTGCCAGCAGGCTATAAGCAAAGGCAGCTTGCAGGCAGATCATTGTACCACGTTCAAAACCTTCTGCATGTGCTGGCCTATGCGAGCGCGACTGTTGAGTCTTGTCTTGTGAGTGAGTGCTTGTGCATGCTTATTGGTCATTTAGTCCTAAGCTCACTGCCAGAAATGTTAACCAGTGAGCAGCTGAACATTGCTAAAAGCTTGAGCAGCTGAGCAGTGAAAGCATTCGGCAGCAGCTGAATGCTCTTAGGATCTGCAGTGTCTCCATCACTGCCTGTGCACACCACATCACTGACCTGTCTGTTGTTTGGACTGGGTCGCACTGTCTCAAACATTCGGAACCTTAGCACTGTCTAAAACATTCACCCCCATCAGGATTAAACAGTAGATTAGATATGCAGTTAGACATACTCACCTTGCCTGGTGGATAGCTTACGCTTTGGGCCTACCTTGTCCTTCGGAAAGAGAGTGTGGGCTGCAGGGCGTGTGGCAGTTTTGCTATGGCATATTATGAGATACTATGAAATACACCCTTGCTCGTGCTGCTGCTGCTGCCACAGGTTCCCCTGCTTCCGGCCACCTACTTCATCCCAGGAGACTTTATGCACTTCTTCCTCTTCTTCATACCAATACTCATTGTTCCGGGGCATTATAACATGGATCGCATTGTCATGGTGGTGGTCTCCTTCGTCACGGGACCTGTTTTGGCCATGGGCTGGACTTATTCTGCAGCAGGTGAGGATTAATATGAAGAGATTTCACGAGCAAGAGGTATGATAGGACTGCATGCTTGCCTGCATCTAGCAGGAATGCCATCTGAGTTGCCGAATTTCTGCTGTTCGGGAGCGACTGTTGGTCCCAGAGCGCAAAAGAGCAATGAATCACAGGGGCTTGGGCGGGTGCACACTACGGCTGTCTTAGGAGCATCCTGGGGTTCAGGCTGTCAGATCCGGACACCAATGAGCATGTTAGGAAGCCATGTGGGGTATTCGCCCTGTTACCATCCATCACAGCATGGAGCAGGGCAGGCTGCCGCATCCTGCCATGTCTCCTTCATTAATTGTTGACGTGAAGAGGAAAGTGGGTAGGCATCGCCTCACTTGGGAGAAGTAGTGCGTGTGGGCTGGTTCTAAGGTGTTTGGCGAAGATGAGGGGAGTTGGCAGACATCATGTCAGATTATGAGTGCTTAGAGGAAGAGGTTGTGGGATCCACTCATGGGAGAGCCCATCGGGTGGTGAGGTGTACAATGCATACTAAACAAGCTATTGAAGTGACCATGCAGAGTGACATGTGGTGTTTTTAGCGGCTGGGAGGTCCGTGGTTCTCCAGTACCCAGGTGATAGATGGGAGCCACCTCCAGCCCCTACCAGGGTATTGCTTGGTCCTGCCCCCCATCCTCGCCACTCATGTCACCATGTGTGATGAAGGTGAAGCAGGTTTTGGGTTTTAGGGGTCAACTTAATTTATATGTCGGTCTCACTGTGTAACAACTCTACCTACTTGTAATAGACCCCTGAACCCCTGTTTGCAACCCCGGTGCCTTGCAGGTGACATGTACCGCTTGGAGTGGCCTGCAATCTGGTGTGCCTACTCTGGCGTCCAATGCCTGCTGGCTATCATCTGGGAGTTCTGTTGGGGCCTGAGTGACGCCCGAGTGCCAGGCTCGGCAGAAAACCTCAAGTGGATTGAGAAACTGGACAAGGGGATACTGTTTGACAGCCGCAAGTACATCATACCTGCAAGCCAGCAGAAGGGCAATGCGGTTACTTATGATGTTGTGGCCGACGCCCCCAGGCAGCAGAGGGTCCGGGACCAGGCAAGCAAGAAGGCAGCTTAGAAACGCCGGTGATTGCACCGGCGGCGCCAGCAGTAGGTGCAATTGTGGAGTAAAACCAGCACTTCCAGACGGCAAGAGCGCATCATGAAGGTAAGCTCAGAAAAGCTGTATATCGGGCAGCAGTGGTGATACAGGCACTTCTGGAAGATGGTTTGCGAGAAAACGGGTGTGTGGATGGTGGGGCCTTGATTATTAGCAGTGTAGTATGCCGGACAATGTGTGCTGCATGCGGTGCCTAGGGTTTAGCCTTGGCGCAGCCTGCGGCTGCTGCCTGCATTGGTATATTGGCACGAACAGCGCCTACCATTCCGATAATGTCCCTGGGGGTGGCCTTTGCGATTATCTCGTGTTTTAGTTTTAGTTTTGTGGTGAAGCATGCAAAAGCCTAGTTTATAGTGTTGCCATCATGTATCAGCCGTGTTCCCCGCTGAAGTATGTTGTTAGGCCAGCAGTCTTTTGGTGTTGGTTGAACAATCTAGTGATGTGTTGTGTAGTCTTGATTAGCAGTACCCTTTTTCGTGGCTGTTGCCTTTTTGTGAGGGGGGGAAGGTAGCTACAGCTAAGAGCTGTATGTGGAGCTTGCAGCTCTGATACAGTCAACATCCACTCAGTGTGTACTGTTGTACTGCTGACGTGTGCATTTAGGTCGTGAGTTAGTGTGTGATGGAATTGATTTATTGGCAGTTATTGGCAGTTATGTATGGAAGATCCAGAGAGATCTGTAGTGTTCGGCGTTGATTCAATTTAACAAATTTGGGCTTACTACAGCAGCACCATGCTGAGCTGGCTGGACATAGAGTGAGATAAAGAAATGAACATGAAGAGTTGTGTTGGATTGAGTTTGTGTTGGTATGCAGAAGAGGCTCTTGTTATGCCTGTTCTGCCTGCGGAGTTCATGGCCAGAAGCAACTACTGATATCAGGTCAGCTAGCATTGTGTTGGACCCTGTATGCAGAGTAGTGGTGACATGAGTACATCCATGCACATTTGTGGCATACAATTCAGGCCTACTTAGTGAGGTATAATGGCTTACTGGGGCTTAGCCCGAGACAGCATGAACAGCAGTAGTACAGAGCAGTGTTGTTGCTGTGGCTCATTGCTTTTTGCTTGTTGGCTTCTTGAGGCATTTACTGGGTCCTGAGTTCAGTCGGAGAATATGCTGCTCCTTTACCCCTTGCTAGGCTGATGGATGTTTCTAGCTGATGGATATGACATGCCAATGGGGGTGAGAGAGAGAAAGATCTACGGCAGAAGGGCTTGGATTGCCCTTCCCAGTGGGGGTGAGGGAGGGGCCGTTTTGTACAAGTACAGTTGGAACCCCTACCATTATACCAGTGGGTGATTGTATCTCTCTTGGACAAAGCTGACCCAGAGAGTTTGACACTATTGTCAAGCCTGGAGTACCTGTCGTGCATCTATGATAGGCACTGCCTCAAAAGCTGCACTGTCTATACTACCTGGGCTCTTGACAGTGGTTGAAGTTTTATGTTACACAAGCTGATAGCAGCAGGGGTTTTGATTGTGGAGAAGGTGAGATTTGTGTCTGGATGCCGTAAACTCCACTGTTTTTGTTTAATAGTTATAAAGGGTGAAGGCGATGAGAGCCTTAGTATCACTGCACAGTACGCTGCCGCTTGAGGAACAAAGCATATCAGTTGTTCTGCATGCTTTTGGCTGCTGCTTTAACAACAACAAAGCATGCAACTTGTTCTGCATTGTCCTGCTCGGCCAACACTGACAGGGGGGACACGTGTTTCCCCAAAGCCGTGGCAGACAGGTGTGGCATGGGATGCAGCAGAAGAAAAAGCAGGAGTGTCTGGCGATGTGTGGTACCAGTGGTGGTCATTTCATGATGGGCTGTGGTTATGTTGTCATTGAGCTAGCCACAGGCATTGTGCTCAACCCCCGAGCGTAGTCGTCAACTGTTTGAAGGCCAATGCCCCCACTGGCTACCATTCTATGTTGAATACTAGGTACAGCAGCTTACGGTGATGTCTGTATTCATAGGAACCCAGGTTGTATTGCCATACAGATTGTATTGCTGTGCTATGGGTGGTTGTGAAACATGTCCCTTGTCCGAGGACTTCAACAATTGTGATGATCATGGTTACAGAACTATGTTCCTACTACAGACGGGATTGAGCCATGCTAGGCATCATGCCGCTCGCTTCAAAGCGTTCCTGTGCTTTTGTCAAAAACCTCTGGATACTGGGGTGTATGAAGTAAGGGATACTTACAGACACTCCACTGGGCCAAAAACCATCATCAATCTGGTGGTATGGCAAGGGCGGGGTGGCATGTGGTCCAAAAACCATCATGCGATCTTGTGGTCTTGTCCCTTGTCTCTTGCAGTTGAGCAGTGTACTATGTAGTATAGTATTTTAGTACTAGTGTATTATGGCTTCGCTCACGGCTGTGTTTGAGCAGGGGCCAGTTGCCACTTGTTTAGATGACTACAAGGCTGATTTGTAGTATGAGCCGCTTTTGAAGATTGTATGCAGTGTTGTTGGACACTTATGCGCGTGTCGAGTGGGCTTTCATGCCCAGAGAAGAAGGGCTGGCACGCAGCAGAGGCAGTGCACAGTGGGCTTTCATGATTGACCGATGTGTTTGTACTGCAGCTTCTCATTGAGGCCACCCAAGGTCATTCTAGGAAGGGGCTTGTTGGTCATCAGGCGTCTAGCAGACGGAACTAGGCGTTAAAGGTAGCATGCATGTTGCAAGTCTCAACGTGCAGATGCATGGAGGCCCTCCTCTAATGCCCAAAGCAGGGACCACCTTGGCCCTGAAATACCTAGCAGCCAGTGCGGAGCCCGAGCAAGGTGGCCTCCTGTCTCACCAGTTGGGCTTGGCAAGAGAGAGCGCCGAGAGAATCTATGCAAGGAGACCTCGTGTTGTTCTCCACCGCGGGATTGTCAGTGGCAAGGGTTCCTTGGTGTACAGATTACACGGAGCCCATACATCAGTTGTAGGATGTGATCCTATGGTGGGTGGATGGGTGTTGCTTGGCATTTTTATTGATGATCTTGAGCAGTGAGAACGGCTGCTTGTGTGGCGCTCAGGTGTCCAACTGGATCTGGATCTGCTCCAAATGCTAGTGTATGCTGATGTCTGCTTGGGTATTCCTCTTGCTTGGTGGTATGGATTCCATTGTTTTTGGACCCATCCGATGGTGTGTTTGGTCGTTTCGACCTAGCAGCCCTTTGCGGTTGCCGCACCTTAAATTTTTGTTTGTTTGTTTGTTTGATCACTTGGTGCCCCGGGCCATGGCTGCCTCGGGCAGGCAAGTGGAGGGATATGCACAGACCACTGTATGTTCCTTTCCGCAACGTCTGTTCATGTGTCACTTGAAAGCCCCCAGGCTGAGAAGAGCTTAACAAACACAGCTCAATTCAGTCCCTTATGGATGAGGAACTGGTTGAAGTCTAGATAGCTACATGTTTGGGTATTCGCCTTGGTTGGTATGCTGGTCGTCTTGGGTGGTACATATGCGGTGGACTTACTGGACATCCTGCTTGGTTGGTGCTCTGGATTGTGTTTGATTTGGATACACCCATCAGTCTCCTGCTGGTGATTTGTTTGCCGTGTCCGTAGTTGGATGTCTGCTTGGGTATTCCTCTTGCTTGGTGGTATGGATTCCATTGTTTTTGGACCCATCCGATGGTGTGTTTGGTCGTTTCGACCTAGCAGCCCTTTGCGGTTGCCGCACCTTAAATTTTTGTTTGTTTGTTATTCCTTAAATTTTTGTTTGTTTTGTTTATTCCTCTTGCTTGGTGGTATGGATTCCATTGTTTTTGGACCCATCCGCTGGTGCGTTTGGTCGTTTCGACTTAGCAGCCCTTTGCGGTTGCCGCACCTTAAATTTTTGTTTGTTTGTTATGGGGATGTGCACAATGTGCACACTACCTTAGCCTCATATTACAGTCCTTCTGCTTTGGAAGCTGTTGGTTGGACAACTACAGGAATCTCAGTGTTCTCATCTGATGATTCCCATGAAGCGAAGGTTGGTGCCCCACACTGATGGGGCCAATCGGCAAACTGGTTAATGTAAGCTATGGTCACTGGCTCCACTGGTCACGGCGATTTAGCAATACAAAGAAATAAAAGAAAAAAATAAACAAAATACTAAACAATAAATCAGAACCATTTGGTGTAGCCGTTGTTACTGTTGGTGTATGAAACAAATAAAGCCGCAATGCCACTACTGGACCAGCGGGATCAGTTATTGTACGATGATTGTGTTCCGAGGTAATTGTGCACCAGGGGAAGCAGCAGTGAGCAAACAAACAAACAAACAAACAAAAATTTAAGGTGCGGCAACCGCAAAGGGCTGCTAGGTCGAAACGACCAAACACACCATCGGATGGGTCCAAAAACAATGGAATCCATACCACCAAGCAAGAGGAATACCCAAGCAGACATCCAACTACGGACACGGCAAACAAATCACCAGCAGGAGACTGATGGGTGTATCCAAATCAAACACAATCCAGAGCACCAACCAAGCAACTGGGAGGCTCCAGCCGTGGAGCATTGTGCAGAAGACTACATAAACTGATTAGAGAGACCAGAAATAATCGGACGTGTGCGTGGACGGCAACCTGATCAAACAGCTGCTGTTCAGCTAGTAAAATTGCACTGAGTCTTTTTGTGACATGCTCAACCTAGCTGCTGAGTCCGTCCGCTTGTTTACCTGACCAAACAGGTTGGGACTGCCCATACGTTTGGCCTCTAGTGTTTCTGCTAAACAATGGTACACTGCCATTGTTCGTCCTGGCCAATTTGCTGCCACTGTTAGTCTGCTGCTGTCGGTAGGCCAGGCATCCGGCCGACCTGCTTATAGTAGTGGTCTATTATGAGCTTGACACAGCTGATTTGTGGGAGCATCCAGCTCGGTAGACTATGCATATGTTGTTGCACACAAACGATGGCATATACTCGCTGATTTGGCTGAGGGCAGACTACTGGAACGCCTCGAGGCCGCGAGCACACCCGTCCATTTGTTTGAGCGCTATTGCAGCATCCCAATTCATAGAAGTCGTCAGAGGGTGAAACCATATGTAGGAGAGTCCAGCGCTTGCCTTGAGACACCGTCTCTGCTCAGATCTAAGGTTGCCGCTCACGGAAGCTGGGGTCGACGATGAAGCCCTCAAACGTCGTCTACTGAAGGTCCGGAGAGCTCCTCGCCCGCCCCAGCGCACATATACATTACAGCCACCAAATAGTACAACCTTGCGCCTCAGTCCATGTGCTGTGTACTGTCGTGGAAAGCCATTTGGCGTCCTACCGGTGTAACTCGGTGTCACTCCTTCGTCACTTGCCTATGCTTGGGAACATAGAACGGTAACCATGCACAGGGCACTCAGCAGAGCGCTTGAAAGAAGCAAACATGATAGATCACGGAATGCACAGCATGAGGAACAAATCTCACCCTCATTTATAAAACACGCGGTAAGCATAGTATATGCCTCAAGCTGATGTTGAACTTGTCAAACAAACAAACAAACAAAAATTTAAGGTGCGGCAACCACAGTATGCATGCAGAGTGAGGGAGGGGGAGAGCTACAGAATGCATGCATATGTGCTGCTAACCCGTCACCCTTTACATGAGTTTCTTGAAGCAGGGACATAGAGGCTATGGGATCTTTGTTTAGCACTCCCTGAGGTATGGTGGGCATCATCCCAGCAGACAAATACCATAGAGTCTAAGATCCAAATAGAGGTTTTGAAGAGATCACTGCATTGCAAGCCAAACATCTGCCATGAGGTATTGAGGGCAGAAGCTGGTGTTAGGCCTCTATCTAGCTGGTTGGACCAGAGGAAGGTTGAATGGTGGTTCAAATTACAGCAAAAGGATACTACTAGCCTTAGCAGGCAGGCACTTGAAGCATCTTGGCCAAGCCACAGGAATTATGCTTCTTGGCAGAAGAGGTTCAATAAACTCAGGGCTGAACTAGGCATGCAGGAGGAAACCTTACAAGCAAGAGTGAGAGAGGGACACCTACCTAGCTTTAGGGCATATGTCAGGTGGAGTATATATGAAAGAGACAGGGCTGTTCGGGAGGAGGGTGCTAGGAATAAATCTACTTTAGCGACATATATGCAGCATTACAATGACGATATTAATTATTTCAAGCCGCAGCCATATCTGTGCACAGGCCCTCTGAGCAAAGGCATGGAACTCATTATGCAGCTGCGTGCAGGTATTCTTCCTCTCAACGCTATGACAGCAAAATTCGGTAGGCAGAGCGCTAGCAGGCAAAGTGCACGTAGGGAGTGCTGCAAGTCCTGTGATCTTGGCCCTGAATTGGGAGGTGAAGTTGAATCTCCTGAACACTTCTTGTTTGACTGTCCTATTTACCAGGCACAAAGGCAAAAGCTGTGGGAGAAGCTGACTTCTGACCCTGATATTGCTGCAAAATGTCAGATATTGGATGGCAAATCTGATGAGGAGAAGCTGCATAGCATGCTTAATGAAGAGTTCTGGGGTGTAGACGTCGATGAGGAGTCTGGCTTAGTATATGGCCCTTTCAAGCATGCATTTAAGTGTATAGCTAAATATGTTGCAGCTGCTTGGAAGATTAGGAATGCTTATGCTCACCCTTCTGATGTGGCGTGAGGTCCAACCAATGGGGTTTGTTACCAACTATTGCTTGCACCCGGGCTTACAAGCCCTCCTTGCTTTCTTAAGTAGGAGGGAGGCTCTTACCCCCATTGGGGCAGCGGAGGTTTTAGGTGATTTTGACCTAGCTGCTGGACCTCATGTTTAGGCATATATTGTCATACATGTCGAAGTTTACCCGTATTCTGTTCCACCTCGCTGTTCTTTGTGACAGCTTGAGGTGCGGGGCCTATGGCACTTATTGCTATGGCATATCATGAAATGTAATAATAATAGCACTCCCTGCTGGTGAAACCAGCCCGCAGGTTTCAAGCTGTGTCCTCCATGTCTCTGAGCAACAGAGCACTACAACACCTGAACATCTCTGCTGAAAAAGAGCTATATTCAGGGCATTCCCATTAAGTTGAGGCCTGCTGTGCCGACAAATCACATCCTTGCGACTCAAACCACTTCAAGCCTCCAAAAAGCAACAAACCAGAAAACCATAAAACCATAAAAGAATGTTCCACATGTTGCAAAATGCCAGCTAGACCCAACCATCAATTCTCATGCTTTGAGCTCTCATTGCTGCCATACGTTATAAAAGACTGCCTCCCAAACGGGACTCAGGGCAAGATGCCTGCGGGTTCTCTGGTACTGCAACCCTGTTTGCACCTGTGGACCGTACCTGTTAAGATCTTGCTTTTGAAGGGTAGCATGCCGCTAACATCACACCTTCTGACCCCGCGGACTCGCCTCATTTCTAGGCCTTGCATCTCCCCCTTGCCAGCAAAGCACGAGCTGGCTAGCAATAAAAACTTCTCTTGTCCTATGATTGGGTTCCTGTGCTTCCTTCGCCTCCTGGCTGCTTGGCTTGACAGTAGCAGCATGTCGTATAATTCTCTTCGGATCAGACATAGGCAGCCCGACATCAATTTCACAGAAGTCAAGCGACACACGAAAGACAAGCCAGCTCAACGGCCCCCGTATGCTGGCTCCGCTGGCTAGCTGAAGACATCCCGTCCGTCCGTCAGTGGTGGGTGTTAACAAATTATCAACCCTTGCAGCAAAGCAACATGTCTTTACGGCCGAGATTTGCGGGTGGACTTGAAAGAGCTGAAGATGAGCAAACTGACGAAGAGCTGATGCTTGCAAAGGCCAGATGTGACGATCAATGGCCTTATTCACCGAGGCCCATATTCACCGAGGCCCATCTAGTTACTTCTCGCTTGATGGGAAAGCCCCCTAAGGAAAACTAGAGAGCTGTGGCTTGCAAACTAGTGAGCACTCACTCAGTCAAAGCGGTAACGACGTGGGGCCCAGAGCCGTGAACCCGAGCATGAAGACTTTACCGCTGGAGGTCCCGCGGACAGCGGGCCTTCTTCCGCCGGCTGACCTTGAGCAGCCACAAGCAATGTCGAGGATCACTTTGATCGTTGCTCATTGTCAAAGGTCCTCGCTAGAGCCATTTGGAGGGCTTTGAATTGCCGGTAATTGTGTACAATATCCGGCAAGATGCTGACCCTAAGGACCAGCCCCGCCGTGGGTTCATTCAGGTCCACCAGGCCTGTGCGTGTGCAGCCTTGCGTCGTTCCTACCTGCAGCAATGTATTGGCAGGCATTAGCTTGGGCCAGCGCTGCCAAGGTACATAGTTCGACGGCGGAGCCAGCATTGCAGCGGTGAAGCAGCAGCTGACTTGTGCCTGCCCTTGTAGATGCCGGCCTGCAGCTGGAGGCACCCACTGCAGGCATGAAGTGGACAATGATGCGTCACGGCAATAAGGTTAAGCACCTTGGCAGGCCTGCCGACCAGAGGAAGGCTCTTATCCGCAGCCTCGTAACAGAGGTCCTGCGTCACGGCGCAATCACCACAACCAAGGTGAGCTGCGGCCCCTCCCGTAGTTCAATCAGCCAGCAGCACCCGGCAAGGTCAATGCAGCATCAAGGACAGCGTTAAAGATCTTCGCGTAGACTTTGCCAATGAGAAGTCTCTCCAGGAGCAGTTGCTTCCCTGGAGCTTGCAGCAACAAAAAGCAGCAGCAGCAGAAGAAGAAGCATGGTTGTCTGCTTGCGGGTCTCGGCGCCTGCTTACGACTAGCTTTCTCGGACAGCAGTGCTTACTTCGTGCTGCAAGAGGATGTCCACAGGGCATGGTATCCACCACCACAAGCAGCAGCACCAGCAGTGTGGCCTGCAGGGGCACTCCATTAGGGCTCTATGAGATCTATGAGATAAAACACAGCACAACCTTGCAGCCATGTACTCCCTATAAAACATTCAAAAGCCATAGCAGAAGCCCCATAGGCACCACACCTCAGGCTGTCCCAGAACCAGCAGCAAGGTGGAACACAATGGGCACTTCCTAACACGTGCAGCAGCAAGTGCCACCAGATACTGAATATGAAGTCGTTGTTTGTGCAGACCAAGGCCAAGGTCATCCGCAAGTACGTGGACCATATGATCACTTTGGCCAAGGATGGCAGCCTCCACGCACGTCGCCAGGTAAGGACAGCAACTAACACAAATTCAATCTGGGCTGGGCAAAAGCAAATAGCTATTCGCCTATGATAGCAGGCAGGGAATGAACAGGGCTTAGCAGGGGTGGATTGGTGCTAAGTTCCCCTGGTGAGCATCGCAGACGTAAAGACATGGCGGGGCAAGCATACAGTGAAGAACTGAAGGTTTGAAGGTATATAGCAGATTAGATGAAGAACAGTGGGTGGGTTGCAGCATACATGGGACAAGTCTGGTTTTACCAATCAACAGACAGGGTCCACCTGCATCACGAGGAAGGGCCTCGGGCAGCAGCTGCATCTAGTCATGCAAGTCAGGACAAGCCAGAGCACAAAGTGACATACGCCTCGCAAGACAAGCTGTTTGTGCAAAGAACTAGGTGGAACAATATACGGGAACTATCCGTTATGCAGCCGGTCATTAATAGGCAGTATGTCAGCTCAAATATTGGGGCTGGAGCAGCACAGGCTGTGGGTCACCTAAAGTGTGGTGCCGCTGTGTCTATGACAAGGTACTAGAACATGTTTACCCTAGGCAAAGTGCACCAAACATGGAGGCAGTGGTCTGAAGGGCATCTGCCACAAGATGCTGTTGTTCTTCAGATTCTGGCTAGGCAGACACACCCTGCAGGGCTGGGGGGGGGGGCCTTGTTAGCAAAGATCTTGCCTTGCAGGCCGTCTGCAGCAGGCAGTAAATGATTGGATTAGTCTTGTACCCCACGTATGCCGTTTAAAGCCGGGCAATGGCTTTGTATGTGATGCTATATCCTGCTTGTGGGCGTTTTAAAGAAGCAGATGAATGCAGGGTCGGCTGTAAGCTCATAGCTGGGGCGATAGTTGTTTATCTTAGCTCTCACCTGGAATATGAGTCTAAATAGGGATGATCACAAGCGACTAGAAGGTGGGAAGTGTAGAGGTTATCACATGGATGAAAAAGGATAGGAAGAGAAAAGGACAAGGGCATGTTCCATGGGTAGGGCTCGTTTTGCACAGCCTCGAACAACACCTGGGAGCTGAGGTGGGGTTGTGTCTGGGTCTCAAGCATCTCAAAGTACAAGAATTCCGCTTACGGTCTGCTTGGCTCAGTCGCGCGTCAGTACCGCTCTCTTTTTCTCTCACTTACTCACCACGCCACACCCCTTAACAAACTGGTTGGCGTCATGCTTGGGTGCTGCATGGCCCGGAGGGCCGTGCAGTGGTCTCTCCTAACAAAGTACAGGAGGCTGCATTCTGAGGGTTGAAAGAAAGTAGCTGCCTTTGTCTTGCACCAGGAGGGGTGAAAGCAAAGCAGCTGCCCTCGTTCTTGCGGGTTAGGGCAGGGAGAGAATGTTGTAGAGTCTCCAGGCCAAAGGCTTATATGCAGTAGGGAGAGGAGGTGTGTGCCATAGGAGGCTGGGGAGGAAGCCAGCGTACAGGGCTCACTTCGGATGTTAGTTTTCTAACCACTGCTGCTCCTGCTGTCCTTGCTGTGTGTCTGCCAGGCCCTCGCCTTTGTCTATGACAAGGCTCTTGTGTCAGCCCTGTTTGAGGGTGTGCCCGAGCGGTATGCCAAGCGTAATGGCGGCTACACACGTATCAAGCGGCCCAATCACACGGACAGGACCATCTATCGCCGTAGGGGTGATGGGGTTGAGATGGCAGTTATTGAGCTCCTGGATGGTCCTGAGGAGGGCGAGGAAAGCAAGGAGGCGGCTCCTGCGGTTCCAGAGGCTGAGGCAGCTCCACAGGAAGCCCAGCCTGCCAGCGAAACCACGGCATAAGGGTGGGGTGGTTAACTAGGGGGTGGGAAGGTGTGGATGGGTGGGTTTGCTGTAGTAGATTGGTGGGGTGAGATTGGGTCTATAGGGCTAGTGTATCAATGGCCTGTCTACTAGTTGCATCTGTCGCAGGTGATGGAGGAGGTGGCTGTATATCGTGTGCTTGGGCACTGAGTGAATGGTGCAAATGGAAACCTGACTTCTGGAGGTGTTCGCTCACTCAGTGAGTCAATTGGTGTGTGCGGGGATGGGAAGGTGTTACCAGGGGGCTGTACATGAGGAAGCACGCCTGTGGTGCGTGGTGCGTAAAATGAAAGGACGACTGTAGTACGTTGGCAGATTTCCAAACCTGATTTCCTATGGATCGATGTTGCTGTTTTTTTGAGCCACTTCGGTTGCTTGGGGATCCGGCAATGGTGTTAGTTGGACCAATGAACCTCTGACGTATCCTTGCCACTCTGACATACCTTATCCTCCAGGCTGAGGGATGACCTGTCCGTCAACTCGACTGTGCCTTTGCTGATGGCGTGTGGCCCAGCCATCCTTCCGACTGGGTTCACCACGACCGCAGCCGGTCAATATCTGATCTTGATACCGCGGCTGAGCTTTCTTTTGAGGTAGAGTGCTTTGTATTTACAGTCATAAACACGAGTCAAGTGACTTTCGTAAGAGTGGGCGAGCCCCCTAGGCAGAGTATAAACTCAGAGAAGGGCAGAAGGGATGCCAGGCTATCCGTCGGATTGCCAAATCAACACGGCTAATAGTATCAGTGAATCGACATCGGCTGCCATGCGCCATCGCCGAAAGCTGTGTAGCTAGAGTATATTGTTGTTGGGTCTTCTCGGGTCGGGTCGGTCGGGTACCTATTGACGAAAATCAATCAGGGGCGCGTCTGTGGACGACCTGCACATTCTAAAGTCTGTGATTGTACCGGAAATCCATCTTCGACTGGGTGTGGTGCGATTTCATAAATGGAACGTCTACGCTGCGGCTGAGGGCAAGGAGCCATCGAAGGCCATCCGAAGCGGCAAACAGTGAGCAAGTCACCCGCTACTTGAGCGTCCATCGAAGAAACAAAACACTTCATCTGGTGCAGTGTTTGCGAGAACCAATGTCCGACCAGGTCTAGGACCTGGCAGGGCACTTGACTCCACCTGACGCGGTTTTGCTCATTCCGCATAGACTGGCCACTATTGCGGTGCGAACCCAGCTTACACAGGTTGGGCAGGCCATACATCAGGATCCCGCCGAATTTAGGTTAGCGCATCCAGGTTATATAGGTGAGCAAAATTGCCAAAGACGCCGTGCACTGCCACGTCAGCGCCACTTACACCCTGATGACGCTTTCACAAGTAGTAATGTTAAAGACATCATCCATGTTCATGCTGGACGGAATGGCATGCCGCTGCTCCTGACGGCCTTACTTTCTGCTGGCACACCAATTAGATGAGTTGGTGCTGCAGAGCTAACTACGCGGTCTTTGTCTTTGGTTCACAAACTCGGTGGACGTCAAGCCATATGTTTCATCAGAGGAGGGGCTGAGGTATATCCAGCCCACAGCCTGCACCCATGCGCCTACTGAACACCTACACTCATGCAGGGGGTACCAAATGCGGGATGGATTGCAGTATAAAACAGCACTTTATCCTGCTTGGTTGGTGCTCTGGATTGTGTTTGATTTGGACACACCAATCAGTCTCCTGCTGGTGATTTGTTTGCTGGTGCTACTATTTGCCGTGTCCGTAGTTGGATGTCTGCTTGGGTATTCCTCTTGCTTGGTGGTATGGATTCCATTGTTTTTGGACCCATCCGATGGTGCGTTTGGTCGTTTCGACTTAGCAGCCCTTTGCGGTTGCCGCACCTTAAATTTTTGTTTGTTTGTTTAAGTAGTGACAGTGCAAAATGCAGCAAAACAGTGATTGCAATGGGAGCCTCTAACTAAAGCAGCAAACACACTTGCCATAGGAGACTTGGTCACCGGGTACACGGGAACTGTGAGACGGCCAGGAAAAGAATGGAGTAACCGTTGACCACCACCATAGTTTGCAACTCAACAAAAACAAACAAAAATTGAAGGTGTAGTGACCACTGTGAACCACTGTGCGGAATAGTTTTGCTGATGAGTACACAGATTTAACACAAACAACACAAACAGGGCCTGATACAAACAGTACTGTCATATAGGCGGGCCATACCTTGCAAAAATGGAACAGCCGCTGGGTGGCCTATCGCCTACCATATGGTGCAAAGCAGCGAGACAATGTAGTGGATGTGAAGCTGCTGAACAGCATCTGCCGTATACTGCCGCCGGCATGCACAGAGCAAGCGCATGCTGTCGGTGCTGTGGTCGGCCATTTCCAGACTATATGCAGCATTTGCCAAAACGGCCCGATGCGATCAAGTGCCGCACTATCATATATAGTATGGGACTACCCCTACCTTAGACATCTGGGCATCAGCCTCGCTGAAGCCAGCCTTGTAGCTGTAATGTGCTGTTTTTGAAGTCCGGCCCACCTGTACTTGGCAGTTTCACTGGGGTGGATCGTCTCAGGTGCAAATCTCATAAAGCTTATGACCGTGAGCAAGGTATCAAACTGCTTGGCTTGCTATTGACTGGGTCCGTCTGCCGGGTCAGCACATGGCCAATCGAAATGGGCTGGCCTGACATGCATTGGCTAGCAAGGGATTTAGGGTGGGCTGGTGGCAGCCATTGTGTGAGTTTTGGACAGGAACTTGAGTATGCCGTTGGAGCCTACTAAGTTGGCTCCTTGTGGTTGGCGCTGCCCCCACCGACGCCCCGCTTTGACGGGGCCATTTGGTAATTGGTAATTGGCATGTCAGTTGTTCCGGTCTGCTATGGCCAGAACTCCAAGTCTTGGTAGTGCTTGGTTGAGAGTGTCCATACCCTATCCACCCACTGCCACAGCCAGCCACAAAATCTAGGAAATGCTATTACCGGTAATCCCCCTGTATCCGGCTCGGCACTGCTGGTGCTCTATTGGGCTCAAGCTGCCTGTAAATTTATCTTCATACTGGCCGCCTTCTCTTTCGCTGGCCGCCTCCTCTTCCTCCTCCAGTTGCTGCTGCTGCCCCTCGTGCTGCTGCTGCTGCCCTTCGTCCTGCTGCTAGTGCTGCTGCCCCTCGTGCTTCTGCTGCTGCATCAGCAGCTGACCAAAGGTTTCATCTGTTGCCAACTAGTAAGGGTGCTGCTGCCAATTAACATTACCGAGTACAGCGGACTGCCGAGGCACATGTGATTCGTCAAATCAGCAACTCGATCTGTTGTTTTCCTTATCCTTGCAAACACAGTACTTGCCACCTGCCATGCTGTACTCCGAGATTGGGTACAGATGATCAAAGCAGGGTAGGGTGATGCGACAAGAAAAGCAGGGTCTGTCATACAGTGCTGAAAGCAAAAAAAGCAGGGTACAGTGAACAAAGCAGGTTGCGACCACCACCCCAAACCTAGATATGTCTGTGAGCTGATTGGTGAGCTTAAAAGGCTGGCAGGCTGGCTGTCTTCAAAGTCCCCGATCAAATCTTCAGCAATCGGTGGATGCAATTTTAAATAAATGGGGCTCTGGGCTTGCGAGTTAAAGCCTAAGAAAGCAGGGTATATCTGCATAGGGAGTAAGTTAGGCCTGCACAAAGAATTATATCTGCATAGCAAGGGGGTCAGTGGGGTTTAGGGATAGCATTTACGGTTCATGATGCTGGCCCTGAGTCAGTTGATTGCAGTGGCCCCTTGTCTCTAGCCTTTGACTCAAATGTGCTATTCGTGAGATCTGGCCCACCTGTACATGGCGGTTGTCACTTGGGTGGATTCTCTCAGCTGTAAACTTATAAAACTCGTGTCGATTGGTACCATCTGATTGTGTTCCTTTTGTCTGACTGCACTGGTACCGCTTTTCTGGGCTCAAGCTGCCTTTAGATGTTTTGCATACTTTGCCCTCTCTTCTTTAGCTCCTCCTGCTGCTGTTGCACTAGCAGCTGACCAAATCTCTCATCTTTTACCCTATGATAGGTGCTGCTGTATTCAAGTAACATCACGGAGTACAGCAGATGATAGAGCCTGCCCTCACTGTCCCGGTAAGCCTATTTTCTTACTCCTTACGGTATGGCGTTCTTGGTGGAGCGAGCGTAGATGGAACAATGCACCAGATATAGAGCCAGCGGGTGCTTTGTCAAACTAGCAATTGTGTTTGTTTGGCTTCTTAATCCGTGCAGAAACACACAACTCACCATCCCGTGTCTGCTCCCACACTGTCGGACCCTGCTGCTGCTGCTGCTGCTGCTTCTCCTGCTGCTGGCGGTGCTCGTATCCCTCTGACCCCTGGGGATGTCCCTCAAGCATTGAGTGTCTTGCTATAACTTTCAAATGACGGCGTCCCTAACCAAGTCTTCAGAAATCGGTGCCGGCGGATGGAGGTAAGGCGCCTTGGGCAGTGGTTGCAAGTGAACTAACGTCCAAAACAGCAGGTTGGTGAAAGAAGGAGCTCTATCTGCAAAGGAATGGGGTCTTCCCGTTCCTTAGTCTCAAAAAAACAGAACGGAACCGAACCCTCAGGACTAAAACCTGACCCTCAGCAGTTTGAATGCCCCATTCTGGAAATGTGGGCTAAAGTCAATCAATCAATCAATCAATCAAAACGCAAGACCAGCAATGCCAATGGCCAAACAAAACCTAGGCCACAAACACAAGGCTCCTGATCACAATCACGAAGCCACACAACCGATGGTGGATTTGCCACACACAAGCTGAGGCTAGATGCAACGGCGTGCACACCAAGGGGAAACAAACACCACCACTAAAACCCAAAACCTGCTCCACTTCCATCACACATGGGTGGCGGGGAGGCAGCAGGATCAAGCACCACCCTAGTAGGGGCTGGAGGTGGCTCCCACCACCTAGGTACTGGTGAACCACCATCCTCCCAGCCACTGAAAGGCACCACATAGCGCTCCACATGCTTATCAATAGCTTGCTTAGTGCGCCTTCTACACCTCACTAACCGTTGGCTTTCCCAAGGGTGCGTAAGATCCCACAACCTCTTCCTCCAAGCACTCTTAATCTGACATGAAGCCTCCCAGCTCCCCTCATCTTGACCAAGCACCTTCAGATCAGCACACACGCATTTCTCCCAGGTATGGCGAGGCCTACCCACTGGCCTCGTCATGTCACCATGTAATGAAGAGAACAACGCAATATGCGGCAACCTGCCCTCCTCCATGCGGCCCACATGCCCCAGCCACCTCAGCCTATTTGCTGTGATGTATGCTGACAAGGTGGCTACCCCACATGATTTCCTGATATGCTCATTGGTGTGCCGATCTGACAGCCTGACCCCCAGGATGCTCCTAAGGCAGCTAGAGTGCACCCGCTCAAGCTTTTGCGATTGCACTTTGGTCAGGGACCAACACTCACTCCCGAACAGCAGAATTGGCAACACATATGCCTTGTAACACTTCACCTTCGTAGCCAATGACAGATGCTTGGTACCCCACATCTTTTCAAACTGCTTAAACCTCCCCACAGCCTTACCCCTCCTGATATTCAACTCCACATCCAACCTGCCATCAGTCACAAGCACACTTCCCAAGTACTTGAACTGTGACACCTCTTTTACCACACCCTCACTGATAACCACCTCTGGTCCTTGCTGCACTGGCACATCCCCCTCCTTCCAATCCTTGTCAATGGACAGGATCTCAGTCTTGCTTGCATTGATGCGCAACCCAAGACTAGCAGCAACCTTGTCCATCACCTGCAGCATGACCACCAACTCCTCCCTGCTGGGACTTAGCAACACCATATCATCTGCATACAGCAGAACAGACAACAGCTCCACACACCCACCACTACCACACCCATCACGCTCAAGTTTCCCATCTGCATGATAGGCTAGCTTCACCCCACATCCCTCCGGCATCTGAGCCATTGCCTGCCGAACCACAAAGTCCATGTAGATGTTGAACAGCAAGGGAGCAATGACACATCCCTGCCGCACCCCGCCATGCACATCAAACCACTCAGACACCACACCACCCATCCTAACAGCAGCCTGTGTGCCAGTATGCAAGTCCATCAGCAACTCTATCAGCTTTGTGTGTACCCCGTACACATGCAGGATGCGCCATAGCGTGTCTCGCGGTACAGAATCATATGCCTTACGCAAATCCACAAAAGCCATGAATAGAGGCTGATCGAATGCTACAGACTTAGAGATGACCTGGCGTATGGTGAACAGAGCATCAGTGAGGCCCCTCCCCTTCCTAAAAGCAGACTGGTTATCAAGCAGTTGTGCATCGATATGAGAACTGATCTTAGCCAAAATGACCAAGACATACACCTTCCCCGGTATACTTAGCAAGCTTATCCCCCTATAGCTATCTCTCACTTTGCGCTCTCCTTTGCCTTTATACAGTGCCACCAACAGTGCACTTTTCCACTCCACTGGCGCTTTCCCTGACTCCCACACCGCCACAATGACCCTGTGCAACCATTTCAGCATGGTCCCACTGAGCTTTAGCATAGGCGCTGCGATACCATCAACCCCAGGAGCTGCCCCATTACGACAGGCAAAGACAGCTTCTTCAACCTCCTGCACAGTAGGTGGCTGAGCTGCTGCTTCACTCTGCTGGTTTGCACCTTGCCCTGCCTCCATCTTCTGCACTAACTCCTCAATGGTCTGCTGCATTTGCTGGTCGAGCTTGGCAGGGCAGTTGAGGACATCAGCAAAGTGCTCAGCAAAGCACTTCACCACCTCCTCCCTGCTTTGGAACAGCTGCTTGCCATCAGCACCCCCTAGCACAGCTGTAGGAGCAGCAGAGCTACTGCCCTGCTGCTCCTTGAAGATCCGCTGGACATGCTTGTGGAACACGGCTAGATTACCAGCTTTTAGAGCATGTTCCGCAAACAGCGCTTGCTGCTTGAAGTACCGCTCCTGATCCTTCTTAACCGCTCGCCTAGCAGCATTATTGGCCTCCCTGTAATCTGCCCTGGTAGCATCATTAGGAGAGGACAGCACCGCTGCATGTGCTGCATGTTTCCGCTCAATCTTCTGCAAGGTCACATCGGATATAGCGAAATCTCGGCGCCGCTGCTGAGGCTTGAGGTTTAGACCAGCCTTATGGGCTGCTTGGCTGGCTGCCGCTGTTAGCTGTGTCCATTCGTCTTGTGCGCTCTGCAACTGAGCCCCTACCAGACGGCTGAACTGGTTAGACATTGCCAGCTCAAAGCACTGCTGAGTTGCTGCAGATTCTTGCAGCCGGCTGCAGTCATAGGGCCGTGCTGGCTGTCCCTTCGCACTGTGCTGCTTGGCCACTGACAAGCGGAGGCGCATCGTAAGCACCAGCATTCTATGATCAGAGCCACCTGTATCAAAGCTGCGAAAGACCCTGCAGTCTGTCACACTTGACATGAACCGCTTGGAGACAGCTATGTGGGTTAAAGTGTCCGCAGTTATGTCGAACTGCTCTTATGATAGGCAAGATAGTAGGTCAGCAGAGGGTAGGTCAGTTCCTCTGTAGGTCAGTTCCTCTGGCACAGTTACCTCTGCCTTGAACGCAACTGACCTCCGTCCAATCGTTGCAGACAGGGCCACTGGTCTTTGTGGAGTGAGCAGTAAGCCGGTTCTACCGCGGTGCGAAGTCACCGAGTGCGCCGGAGCACTGACTCCGGGGGTACCGGAAGGTGCTTATTGTTTCCAAAAATAGATACAGACTGCTACTCATTCACTACAGCCATAGTTCCTTGCCATGTCAACTCTGACAATTGCATTTTGTGTATGGACTGCACTGCATCTTGCTGGTTGCATGTGTTTACAAGCGGTCTCCGAAACAGCTCTTGCGGTGTGAAAGAGCCGTTAAGCATACTCCCTTATTGTTATACTCCCTATTGTGAAGTCTTTATGCGTCTGGCTTAGTATCGGTGACATCCTGCCAGACTTACGACAGGCGTAAGCAACATGTCGAAAGGTTCCGGGATGCTGCTTAAGGCTTTCGTAGCACTTCTGGGACTCTTAACGTGCGCAGCAGGTGCGATTATCGCACATTACCATACCGATTCGATTACATCGGTCGCTTCGCATTTGGTCCTGGTCTCCTTGTTCTGCTGATGCATGCTGCCAGTCCACCTTCACCCTGTGCATAAACTATCTCAATCTGGTGGCACGAACGATCATGTAGAGTAAGCAATGGTATTTTCATCGGTATGGGTGGGTATCGACGATCCGATGGGACGTCGATGTCAACAGAGCCACCCCTCATGATCTGCCTGCTCTCATGCAGCTCAAAGTCAACCTGGCATTGCCTTTGAATGTGGGCGCCTAGCGACGGAGATGAAGAACTGGGTATGTGCACCAGAAGGGGAGAAAGCGGACATTCTGCTGCATGTGCAAGCACAGCAAACCCTCTCAGGTAAGCTATCAACGGAGCACAGCACGTTCTAGCAGCCAGATCGTTTTCCTACATATCTTACATTCATGCTCGGTCCACTGATTGGCATCCAATAATTAGTATGTTTACTACAAAGAGGGCACCTGCTTTTTTCACTTAAGGTACCTCCAAAGACTTAAGGAATAGCAACAGGAATGGTGGTGCTCATTCCTGTCATTTGATTCCTGCCAACAGCAGGGACTTGGCAGAATCAAAAGTACACCAATAGCTACAGCATGCCTCAGTGCTTTTGGGGGTACGGTAATTTAGGCCGTGAGGCTGTCCCCAAGCTGCTATCCTACTGTAATCCGCACCATGGAGGTTTTGTAGCACCAATAGGGGCAGATTATGCATCAGGGTGGCCTGAAACAAGGTGATGTAGCGACTCCATACACGAACGGCAGCAGTGTTTTAGCCTATGGTTTGTCCAGGCAAAGCCCCTGGTCTCAATACGGTGTGTCCAATTATATGCCTATTCTGCAATCTGTTATGGGGTCCGCTCTGTCAACAGTGGATAGTCTTAAACGTCCCCTCATCTCCTTCTGCTGATGCTTTTGCTGTTGCATCCAACCCTCCTGTACATGTCATGCCTCCTTGTACTGCTGCAGGATGCTGTTAGGTAAATCTGCATATCATCTGCTTCTTCAACTGATCACTCACCACATCCTAGGTACTGCAGCTCCCATCAGTCCGCCATCCTCCTGCTCTCCTGATGCTACATAGTGCTGCCTTTGGGCGCAGAACCATTGCAAAGCTGTGCTAGGATCTATGTCTTATACCTTGATTTCCTGCTGGGCTGTTGCTGGGACTTTTTCGCTTCTTCCGCCCTCACAGCCCTCACAGCCCTCACAGCTCTCACAGCCCTCACAGCCCTCACAGCCCTCACAGCCCTCACAGCCCTCACAGCCCTCACAGCCCTCACAGCTCTCACAGCCCTCACAGCCCTCACAGCCCTCACAGCTCTGACAGCCCTCACAGCCCTCACAGCCCTCACAGCTCTCACAGCCCTCACAGCCCTCACAGCCCTCAGCTGTGTTTGTTTATGGTGGTCTGGGTGCAGTACAGGTGGGATTGTATTGAGGTCAAGGTGACATTCTTCCTGTGGTCCTTGCTGCTGCCATCAATGGTGCTGCTGTTGCTGCTGCTGCTGCTCCTGCGGCTGTTGTTGGTGCTGTTGCTGCTGCTGCTGCTGCTGTTGTTGGTGCTGTTGCTGCTGCTGCTGCTGCTGGGGTTCAATGACTCCATCATTCGGCTCCTCTCCACCTTTAACTTACTACTACTCCTCCTCCTCCTCTCCTCGTACCTGTTGTGAGAGAGCGAGAGAGAGCAGAGAGAGCTACGCGAGGAGATCTTATATTGGTCTCCAGCATGGGATCATGCGAAGAAGTCCAGGTGTAAAGAGCCCTAAACCCTAAACCCCTTTGAGGCATGGGATGATGAGAAGGACTTCAGGTGTAAAGATTCCATGGAGCCCCCCTACCCCTTGCTACCACTTCTGCTGCTGCTGCACTGCTGCGGTGAGCCTCCTGCCAACCCCCCACATCTGCCCACCCTCCCTTCCCCCTCCTGCTGCTGCTGCTGCCACTGTTTTTCCGACCACCATCAAATATAGTGCTGCTGCTTCTACTGCTGCTGTTGCAGAGAGCACTGCCACCACCCCCGCCCCATGCTCCACCCTCCCAAAGGTCTTCGACGCAATGGATCGTGTGATCACTGCGCGTCAATGGCTGACAACATATCAAGGCAGGCCCTGGTCTGGTTGCGGCAGAGACTGCTTCCCCTGCCCCAAAGCCACTGCCACTACAATCTACATGGATGCTCCAACATACGTGCGCCTGCTGGAATTTGGCAATGAGCAGGCCAAGCTGTGCAAGAAGAGCGGTGACATGGCCTCAAACCCAGACGCTGCAATTGACAGCTTCATTGCGCAGCTCAAGCTTCTGTGTGCCGACAAGGCGAAGCCCTGCAGCATACCTGAGTATATTGCTGCTAGGGTTAACCTGGCGAAGATAGCCGGGTGCCCTGCTATCTGAGATGCAGGGTGGTGCGTTCTTGAAGGCCTGAGTTGGGGTGTTGCTGGATGCAGGTAACTAGCAGTGGAGACTGCGGACAAGAAAAGGATGGGTCTGTGATGTAGACTGCAGGAACAAACCAAGCAAGCTGCAACTACTCCCCACCCCAGCTTTAGATTTGCGTCATGGTGTGCCTTGTCTGGTGGTATCTGTAGTTATTGTATTGGAGGTTATGATTGATGCAGGCGGTCTGCTGACGACCTGCATATGGCAAGGCAGCCAAGTGTGCTAGACCCGATTCCTCACATGTAACCGTTTTACGACAATGATGTGGTGAAGCTGCTAGGGTGAGGGCCTGCTGGTGTGATGAAGCAGCATGCGAGTGTAATGTACATGCCAATGTGTGCAGTCATGCACCTGCGTGCCTTCATTGAATGGACAATGGGGGGGGGGGCAGAATGGGAAGTACGGGCCTGCTTGCAAGGATACGGAAGCGAGTTCTATTGCACTTGGAAGCTCTTTAGTGGTTGGATCCATATGGTGAAAGCTGTGCCCAGATAAAGGGCGGCAATGTACTGCGCCTATAGCAGGTGCAGTAATGGCACATGTAGCAGGGACCCCGTGCATTTGAACTTGAAGAAGTGATGTTTTAGTGTCGGACGGTGCTGGCGCATCACATCTGCTAACTGTTGAATCGTGCTGCTATATAAATACCGGTATGTTGTGGAGTGGAATGCTATATGAGGATGTTAGAGCTAACTATTCAGGCGTTCTGCTGTCCATATGGCACAGCCACATGTACCAGCGAGTAGGCAGACCTGATGACTGAGCTTGTTAGGAGGCAAATCAGTGACCGTTGGGGTTTGCATGGATGAAATGTATAGTATCGGCACCTATCGCCGCATCATTGGATTCACTTGGTTTATGACATTAATTTGCATACTTTGCATCTGTGATGGCGGGCATGAGCTTCGCTGCAACTTCGCAGGCAGGTTTGTGTTTTGAATGTGTTTGATTTCGGTTCAGGCGGCATAAGCCGGCTGCCTGCTTCATACCTGAGAAAGCGGATGTTTCACAGTGTCAGTTGACTGTTTCTAATATCAATGCTGTCGCCTTGGGAAGAAGCGCCTACCGTGTGTGTAGGTAGCAGGAGCTTGTGACATCTCACCCCGAGTGAGGTGATGATGATACAGTTGGTTGCAAAAGTTTTGGCCGGAACATAAGGCTGGGGTTTAAGCAGCAGCAGCAAGACCTGATTTACAACCATTTATGTTTAAGAAAGTGAACAGGCAGAGCATCAATGTGCTGCAGTTGGTATGCCCAAGTGGTACCACAAGTAGCCTCGCACGCGAGACGTCCCGAGTTCGAGCCCCGGGCGTGCCCTATAAATATACTATATAAAAGCCAGCCAGCCAGCCTTAGCCGCAGACGCAGACCAGCAAGCCTCCCCCCTGTTCCTATAGCCCTCCTGCTTTTTTTAACCTGGCTCTCCCCTTCCACCTCTGCCCCTCCTGTGGTTGCCAGCCCCACACCCCATCTGCTCCCCTCCCACAGCCCTCTCAGCTCAGCCTTGCACTTGCCCCAACTTCTCGCATGCCCTGCCTACCCCCACCTGCCCTGCCATTGAACTGGTATAGCCCCTGCACCTGCTTCACACCTGGTCTATATGCTACTGCCCCTAAACAGTAAAGAAAGGGCACCTGTGCCTGCTGGCAGTTCTCAGCATTTACCCCCTTAAAAAGCAGCAAAAATGCCTCCGCTGTCTCCCTTGCAAGACCCCTGCTTTTCTCAGCAGCCAAGCAACACAGAGCAACAGAGATGCTGACCGCACCCATTGGTGACAACCTGGACCTCATACAGAAGCTGCCTGTGCAAGAGAGCAATGAACGGCCATGCCATTTCACAGAAGCAGACCATTTCCTAACAAAATCTGAGTTTTGGGCCAAAACTTTTGCAACCAACTGTGTCCAATGTTTGCACCTCCTGTTTCCTCAAGTGCAAGCAGAGATAACAGCTGTGTCTAGCCTGTTGCAAAGAACTTGTTGATGCAATTATTGCCTGCTGTGCTTAATTGGTGGCAACCGCAACCGCATTGAGAAAGTGCTTGAGCTGACTTTTCAGATTTTGGTCAAAAGTGGGTACGCCCCTGTGGTCACCTGAGTTAGGGTGCATGGAATGGAACTTCTCCCATTTATCAGCAAGCTTTCCTTGGCTTTACAGTACCATGTCACTAGCTGCAGTCATGCATGCTCTGCACAGCAGGCCCCACATTAGCTATCCCTGCAATGCTGAGCATTGCTACAGGCAGCAAAAAGTGTGGTTTTCAACATGGATGCTTCCCCTGCTGGAGGGGCCCTGCTTCTGGCAATCTTACCATAAGCTTCAAGGTCACTGCCAAGGATTCAGTATTAACAGAAGCTGGTGTGCTTTGCATGCCAGTTTGATGGTAGGAAGCTTCCTTCTACATGCTGCAATCAGCGGCGGGCGAGACGGGCCTATGCTGCAAGGCTGTCACCCACGCTGTCACCACCACTTTGGAGGACTGTTTTCTTTGTCACCTGTCATTGCTTGAAACAAGGTCTAGCATACCACAGAGTTGTTCACTGGGCCAGGCTTGTTGTAAAACAAGACATGTTACGCATATCCCTTCGGTGCAGCACCACCTTCTAGACCTGACGTGCCCTTGCTACTGCTGTTTTAACACTTTCCACCAGATCTTGCCATGATAGTGCTAGCAGATCTCTCAACAACCTCCTCAAAGCATATGTTTTTATTCAGCACCGCTCCCCCTTTCTACAATACCACATCGGCTATGCCAATCATGCTCCACCTGCAGAGAACAGCAGCTCGCTACATGTGCTGGGGGTATACCCTGCTTTGGGGGCGCCAGATATGCCCTTTGGGTATTCCGCATGGCACAGGCAGCTTCAGAGACAGCCCCTGCTCCAGCTGTAATGTCCTATGGCATGTGCTACCAGGGGAAGTGTGCAAGTCAAGGTATCTCAGTTGTTGGTATTTGCTTAGTGTACTGCTGCAGCTGGTGAGGGTAGGGGTAGGAAGGGCCCCCGTCATGGGTTGCCAGCACATGCAACAATTTATTCACCCTGGCTGTGACTGTTGCATAGGTCCAGCCCCTGGTACCTTAAACCAGCCCTGCCCCAAGCCAAAGCCCTTGCCTCTGTCAAACAGCAGCAGCAGAACCAATGTCCACAGTTGGTTGCAAAAGTTTTGGCCGGAACATAAGGCTGGGGTTTAAGCAGCAGCAGCAAGACCTGATTTACAACCATTTATGTTTAAGAAAGTAAACAGGCAGAGCATCAATGTGCTGCAGTTGGTATGCCCAAGTGGTACCACAAGTAGCCTCGCACGCGAGACGTCCCGAGTTCGAGCCCCGGGCGTGCCCTATAAATATACTATATAAAAGCCAGCCAGCCAGCCTTAGCCGCAGACGCAGACCAGCAAGCCTCCCCCCTGTTCCTATAGCCCTCCTGCTTTTTTTAACCTGGCTCTCCCCTTCCACCTCTGCCCCTCCTGTGGTTGCCAGCCCCACACCCCATCTGCTCCCCTCCCACAGCCCTCTCAGCTCAGCCTTGCACTTGCCCCAACTTCTCGCATGCCCTGCCTACCCCCACCTGCCCTGCCATTGAACTGGTATAGCCCCTGCACCTGCTTCACACCTGGTCTATATGCTACTGCCCCTAAACAGTAAAGAAAGGGCACCTGTGCCTGCTGGCAGTTCTCAGCATTTACCCCCTTAAAAAGCAGCAAAAATGCCTCCGCTGTCTCCCTTGCAAGACCCCTGCTTTTCTCAGCAGCCAAGCAACACAGAGCAACAGAGATGCTGACCGCACCCATTGGTGACAACCTGGACCTCATACAGAAGCTGCCTGTGCAAGAGAGCAATGAACGGCCATGCCATTTCACAGAAGCAGACCATTTCCTAACAAAATCTGAGTTTTGGGCCAAAACTTTTGCAACCAACTGTAGATGGTAGTAACGGAACTGCTCGTACTATCTGACAACTTGGTCCAAAACCTGAGCCGGCCATACTGGATGCCGGATTGAACGGGAGGGCTTGAAGAACTGCTTTGCCAAACATATACGGGCACAAAGATGGACGCAATAATTGGGCTGCTAGAGGGTGCGGGCAAGTCAAGGTGCCGCATGGTGCGCTGGCAAGATACGAAACATTCACCGTACTCGCCCAAAGGCGCCCAAGGATGATACAGGCTCTGTTATGGGAAGAGGTCGATAATTGAGACGGTGACTCAAGTAGGCGAGATTCGATATGTTCGGAGCAGTACTGCTGCATGTGTACAGCTCCTGAGCTCCGCACAAACCGTTCAGGCTCCAGTTCACCCAACCCGGTGGTTTGAGCATAAGACCGGCAGAGACATACATCGGATAAGAGTCTTACAGGTTGCCAGCACAAGGAGCGTAACAGATGGTGGATGCTACTGCTGCTAGTATTACGTAGCCTGGCTACTGCTATCAAGATCATTTTCGAGTGTTCCGGCATACCTTATCTTCTGCTGCTTGCAACATAGCCTGCTAAGGTGTGTCTTATGCCCTGACATTGTCCTGTCAGATGCTCATGATGCGTTTGGAAGGTGCCCATCAACCAACGGTAGGCCTTCCGTAACGGCTAAAATTTGGAATACTGCTTTTCAAAGGCTGCTTAAGGCGCTTATATAAAGCTACGACCACTGATAAGGGGGTCCTGGTCAATTCGGGTGGCATATGTACCAAACCTCGACAGGCGTAATCAACATGGTGAAACGTTCCGGGATGCTGCTTGGAGTGCTCTTAGCACTACTGGGACTCTCCATGTGCACATCAGGTACGAAATCAGTCATTCTATCAAAGATGTCAAACTTCGTTGGTCTGCTTCAGCGTCGGTGTATGATTCCGTTGTCTCGTATGACCAGCCCCATGCAGTAGATACGATTCAGTGACTTGTGCATCTACTGGCTCAGTCTTCCATTCATAGGATGGCCGTTGCAATGAAGCTGCATGACGTCTATCGGTTAGCTTTGGGCGCTCAAGATGTGCCTTGCTTTGAAGCTCAAATGAGCCCCTGTCCTGGCTGACATGTATGCTTCAATCACTTTAATCACTTTAATCACTTTAATCACTTTGATCACTTTGATCACTTGGCTTCATGTGGCTCATGTACAGCAGTAGGGTCTAAGGGCACAGTAGTGGCTTGTATGGGCCAATACTTCGTCCTCAAGTCATCTCATTTGAACTGACTTGCTTCCAACATGTTATGCAGCTGAGAAGCAACCTGGCATTGCCTTCAATACTGAACGCCTTGCGACCGAGATGAAGAACTGGGCATGTGCGCCCGAAGGGGAGAAAGCGGATATACTCCTGCATGTGCAAGCACAGCAGACGCTCTCAGGTAAGCAGCACACTCCCCATCAATTGGCTGCACACCTGCAATGGTACAGCAATGCTCATTCACATGGTTGGCGGTAACAAACAAACTAGGGTTTAGGGTTTCACCCTAATCAACATATAAGGTAATGCAACTGCAAAAGGGCTGCTTGATCGGACGGACCAACACACCATCATATAAATACAAAGCCAATGTATTCAGACCACCAACCAACAGATGGACACCCAAGCATGGCGGGATCCAGCTAGGAGACCAGTAAGTACGGCATGGATCCTAGCATGGACCCCTGCTCAGTGTAAGTCGGTAGTTGGGGCTAATTATGCAGGCGGTCTGCTGACCTCCATATGGCACAGCCAGAAGTAGACAGACCCAATTTGTGCATGCTACGGTTGCGCAACGGGCTGCTAGGGTTTGACATCTTAGATACCTTCTAGGGCTGCCCCAATGTCGGTCTCTAGGTACCGTATGCTGTGACAAACTCACTCTTTGACCCCTAGTGCTAGGAGACTGCAACCGGTAAGTCAAAAGCGCTTGAACAGCATTTCCATATGGACTAAAGCATTTGGAGACAGACGGCTATGATGGGAGTTCGCTGCTGCTGGTGCTATGCAACAATACGTGCTCCACTCAGCAACGCTTCTCACTCCTCCTGCCCTTCCCCCTACTGCTGCTCTTCCCCCTACTGCTGCCCTGCCTGTTCCTGATGCATCTGCTGCTGCTGCCACTATAGTGTGTTACCCCTCAACCATGCTTCTTGCTCGTCCTCCCCTTCCGCATCCTGCTCCTGCTGCTGCTGCTGCTCCTGTGTTCTCCCTGCTGCTGTTGCGGCTGCTATGTGTGATGTGCTTCTCACTCTTGTCCTCAGTATGTGCATGCTCTTCTTCTTGCCACCCTTGTGCTCCTCACTCTTGTGCTTATTCTCATTCCTGTGCTCCTCACTCTTGTGCTTATTCTCATCCCTGTGGTTCTCACTGTTGTGCTTAGTCTCACTCTTGTGCTTGCTCTTCTTGTGCTGGTCAGGCTTATCCTTTTTGCCCTTGCTTGTTCTGATCATTGGGCTTGCTCTTCTTGTCCTTTCCCCTCTTGTGCTTCTTGCCCTTGTACTTCTCACTTATGGGCTTACTGTACTCTGCCTTCTCACTCTTGTGCTTTCTCTTCTTGTCCTTCTCACTCTTGTGCTTGTTTTTCTTGTCATCTCACTCTTGTGCTTCTCATTGCTATCTTCTTATGCTTCTCACTCTTATACCTGCTTCTTCCTCATGCTGTTGCAGAGAGCACTGCCACCACCTCCGCCCCATGCTCCATCCTCTCAAACGCCTTCGATGCAATGGACCGTGAGATTGCCGCTCGCAAATGGGCCGCAACCAAGGAAGGAAAGCCGTGGTCTGGCTGCCATAATAAGTGCACCACTACTACTGGCGCCAACTCCGGCGCCACTATCTACATGGACTCCCCTACTTACATTCGCCTCTTGGAGTTTGGCCATGAGCAAGCTGAACTTTGCAAAAAGAGCAGTGACAAGGCTTCGAACCCAGGCGCTGCGATTGACAGCTTTGTTGGCCAGCTCAAGCTTCTGTGTGCAGACAAGGCGAAATCCTGCAGCATTTCTGAGTACATTACTGCCAGGTCTAAGCTGGGAGCAACTGCAGGGTGCCCTGCTGTTTGAAAGCGGACTTGGAGAAAGGAGGCTGCTTATCGTGCCTACAATGTTGATGCTTAGTGAGTTGAAAGCTAGTGGAGAACGAATGTGATCAATTTTTCACGCTATGCGTCAGGAGTGTGTAATTCCATCATGTATGTCCTTTGACGGAGACAGTCCTTGACATTTGCAGGTTTATGATAGAGTTGTTTTGGGCAGTTTGAAGTGTCTCAATCACTTTGATATAGCAACTATATGTTAGCATTTGTTGAATGGTGCTGTTTTGAAGGTAGCAGAAACCTTGGTCAGTGGACCGATGTGCTCAATTGAAATTGAGGACACATCTGGGCCGTTGGTTGATAAACGAGGTTACACTTACTTGGTTGATTGCCTGAACAATGGTCACTCTCAGCATCCATTCTGAGCAGCTGAAGAGTAGGCCGTGGAAGATAGGGAGTCGTTGGTCTGGCTGACGATTGGAGGCTCATGAGTTAGGTATGCTGGAGCCAAGAATGCAGGCGTTCTGGCGACCTTTGTATGGCACGGCCAGATGCAGCCAGCGGCGAGTAGACAGGCCTGTTTCCTGCATGCTACAGTTGCGTTTCTAGGACATTGTGATCAATGTGGATTGCTTTTCCATAAGCATTAGTGTGCTGGGCAGTCCTGGAGGTTCTGTTTGCGATATGTGCTTTGATTTGGAGAGTTCCTTGCTGTTGTATCACGTGATTTGCACCTCCGATCACAACTGACGAGTTGCAGGCATCAGTTTGAGACTGTGCAGAGTGGGCTTGGCAGTGAGCCAAGCAGGTGTAAATGACTTTCACTTGCTTCACTTGCTTTTGATAAGGGGCATCTCATCATATAGTCATCTCTGCAGGCCCCGGCCCTACCAATCATGAGTAGGCCGCTGCGATGATGCACTTGTACTCGAGCAACAACATGTATAGATCCATGCTGAGCTGTTGATGCAGCTGGCAGTGATGCCGTGGGTCCGGCCCTTTACCGCATGCCCTTGTCACGGTGATTGGCGAAGCAAGCATGCAAATGGCGCAAACGAATGGCACACTTCTCTTTTTATTTTTTGAGTCTATGGGCATGCTATTAGTTGGGTTCAAGTGAAAGAGAGTCACTCTCAGGCCCTCAGGGCAGGCATCCGCACGCGAGGGGCAACTCGCACGGGGCGAGCTCATGGCCGGCGATCAACCAAGTTGCCTACCTGGAGCCATCCCGTCAGTTGCAGCCAATAGTAAGGCTGGATCGTAATGCACGCATTTAGTCTGTATTTTGCAATTGCACATTGATACGTAATGCCTCCCCGCCCTTGACCCTGCCTGATCTAGTCCCCTCACGGCAGCACCGCAAGGGCCGCACTGTGACTAGTGTCGACTCCGCATGACACTGGCCCACATCTGGCGCTTTTTACGGTCAGCATGTATGTAACAGGACACAGTAAACATAACAATCATACCAGAGACGAGTAATCCCATCATCAGTCAGGTCAAAGCATGAGTCCACACTAGCCCAAAACTCTATCTCTATTTAGCCTCTTACCACACTCTCTGCGGCCAGTCATATGGAACACCATGCAGACAAGACGGGTGGAATGACGGTAGATTATTAATTCCAAATTCCCTCAACCATCTGGTGTAGCCGTTCTAACTGTTAGTGTCTAACTGGGAGGTGAATGCTTGTTAGTTGGCAGCAGTTGCACGTAGGCCCTAGCAACTCCCGAGCAAGAAGCATGCTGGTAGCAGCCAACAATCTTGACCTCCATGTAGCTGGAGCGAGGATGGACGGCATGGGAATACGCTGACGTGTGACCATCTGCTCAGCTAACTTGATGCCAAATGTATATGTGGGCATAGCTGTCCGCTGGACTGACCCGCCCGCCAAGGGCAGTCCATCCATCCATCCCAAAAATAATGGTCCTTCACCTGTGCGCGTTAGTGTCTGCTCTAGCTGTTGATAGTTAGTATACGGATGCTTAGGATTAAGGAAACTCAGCGTGTGTACTTTAGGAACGGCTGCCAACCTATGCCATACTTTGCTGTGTCCGGCTCTGCATACATGCGTGCGCCCTCTTGCATCCGGATGGGCCACCTCGAGTGCCGTCACCTGAGTGCTTTGCCACAACCTAAGTCAAATTAGCAGAGCGCACGTTGATGTAGCTCAGCGGTAGAGATTCGTAGGGAGGTTGCCCACCCTCCCCATCCTCAAACACTCGACAACAAACAACTGAAAGTCAGGATTGTACTGACGGAGAGTTGCGAGACACATCACACATAAGTACCCTGGAGACTCAAATAACCAGAACGTGGCGCATGCGATGCGGAGTTTCCATTCCCGCTCAACGAGCAGCGAACGGCACTGACAGGCCAATATGCAGAAAGAGAGGCATGCAAGAGCGCCTGGAGCCATCGCAAACATCGATCGTACATGCATGCATGTTCCTCTGTATGTATAGGGCTCCATGCGGGCTGCAGCGTCTTAAAGTGGCATTCTGGCATTTTACCGGTGTAACCCGTTGTCACCTTTCGTCACTTGCCGATGCTTGGGAACATAGAACGGTAACCAACACACCTACCTGCCACCCAACCCAGTCACACCCAGCCCCACCGCACCAACCGCCAAACCACAAACCCTACCACACAAGACCACCCCCCTTAGCCCTAACTAGAAGAATAGAGCATCACTCAGCAACTCCCCAGCACAAAACCCCATAATTACGTCCCAGATCCCTAAACCCTCTAAACCTTGCAGTAGCAAATCCCTGCAATCAATCACCTCGCCTCAACAGAACTTCCTTTTACCGCATCTGAATGATGCCCGCAGCCACCAGCTTACTAATCTTCTTGTTGATGTCCGGGTGTAGCAAGTGCTTCCGTGCTGCTGCCGGGTTCTCCTGCAGTTCACTGAGCACCTGGCGCATCACGGGGTCCGTCAGGATGCTCTGGACCTCAGGGTCTGCCATGGCCTTGTCACGACGCAGAGCTAAGTCCTCCTCACTCTCATCACCTACAAGATAACAGATCATGAAATGGAGACGGTCAAGAGGAGTTAGTTGGGAGGCTGGAACCACCTAGTTGCAACCGTCCTTTCCTGAGTTGTACTTTGTGTTTTTATTGTGTTTCATTCTGTTTGATTGGGTAGTTTGTGGACCTCAGGGTCTGCCATGGCCTTGTCACGACGCAGAGCCAAGTCTCCCTCACTCTCATCACCTGCAGGAGATGGAATCGGGAATACCTATAGGCATAGGAAGTTGGATTAGAACAGAAGCACAAAAGCAAAAGCTAAACCTTAACCTACAGCTGATAGCGAAATCAAGTCGCCGTACCTGAACGCCATTCCCAAAAAGTTGCCAGCTGGCCAATCCTCGGAAGTCCGCTTGGTGGCTGGGACCATTAATTAATACAATGTCTGGTTTAAGTGACCCCCGAGGTGTACGGACGTAGCCAAGGCATTTGCCTCAAGGACTGTTCCCTAAACTACTCTAATTGCATTTCCCACCACCAAGTCCCTACCCTAACCCCAGCTTTCTGTGTGCACACACGACTTTGGTCCACTCGCCTCCAGAAACACCATCGAACCCTGCTTGAGCAGAACCCCCGCTGTTAAACCCCACTCCGTCGTCATCTACTACACCCAAAACCACTGAACCCTGCCACCTTGTAACCTCTTACCATGTGCCACCACCTCCATCTGTCCCAGCGACATCAGTGACCCCGCAAATCATCCCTCCTGCCCAAACCGCTACTCCTAAACCCTAAACCCTAGCAACCTCGCACCTAGAACCGCAACCCCCAAACCCCCATAACTCAGGCCTATCATGTGCTACCTCCCCTAATTGCTACAGCAAAACGCAATTTCCAGGACCATCCAGACCAAGGTCGCTGTAAACCCCAACTATAAGCCCTAAACCCTGACACCCCTGTGCCCAGAACCCTGAATCCCAACCCCCCATCCTCAGGCTTACCATGTGCCACCTTGTCCATTGATTCCAAGCACCTCATGAACCCATCCTTCAGCTCCTGGTTTTCTGGGTCATGTTTCAACCCGGTCTCATAAGTGGCCATAGCCTATAGCAACAGGAGCAGCAGGGGGTAGCAGGAGGTTCTAATTGCGTTTTAGTTAGGTTTTAGTTAGGTCTGAGTTTTATTGCTAATGGTCGTGACGTAACCCGGTCTCAATAGGTGGCCATGGCCTATAGCAACAGGAGCAGCAGGGGGTAGCAGGAGGTTTTAGTTAGGTTCTAGATAGGTTTTAGTATTAATTTGTTAATGGTCGTGACGTAACCCGGTCTCATAGGTGGCCATAGCCTATAGCAACAGGAGCAGCAGCGGACATCAGGGGCTTTAGATATTAGTTTTATTGTTAATGGTTGTGACGTGACCCTGTCTCATAGGTGGCCAGGTGCAGCAGGGGGTAGCAGGAGCTTTTAATTAGGTTGTAGTTAGGTTTTAGTATTATTGTTGGTGGTCGTGTCGTAACCCGGTCTCATATGTGGGCACGGCCTATAAGGGAAACAACAGGGGCAGCAGCGGCAGCAGCGGCAACATAGTTATTAGCTTTCAAGGATTGTCATAGCAACATAATTTGTAGGCCCCACACAACAGCAGCAGCAGCAGCAACAGTGGCAGCAGCAGCAAATTCTCATAATCATTTCAAGAGAAGTGACGACTCCAGCACTAGGAAGGCAAGGGCAAGCTGGACCATGGACTAAGTCTGATAGGGTCGGAAAGGACGCAATAAGTGCAAGAGCTAAACCATGATACCACAGGCGATAGCGAGACCGAATCGTCGTACCTGAATGCCGCTCCCAAAATGCCAGCTGGCCAAGCCTCCGACACCCCGTAATCACCACTCAAAAGCAGCCTCCGAACTCTACGAACTACATTGCCATGCACAACTGAAAAATTCCTAAGCCCTGGTTCATCATGGACCCCTGAGTCGAAAAGAAGATTGTTGCCAGCAGATATACTTGCAAGGATTGCTGCAGCACCCAGCCTCGGGGGTAGGCGAGGTGCATAATCCGAGGCAAGGGGGGGGGGGGGATCCCAAGGGGGTCCCAGGGGGGCCCGAAGGCGGGGGAGGGGAGAGGGCCTGCCCCCCCCCCCCCCTCCATGCACCTGGAGCACCCCCGACCCCCCTTCCCCTTCCTTTGCCAACTCTGGCACCAGCTCCGTCCACAGCCACATATGTATTTCCAAAACCCTGGCAACTACGCCCACCTTCCCTAAACCCTAAAACCCTGCAACCTCCCTAGTCACCTTCCTTCATGGCGTATTGCAGCATGCCTTTACGAGCAGCCTTGCAGTCATCCTGCTATGCACTATTACACTATTATTATTATTATTATTATCAGTATTATCATTGTTATTATTATTATGCACTATTATTATTATTATATTCATTGTTATTATCATTGTTATTATGCACATGCGTATTCTTATTGAAGATAGATCACTGTACAGCCTTCGCGCCATGCAGCACTCACCACGTTACTCCAATAGTCAACCTCCTACAGTAAGTCGTACTGCATTGCCATATACAATGGGTCCAACCAACTTCATAGTGTGTTGACAGCATTGCATACCCAGATACATGTATATATTGTATACCCTAAACCCTAGCTCAGGTATCCCTCACATTAAACCCTCGTCTTCCCCCCCACCCCAGGCCACCACCTGCAAAGACTTTAAACCCTAAACCATACCCCCCCCCTACCTTGTCATATTCTTTCATGAAGAACTGCAGCGTCCCCTTGCGCGAATACCCCTTAGGAAACTCGGGCGCTAGCTCTATGCACTTATCCGCTGCCTTCACGCCCTCGGGGTACGCCCCTAGCTTGGTATAACAGGCCGCCAGGTTACTGTAGATCTTGTGCGCTTCAGGGTTTACTGAGGGTGGGCCGCGTTTTAGGGCTTCAGTGTAGTGTGCCACGGCTTCTGGGTACTTGTTAGCTTTGAAGGCTTCGTTGCCCTTCTCCTTCTCCTCAGCGGAAATGTCCATGTTGATGTACGCCTGCTCCGTCTTCTCCTGTTGGTGGGAAAGGTGACAGAGAGACAGAGTCAACTGTTTGTGCATAAACTTGTCATGGAGTA